>BLKR01001705.1:0-81181 GCA_011170035.1 Teleogryllus occipitalis | reverse complement strand
TTTTTCGCCCTAAAAATTCCACGGTTTCGATCAAGTTTGAACCCGCGAACTTGGGTATAACAGCCCGATACGCTAACAGTTACACCATTGCCGCCGCTAAACCACCGCTTTCTCAGTATGAAAAAACATGCTCTACATACACGGAACTAATGACCCTGGTAGTTGACGCGCCCGGAATCACTATCCACAAACCTACCTACCTACCGCGCCGTGTCGCGCCGCGTCGCGCCGTCCGCCCCCAGTGCGGCAGAGCGCGGGGCTTCCGCAGTCCACGGGGACGGAATCAATACCCGGCGACGGCAGCGGAGCGGCGGCGACGGCGGCGGCGGGGCCCGGGGGGACACGGCGAGGGGGGCCCGCAGCGCCACTCTCACCTACCACCGGGAGCGTTAACTTCCGGTAATGGAGTTACGGCGCAGTGGAAGGGAGGGGCTGAGGACCACGCGTTGTCCTCGTCATCCCGAGTCTCGTGCGCGGGGGGGGGGGGCGGACCTCCCTCTGCGCCCCTGGTGTTCCAGCGTCTCTTCTCTGTGCGCCGCCCCGCGCCGCGCCGCCCCACCACGTCCCGCGCCTCCTCGCGCCGCCCCGCCTCGCTCCATCCCACCCCACCCAACCCCGCCCCATGCCAACCGGGAGCGGTAGCTCAGTGCATCAACTGATGTCACAGCAGCGCCTCTGACCGGGAGATCCTAGGTTCGGCAGGATTTTCGACCCTAGCTTTTCAGCTAGGTCGAATTCAGTCGCTGTCTGGAGGAGAATTCTAGCGGCCGGCTGCTCTGATCGGTAGTTTTCCGTGGTTTCTCCGATCAACACCAGGCGAATGCCGGAGCAGTACCCTACCGAACGGGCCACGGACCGCGCGCGATCTGTCCTTCCCATTCCTTGTCCCTATCCTCTCCCTTACACACACACTTACACTAACATGCACTACACTACGACATATCCCACGGGAGACCGGTCGGGAACTTGTCCCGGCTGGGCAGTGCCTGCTGGTGGGAGAGTCCTGGATAGGGAAATCTCACTAGCCGACGGTAGGTCGGCGCCGGATCTCGCCATCCAGCGGGGGAAGATCACCGCCATCTCCCGAAAAAACATGCACTACACTAACGGGACTAATGATCAAAGCAGTTGACGCGCCGGAAACATGAAAAATCAATCAATCAATTAAACCCGCCCCGTGCCGTTCCGCTCCGTCTTGCTCCATCCCACTCCACCCAACCCCGCCCCGTGCCACTCCGCTCCGTCTCGCTCCGTCCCACCCCACTCCAGCCCGCCACGCTCCGCGCCGCGTCGCGCCGCCCCGCCCACCCCTACTCGCAGCGTCTTCGTTCGCAGGTGGTGGCCACGACGGCAGATTTATGTCAGCGCCGTAGCGCCCTTGCGGTGCCGGTCTCGTGTAGTCCGCGGACAGCTTTTAGACCGTACTCTTGTTTCTTCAGTCTTTACTTATTTTTTATTTATTTTACGTCAAAAACAGTTAAAACTGTGTATGACGTGCTATGGGGAGAAGTGAATTCTGTGCATGTTTTCAAAATTCTGTGATTTCTACACTAAGCCGTATACTACTTGAATTTTGAATACAGTAAAAATCTTTGTCACTCCGATGCCTCTGACCGGGAAGCCTCCTAGGTTTAAATGGAGATGGTGGAAGGATTTTCGGCACTAGTTAGTTAGCTGAGGGGAGGGGTTCGGTCGCTGTCTAGAAAAGAATTCTAGCGACCGGCTGCTCTGATCGGTAGTTTTCTTTGTTACATTCCCTCAAAACCATGCGAATGCCGGAGCAGTTCCTTAACAACGGGCTACAGACCGCGCGCGATCTTTCCTTTACCTTCCTTGCCCTATCCTTATTCCTTAATTACACTTTCTCACACTCAATGCACTAGGACACATGCCGGAAAACCAGTCGGGAGCTTAGAGCATGGTTGGGGTGGGAGGTTCATTGTTGAGGGGAAGCCCGTTAGCCGACGGTAGCTTGGCGCCATATCTCGCCATCCAGCGGGAGATCACCAACACCTCTCGATGACAGCACATAAACTACACTTACGGGAATAATGACCCGAATTGACTAATCAAACAAACAGTGCCCACGTCGGTAGATTCGTGTCAGCACAATAGTGCCTTTCAGGGGCCGGTTTCGTGTCGTCCGTCGACAGCTTTAAGACTTTGCTCTTCTTCACTATTTTTTCACAGGTGTGTGAAACATCAAGACATATGTTCGCATCTTGAAAAGCAATTTTCCCGACGGAGGGTTCCACCTAGCGAAGCGAAGCAAATTGCACCCGTCACCGCCACCTACGATGCTGCTTCTAAATGCAACGTTTGCCTTTCGCCAGCCTCCGCCACCTTTGTTTCCGACATCTTTTTCTAATGTGTAGCGGCGTCCCACAGGGCGCAGGTTCTTTGATCTTATAATTAAACTCACAAGCTACATGTAGCATAAAACCCACGAGCAAACCGACTGCAGCTGCCAGCCCAGGTGCTCGTATATTCGTTGGTAAAAATAATCAGCAGATTGGCTAATGAGTTTCCTATTTTTTTCGAAGTACTTCTGAATTATCTGGATTTTTTTTCTGCGATGTCCATCATCCCGAGATCGCTGAGGCAGTAGTGTCGTAGGAATCTCGGATCAAAAGGTCGCGGGTTCGACTCCCGCCTCGGACATGGTTGTATTTGGGTTCGTCCTTTCACTCCTTATCATCACCATATCGCTTCATCTTCATAGTTACCATACCGTTAACTCCAATAGTGGTCGCTAGTAACCTAGATGTTGATGCAATCTTAAACAAAACAAAACAAAAAAAAGTCCATTATCTCAACGTTATTGATTTATTTTTGTTATAATCAACTAAGCATACTTACATGGCAATCACAGCGTTAATTAAAAATAAATCTCCCTCCCATTTCAATTCACCGTACGTTTTTCTCACCATTTCATTTCACTGATATAGTCCCTACTGTAATATCATTCCAATATTGCCTGCCGTGTACATGTTCCTGCAATATCCCCGAACCACCTTCATATCACCTAAAGCTCACTTTATGAAGTCTCTCGCGCTTTCATCTCGTCATCGAGGCATCACCAGCAAGAAAGGCTCGTTTTTCACAGAGATGTCACGGCAGCGCTGCCATCTCTCCCAGAAATCATGTACGAAAAGAAATGAAGACCACCCTTCACCTAACGGCACTAATAGAGATCAATGATAAAAGTTGAACTATCGAGACTCTTGCTCTAGACCAATATCGCTGCCTAGACCCGATTGAGAAAAAATATTGCTATGAAGATCGCTTCTTTAGATGATAGCGCAGTCACGGAGGTGCGGTGTTTTTTTTAACTTGTGAAATTTTAAACTGTGAAGTTTATTGTTGATGTTCAGAATATACTACTTTTATTAATGATTTAAATCAAAACTATAAAAGATGTGCTGAAAAAAGTCGAAGAATTGTTTTGGAGAAGCGAACCTAGTAATGACGTAGCAGGAACGACGTTTCCTACTCTTTTTAGTTTTCCACTGGGATGTAGAGGCAATAGATGTAAAGGCCGCAAATTCCACAAGCGCAGATGTCTTTAGATTCCACAAGCCGAGCATTGCAATGACTTCCCAGAGTGATATCGCCGTAAGGCCTCATTCAAAATGCAAACTTAAACGTAACGCAATGCTTCAAACTTAGCCGTAAAATTTACACATAAAAACAAGCATTCACAACGACGAACGTAAGCTGAACGTAAGTTTCGCCTGAACCAATCAGAATTCAACGTACTGAAACTTGATCGATTCGTTCCTACCACGGTGGAAAGATCTTTCCACCATAGTTTCTAGCTTTTCCTTCGACATTGCTATCGATTTGTCTTCATATATATGCGAGTAGCTGTTGTAGTATTGCTCGCATATTCTTCATCGTATATAAGGATTCTCTCGCACCAAATTCACGAGTAATTCGTCGAACATAATTAGTTTATTCGCCGTGTCAAGTTAAAGTCACAATAAAAATGGCCGAAATTCTTACTATGAATTCACTGCACGTATCAAAACTGTTCGCAAACTAGCTTTCTGCATTACAATAACAAAATGGCATAACCATAAACTACTCCAACACAATCTGAAATCGACCTTCCACTCTGCTCTCTGATTGGTGTTCGGTAGAATTCCGACGTAAACTTAACGTAAAAGCTTGGTGCTTGTGAACTCTTTAAGTTTACGGATTTACGTCTACGGTTACGTCAAGGCATTGTGAATGGTCTCGCTTAGTAACTCATTTGTAGGTTTTGCAGCTACGTTACGTTTACGTTTAAGTTTGCATTGTGAATTAGGCCTTACGTCTACGGTTACGTCAAGGCATTGTGAATGGTCTCGCTTACTAACTCATTTGTAGCTTTTGCAGCTACGTAACGTTTACGATTAAGTTTGCATTGTGAATGAGGTCTTACGTCTACGGTTACGTCATGGGATTTGTGAATGGTCTCGCTTAGTAACTTATTTGTAGGTTTTGCAACTACGTTACGTTTACGTTTAAGTTTGCATTGTGAATGAGGCCTAGACCGCGCGGCGCTGTCCTTCTCTCTCTGCCTCCTCTTCTTCGCGGCTCCGTTGCTCCTTCCACAATCCGCGCTGCTCCTAAGCCCGCGTGTAAACTTTGCGATTACTTTGTGATGACACGTGGGGTCTCCAGAGATCAGAAAGTCCCCCTGTACCCTCAAAGTTTAATCTAAAGTTTTAAACTTTCATTTTCTACTCTTATTGAAGATTGTGTGCTTATCGGAGGCATCTAGCGCTCAAAATTAAATGACAAGTGAGGGGTCTTTCTGGCAAATATTGACTTATTGTGATGTCTTTCAGAGAAGATGTAATTATGTTTTTCTAGGAACCAAGGGAAGATCGTACTAGGTCCTAAGATATTTTGAAGAATGCTTTAGATGAACACGATCCTTCGCTTCCAGCTAGGAGAATGCCAATTAAAACAAATAATGCTAATATGAAGAATATTGACTCAAGAAATAATTCAAATTTTATAGATTTAATGTAACACGAAAAATTCTGGGGTTCCTGTAAGAAATTGATACTGCACAATCTCAGCATCACAAGAAGCGCAGAAGTTCTATAGGAATTATGAAAGAGAAAATAATAGTTATGTTGTTTTCCTGTTTTAAAGTCATTCCGGCACCAATATTAGGCACAATTTACTTTCGGTTTTAGAGTTTTGCGATGCGAGTTATTTAAAAAATGAATTGCAATAATTAAGATTGAAGGAAATAGTTTTTACCCGTAACAACATTACGATAAACTAATCAATAATTTACTAGGATATAATCGTGCGAATAAAGAAGTGTAAAGAGCACAAAACACACACATTTAGCCGGATCATCTATAAAGTTTTACACTGACCAAAATAAAGAGGAGGCAAATGTACAAGTAATTCAAATGAAGAGCAAACCTAATCTTCTGGGCAGTTGGTGCTAAATTGTGTTTCTTGAAACGTACACCGGGCGTATCGCTCATGGAAACCGGCCAATCGCGAGCAAATTGGGCTCGGAAATCGAGTTTAGGGCCGCGTCCAACGCGCACTGAACTTGCTGACGAGCGCGAAGGGTCCATTTGCTGCAATTCGCCAGCGGGTTCCATTGTATTGAGTTTACTTGTCCGAAAAGCCTCATCAAACAAGTAGAAATATGGTAAATAAATGATCGAATAAAGAAATAAAAACTAAAAAACTACTCAACTATCTGAGCAACTAACAAAATATAAATAAATATTATTGCAGATACGCAAATGAAGTTTTGTGGATGCCCTCACGTGGTAATCCCACACGGTAATCCAACGTGGTAATCGCACACGGTAATCTAACGTGTTAATCCCACACGGTAATCCAACGTGGTAATCCCACAGGCCCTCACGTGGTAATCACACTCCCCTCAAGTGGTAATCCCACTGAAATGGTTAAATAAAATTTTAAAAACGTTTTGTAGATTGGGAGGCCATGTGTTCGAGGCTTGAAGATCACAAATTGATGGCACTTACAGGGCACAGTGATAACTATCTGGTATTCAAAAGAAGAATAAATGAATCATAAATACATAAGTATAAAATAGTATATTATGAAATGGTGACGTAATAATACTCATGATACCGAGGTCCACACTGTAATTTTTCTACGACTAATCATAAGTATTAGAAGTTCAGCCTTTTTATTGAATCATTTCGTGTCATTTGAGCAATAAGATTCAGCCAAGAGGAAGCATTTCGCTCTGAGGAAGGTCGCAGAGTGGCGGCCGAAACGTTGGCACTTGTGTCTCGGACGCGGTGTCTCCCGACAAGTAGATACTGACATCGGCCGCGGAAGCCCATGCTTTCAAGATTCAGTCAATACCACCTGCGGACAGCTACCTACGTATGTGTCAGGCGACATGGGTTAAGCACACGCTTAGTGCGATTGATTCGACAGCAAACGAGTGATACACGAGTCAAGTTGAGATCAAATGTATTCTAGAAGTGTTATTTAATTTCAGTTCTGCATCTGTTCTTATTTTGAACGAGCTACATTTATGATAGACAAATTTCACATCACTCACCTGAGACTTGTGTGTACTTGTGATTCCCGGTCCTTCATTTCCTTGTGAGTTTTGGAAAGATAGAATGTTTTTTTTTGAAAATATGTATTCTTTACCCTTACCCATACACAAGACTCGGCACAATAATATTCACAATCTCACGAAAAATTTTATAGAACGACCACTGATGATAGATTAGATATCATTGCTTGGTTCGTAAACGACCCTAAGATTGGTCAAACTGTAATGAAACTGTTTCATAACGTACTATAATGAAACGGTTTTATAACGAGCTGCAATCATTAATAAGAGAATTGTACCATGAGAGTAGAAAAATAAAATACAGCTTCATAATGCCAAAGTACAGAAGAAATAACTTCCTATTTAACATTTTATTTAATCATTTTCTTGAGAATATGATACATAAATGCGATGGGACATATAAACACAATCGCTGTGATGTCATTAAACATCAAAAATTTCTTAACAGACTAAATGATGTTAAATTGGTTTAATTAAAATAATTTTATTTTCAAAAATTTAGCAAATCCTGTACCTTCTTTGGTACAAAACGCAACTCGCCAAGTATGTTACAATATTTTCGACATATATTCTTTAAAGTTGATGTATTCATTTATTAAAAGATTACAATTTTTAAACAAAGATGAAGTCTGGGACAAACTCATCCATTACCATCTGTAACGTTCCAATTTCAATCTGCTACGCGAATTCCGCTCCTAAGCGATTAATACTGGTATGACAAACTTATTTACAAGCTTTATCACATTAAAATAGTCTAATGGAAATAAAGAAATATCTGATATCTTGAAAAGAAATTGATGATGATAGTAGAAATCATTTATGAGAGTCTGGATACTTTTATTATAGTACTTAAAGAATTGTAATCTCTAAATAAAAGTAAGGGTAAAAATACCAAGGCATTTTTGAGAACGATCAGAGAATTGATAGTTTTTCGTAAAGGTATCATAGATTCGTTGAATATCTTGAAAATAGGCATACGGGAAAAGCACGTCGCCGTGATGAATTACACACATTCAGTTGGACCCTAAGCTAATCACAAAGGTTTTGAGCTTGCAGGTACCCCAGACCTACATGGTTCCCCCATTTTTGTCTCGCACTTCCATAACATGATCTTTGCGGACAGACAAACCCTTCTAAACTGGCTACGCCCTCATTACAAGGAAAGGGAACTTGCAACTAATTCAGAGAGACTTCAAACTCTGCGCAATGGACGAGCTTTAGAGATGATAAAGGACTTCTGAGGGAACAGGCTTCGAAATTAAAGACCACCAACGATAGACGGTAATTTCCTGACTCCACTTTCAGGTACGAAGTCGTGACAGCATCCAAAACGTCTCGGGGATGCGAAAGAGAAACACGCAAACATTTTGGTTCTTCAAATTGTTGAGCAACGAATATTGCCTTTCGCAAACTACGCATAAGAAAGTACATTGCAAACCGAATTATTAGCAGTTTTGTATTACTCCAAAAATCAGCATTCCTCAATGCACAATATTGATTGACATGTTTTCTCGACACTCCTAACATTGTAATAATCTCCCCGGTGGAGTAAATTGATTTTATCGGTACATGATATGTAAATTGAAATCAACTAGCGTACCCGTGCGAGAACTCTCGCATCTTAAACCCCATCCACTTCCCTATTTTGCTTTTTCCATATTAATCCTGTAACATATCTTTATTTTCAAGACCCTCTTATCCTCCGTCACTTGTTCTATATGTCTCCTTGTAATCAATAACAATACAAAACACCCTTGTCAATACAAATAATTCTTATTTAACGTTATTACCGAGCCGAGAGGTACATCCGTGTAATTCAGTCGAGCCTAATATCAAGTAACTAGTTTAGTTTCACATACAGTTGCAGATTCTACAGGCTTTGAACAGGTGGGGTAGAATCGAGAAGCGTCGAATGAGCAAACGTAATAGAATGTTCAAGATGATCTCATTTAATCTCATAGAATACGATAAGAGGGACGTTTTTTAAGCCATCGGCCTCAAAACTTTAGTTTTTCAGGCCCTAAAATGCTTCCTTGAGAAGTTATTTAACGTATAGATTAAAAAAAGCCGTAGAGTACTGCGGGTTGCATTTGGCATGAATATTTAGACGCATTTTTTAAACAAATCTTTCATATTTTTAAAGTCAAAATTCGATCGTCACGTTTCTGTGAAATTCTCTTTCTTTAAATTTCTGATTTATTAAGTTTGGTGACGTGTGAGAACCGGAAAAGATATGTACTACTGAAATGACTACTAAGTGACTACTAAACACTACTAAATACTACTAAAGGACTACCAAGAACTAATACAGGACTCGATAAAACACTGTTAAAAATTCTTGATCATAAATGCACAAAAATATTGATATGTGTAGAAACATAGCAGAAAACGAATGTTTCGTAAGCAGAAAAAAAGCGTTTGGATACCTTCCCCCACCTTTCCCACTCTACACCACATCGATGTCGCCTGCGGAGCCCCCAAGCGAGCAGCTAAGCCACGTGCGGCTGTGCCAGCCTCTGCCTTTCCTCCCCAGCCCATCGCCGCTACTCGTCGAGGCCAGCAGCCCTGCCAACTCAGCACCGCGTAGGGCGGGCACTCCGTTACGGGGGTTGCCGAAAAGGCGGTCGGGGCGCAGAGAAGGCGAGGCACGCACATTCAAGGAGAATGGCGTCGCTCGGCTTCGCTTGGCGAGGAATGTAACTGGCCTCAGGTTAGGCGGAGTGCAAGTGGGACGAGTGTGAAAGACGACTGGGCCAGGAGGTTAGGGAGAACGGGTAGGCCGGAAGATTGAATGATTGATTGATTTTTTCTTTTTCCGGGTGCGTCAACTGCTTTGGTCATAAGTCCCGTGAGTGTAGTGCATGTTATTTCTCGGGAGATGGCGGTGATCTTCCCCCGCTGGATGGCGAGATCCGGCGCCGATCTACCATCGGCTAGTGGGGTTTCCCCCTAACCAGGACTCTCCCATCAGCGGGGCACCGCCCCAGCCGGGACAAGCCCTAAGCTCCCGACCGGTCTTCCAGGATATGTGGTAGTGTAGTGCATGTTAGTGTAAGTGAGTGTGTAAAGGGAGAGGAAGGAAAGATCGCGCGCGGTCCATGGCCCATTTGGTAGGGTACTACTCTGGCATTCGCCTGGTGTTGATCGGAGAAACCACAGAAAACTACCGATCAGAGCAGCCCGTAGAATTCTCCTCCAGACAGCGACTGAATTCGACCTATCTGAAAATCTAGTGCCGAAAATCCTGCTGCCGTCAGGACTCGAACCTAGGACCTCCCGGTCAGAGGCGCTGCAGTGGCATCAGTTGGTGCACTGAGCTACCGCTCCCAGTGTAGATCGGAAGAGATAGAACAGGACAAGGAGGTGGTGAGATCATCCAGACGTGGCCAACCCCATGACGTCGGATGGGTGAGGCTCGCTGCATGACGCAGAGTGGATGAGGTCGACTAGGCGATCATAGCCGAGTGAAAGAAAACTGGTAAGCCATGGTGGGCGGTGAGGAGAGTCAAGGCAGGGTGTGGATGTTGAAAGAATTCACAAACGAAAGTTAGAGATGTTTGAAACGTAAACTCGGAGGCCTACATAACATATACGAAGAACGAAGATATTCATGAGTCAGGAGAAATGAGTAGTTGTCTTAAACGGTAACTGGTAGAATGTAGATCGGAATGTTAATCAGATTTGTTCACAGCCTTTTGAGGTGCAAAAAAAAAATAGTGGGTGAAAGTCCAATATTAATAAGTTAATATTATCCTGTGCGCAAAACTCTCGGAACGAGGACTTTAAGATAAAAAATAATAATGAAAGTAGTATATTAGATAAGTAACAGACACGGGCATTGTCATCTGAGAGAAGCTCATGAACAAGGTGATGCCAATTAACAATACATCACACTGTATACAGAATAGTAAACGTAGTGGAGAAAATTAATGTAGACAGAAATGGCGATAATTAGAGCGTGTCAGAGTGAAAAGGGATTGAAAGAAGAGTTAAAGAAAGAAACGAAATAGTGTCAAGCACAAGAGAAGAAAACATAGACAGAATCTCGGAGTAAAAACCAATCCAACAAACCAGAACAGCGTGTAGGGTAAGGGAACGAAGCAATCGATCCACACACGAACCCGACATCTCCGACGGCAGCAGTCCCTTGCAGGAGCAGCGCGACAGAGGCAAACCAAGCAGCGCAAAGCCACTCAGCCAACGGGTCGTGGTGCTGCCACAGCGCCTGTGTACGCCGGTCAGGCGGTGCCCTACCGTCTCTTTGGGCTTTGGTGTGCTTCCCCCTCCCCCACCCCCCCTGCCGACCCGCGCCGCTCGCGCCACCAGCGCCGCCCGCGTCGAGAATTCCGTGCGCGCCGCGCATTCGGCAGGCTATTTGCGGCCGCGAGAACGCCGCGTTTACACTCGCGCCCCCCCCCCGCCCGCCCCCCCGCGCGCCGATCAAAGGCGCTCCCGCCGCCCGCAGGGGACGGGGCCGTGGAGGGCGGGGCGCGCGACGATTGATTGACTGATTGTTAGCGATTCCGGGCGCGTCAACTACTGAGGTCATTACTCCCGTAAGTGTAGGGCATGTTTTTCATCGGGAGAGGGCAGGGTGCGCGACAATTGATTGGTTGGTTGATTGTTAGCGATTCCGGGCGCGTCAACTACTGAGGTCATTACTCCCGTAAGTGTAGGGCATGTTTTTCATCGGGAGAGGGCAGGGTGCGCGACAATTGATTGGTTGGTTGATTGTTAGAGATTCCGGCCGCGTCAACTACTGAGGTCATTACTCCCGTAAGTGTAGGGCATGTTTTTCATCGGAAATGGGCAGGGCGCGCGACAATGATTGATTGTTAGTGATTCCGGGCGCGTCAACTACTGAGGTCATTACTCCCGTAAGTGTAGGGCATGTTTTTCATCGGAAGTGGGCAGGGCGCGCGACGATTGGTTGGTTGATTGTTAGTGATTCCGGGCGCGTCAACTACTGAGGTCATTACTCCCGTAAGTGTAGAGCATGTTTTTCATCGGAAGTGGGCAGGGCGCGCGACAATTGATTGACTGATTGTTAGCGATTCCGGGCGCGTCAACTACTGAGGTCATTTCTCCCGTAAGTGTAGAGCATGTTTTCATCGGAAGTGGGCAGGGCGCGCGACAATAATTGACTGATTGTTAGCGATTCCGGGCGCGTCAACTACTGAGGTCATTACTCCCGTAAGTGTAGGGCATGTTTTTCATCGGAAGTGGGCAGGGCGCGCGACAATTAATTGACTGATTGTTAAAGCGATTCCGGCGCGTCAACTACTGAGGTCATTACTCCCGTAAGTGTAGGGCATGTTTTTCATCGGAAGTGGCAGGGCGCGCGACAATTAATTGACTGATTGTTAGCGATTCCGGGCGCGTCAACTACTGAGGTCATTACTCCCGTAAGTGTAGGGTATGCTTTTCATCGGAAGGGCAAGGCGCGCGACAATTGATTGACTGATTGTTAGCGATTCCGGGCGCGTCAACTACTGGAGGTCATTTCCTCCCGTAAGTGTAGGGCAGGCGTTTTTCATCGGAAGTGGGCAGGGCGCGCGACAATTGATTGACTGATTGTTAGCGATTCCGGGCGCGACAACTACTGAGGTCATTACTCCCGTAAGTGTAGGGCATGTTTTTCATCGGAAGTGGGCAGGGCGCGCGACAATTAATTGACTGATTGTTAGCGATTCCGGGCGCGTCAACTACTGAGGTCATTACTCCCGTAAGTGTAGGGCAGGTTTTTCATCGGAAGGGCAGGGCGCGCGACAATTAATTGACTGATTGTTAGCGATTCCGGGCGCGTCAACTACTGAGGTCATTACTCCCGTGCGTAGGGCATGTTTTTCATCGAAGTGGGCAGGGCGCGCGACAATTGATTGACTGATTGTTAGCGATTCCGGGCGCGTCAACTACTGAGGTCATTACTCCCGTAAGTGTAGGGCATGTTTTTCATCGGGAGAGGGCAGGGTGCGCGACAATTGATTGGTTGGTTGATTGTTAGCGATTCCGGGCGCGTCAACTACTGAGGTCATTACTCCCGTAAGTGTAGGGCATGTTTTTCATCGGGAGAGGGCAGGGTGCGCGACAATTGATTGGTTGGTTGATTGTTAGCGATTCCGGGCGCGTCAACTACTGAGGTCATTACTCCCGTAAGTGTAGGGCATGTTTTTCATCGGGAGAGGGCAGGGTGCGCGACAATTGATTGGTTGGTTGATTGTTAGCGATTCCGGGCGCGTCAACTACTGAGGTCATTACTCCCGTAAGTGTAGGGCATGTTTTTCATCGGGAGAGGGCAGGGTGCGCGACAATTGATTGGTTGGTTGATTGTTAGCGATTCCGGGCGCGTCAACTACTGAGGTCATTACTCCCGTAAGTGTAGGGCATGTTTTTCATCGGAAGTGGGCAGGGTGCGCGACAATTGATTGGTTGGTTGATTGTTAGAGATTCCGGGCGCGTCAACTACTGAGTTCATTAGTCCCGTAAGTGTTGTGCATGATTTTTTTCTCGGGAGAAACCAGTGTTCTTCCTCCGCTGGATGGCGAGATCCGGCGCCGACCTACCGTCGGCTAGTGAGGTATTCCCCAACCAGGTATCAACCACTCCAGACAGTGACTGAATTCGACCTAGCTGACAAGGTAGTGTCGAAAATCCTGCCAAAGTCGGGACTCGAACCTAGGACCTACCGTCGGAAAGCGGAGTTTTTTTCCAACCAGGTATCCCTCATTAGCGGGGCACCACCCCAGCCGGGACCAGCTCTAAGCACCCAACCGTTCTCCCGGTAGTGTAGTGCAGATTAGTGTAAGTGTGTGTAAGGGGAGAGGATAGGACGAGAAAGAAGAAGGAAGATCGCGGGTGGTCCGTGGTCCGTTCGTTAGGATTCTGCTCCGACAAATTCCTGGTGTAGATCATAGAAACCACGGAAAACTACTGATCCGAGCAGCCGGTCGCAAGAATTCTCCTCCAGGCAGTGACTGAATTCGACCTGGCTGACAAGCTAAGGTAAAAATCCCGCTTCTGCCGGAACCGCTGCTTCCGTGAGTTGACGCGCCCGGAATCACTAACAATCAATCAATCAATCAATAAATTGTCACTTGACCCGCTCACCACGGACCCGCTACTGTCGGAACCCAGAAATAGAATCCTAGGATTTAGTGATGAAGATAATCGATCCAGAAAGGCGCTGTGTCCTTGGAGTGAAGTATAGTGCGCCAGGAAAGTCTCACCGCACTGTGCCAAATCAGGGCCTCCTATTAAACATTGCTTTTATATTAGTAGCAACCGGATAATTGGGAAACAAGTGAAGAGGACATCACTTCCAGCATCTGTTATGATTGTGGCGAGTACGTTTTCCCTTGTGACAAGCTGCTGCTCGTGCTACCAACCTGCTGGCTCGACTGCTCGAGCTACCAACCTGGCACCTCACCTTGCTGCTGAGAGTGCTAGCAACGTTCTGTTGCTACCACTCTCACCAGCAAGGATCCACTGCAGAGAGATTTTCTGATTCACTGTACCTACAGGCCTGGAAACTGAAAGGTGACAAACTAACACAAATTTGTATTTGCTACCAAAACACGATGTGAGAATCACCTGTTTAAGCGGGGAATGACCAAGGGACCTGGTGAGGTGGTTTGGATGACGCGAGGAAAGGCGGAGAGCAGGTGACGTGACAGGAAAGAGCGATACAGGAAATGCGAATAGGTTGAGAAGTCATAAGTTATCTTTGTTGTGAACGAGTTGCTGGACGCATACGTGGAATCGGAGGGTAATGGAAATGACGCCAAATGACCAACTACGATGCGAATGAGTTTGAATTCATGATCGACTGAAGTGGAAAAAGAAAAATGAGCTCTCCAGGAGATATGGATCATGTGAAATAAAAGATAAGCCTGTGGCCAATGTTGTACGGTGATTGATACACGGAATGAAAAAAACTGAAATATGGATGTGGAATATTGGACTGGGCGTGATATGGAATGTTGGTAGTTAAGTCATTTAGTACTATTAACGGGCCCTCTACTTCTGAGCCATCATTCCATCTTGAAATCGAGGAGAATTATCAATTTCTTCATTTACAAGAAACCGATATTTGGAGGTTTTAACGTTTCACTTTGTGAAATGCTTTTATTTAATATTATTTATTTATTTTTGAAATTATTATCATTCAATTTGATACAAATGTATTTCAACAGTAACTACACGGGCCAATTGTTTTGTAGGAATAATTATTAAAACTCTCTCTTTCTAATATGTTATGTGTTTTCCAGAACTATCACACAGCTACAAAATTAATTAAGTTCGTCTATTTAGAATTTGTGAATAGAAGAGCAGTCACGTAAACACATTCCTCTCCTGTAATTTCACATTTTTGCTACCCCTTTGTTCCCTTTCCGAGTGGCAGTGAAGCCCCACACAAATGGTTAGGCGAATGCGACTGCGGGAAACTCGACAAACGCAAATGGCTTGTCACTAACAGGACCAGAGGTGGAGGGGAGAGGTCTTGCGCTGGGCATTGGACACAACAATGCTGTGAGCTCTGGCCCCTTTCATCTGTAGTCACGTAGTCAGCCCTGTACGGCAACCCAGAACTTTGGTGTGCTATAATGGAAACTATGATAATTAATATAATTTTCCGGCGTGATACTTTCTCGTGTCCTTTACATACTTTTAGAAACAAAACAAGTGAAGATTAATTTGATTATTTCGTTTTTTTCGGAGCGTCAACCGCTCTGACTATTAGTCCCGTTAGTGTAGTGCATTTTTATCACAGGAGATGGTGGTGTTCTCCCCCTGCTAGATGGCGAGATGAGTCGGCGACCTAGATGTCTGCTTGAATGTTTTTCCTCATCAATGTATTTCCCACCAGTGAGTCACTGTACCAGCCGGGACAAGATCTAAGTTCCCAACTGGTCTCCTTACAAAAGTAGCGATTGATTGATTGATTTTTCGTGTTTCCGGGCGCGTCAACTGCTTTGGTCATTAGTCCCGTTAGTGTAGTGCATGTTTTCCTCGGGAGATGGTGGTGATATTCCCCAGCTGGATGGCGAGATCCGGCGCCGACCTACCGTCGGCTAGTGGGGTTTCCCTCTAACCAGGACTCTCCCACCAGCGGGGCACCGCCTCAGCCGGGACAAGCTCTAAGCTCCCGGCCGGTCTCCTGGAATATGTGGTAGTGTAGTGCATGTTAGTGTGTTTGTGTAAGAGGAGAGGATAGGTCAAGGAATTGGAAGGAAAGATCGCGGTGCGTGGCCCGTTTAGTGCTGTACTGCTCCAGCATTCGCCTGGTGTTGATCGGAGAAACCACGGAAAACGACCGATCAGAGCAGCCGGACGCTAGAATTATCCTCCAGACAGCGATTGAATTCGACCTAGGTGAAAAGCTAGTGCCGAAAATCCTGCAGTGATATCAGTTGATGCACTGGGCTACCGCTCCCGGTACAAAAGTAGTGCTGGTAAATGCGAGTAAATATGGGTAACTGATAAAGATGCCCGCCTGGAGAGAGAAACCTGGAGCGGAAAATTCCACGCAAGTCAGCGTATAGTTTGGCGAAGATGTGACCATCTAGTGGGGAAGTAAATCCTCCACCTCTCAGAATAAAGCATCCACAGCACTAACGGTACTAATAACTGTAGCAGTTGGTGTGCTTGGAAACATCAATGGATCAATCGAGATAAGTGAAAAACATCATCAACAACGGAATGATCATCTATCTGCAGCACAACAATACAATTCCGTGCTTCACATCACAGATGTACTTCATTTCTTTCGATGACATTTATACTTTTCCTCCTTTGGTTTTGAACGTAATTCATTATGCTTTTTTTAATAGACGAAAGCTGCAATATTTTCACATTATCAATAACACAATCTGTCAACTGGCTCTACTTGAATCGGCACAGTCAACTTCATAAGCCCCCCCCCCCCTTCCGCAATTCTCACCACGCAATGTTATGCTTCATCCTTGACGAAAATCAATCCTTTAACTCATTTACATGTCAAACAAATCCGCTCAGTGTATTCCACACTACATCTCTTTCTACGTAGTAAGATATTTCTTGCATACTGCGTTCCTCAGAGTGCTTGTTGATGTATATGTAACTAATATTTTATCGGGTGTTTTAATTTTGTTTTGCTCATGGTTCTTCAGAGTCTTCAAACAGAGAGTTCTTCTTTGTATGCATATTCGTGTAAGTATTATTGTTACTACTCTTTTCTTTTTTGTACTTCTTGTTAACAACCTGTATTACTATATCTTGTACTGAATCTGTAAACATTCCATTAATCATGTATGTGTCACTGTTGTAATTACTTTTTCTCAGCCGCTAATGACCTAGCTATCGATGCGACGTTAAATAAATATTGCAATTGGCGTTATTGAGTCGGTAGTCCGACTTCGCCGGCCACCTACCGGTGTCCCCCTTGCCTGGGTATAGTTAAATTCCCATGCTTGGAGGTAAGAGCGACATCAGGCGAACATGACGTATTCTTTTCACTGTAACTCGCGAGATCCACCGGCTTGAGCTCTTCTTCGTCACACAACTACAGAAACTGGGGCAATTTTAAAGGAAAACTTCAACTCTATTTTGGCCCCGGCCGGGAATCGAACCCGGAACCACAGCACGGGAGGCTAGTAGTACGCTGCCCATACGCCATCCCAGAGGTTTCACGTTGAATAAATAAATAAATAAATAAATAAATAAATAAATAAATAAATTAATTAATTAATTAAAGCCTGAGAATGCCTGGGTGGGCAACGGTCTCTTCTAATGGAGGATTCCTCTAAGTGATATTCCTACAACTGAGCAAGGTTTGTGGGTCTTAAGCTGGGCGTAGTGGCGTACTGCTGTCATCCAACTGCTTGGAGGCTAGGTTTAGAGGATGACTTGCGGACGGGAGATCTGTAATCCAGTAACTCACATTGACTGGGCGTCCGCCCTAAGCTTTCCATCAATATGGGAACCCTTTGGGGGGGGGTCCAGGTTGGTTAAGGACGGGCGAACCGGACCAAGGGAAAAAAAATTGAAAAATCACAATCTCGGATGCACTTTTGTTCTTCGTGGTCGGCACCGCGGGCGCCCGCCACACGCCAACCCGGCGCGTGCCACACGTACCTCTGCAGATGAGCCGGCGACGGACGCACGCACGCACAAGAACGCGCCGGGTCTGCGCCAGATGCGCATCTGCGACGGGCTGCGCGCTTTCGCTTACCTGCGACAAAAAGAAAAGCGGAGGTCAGGGCGAGAACACAAGGCTTGGCCAGGTGTGCGAATCCGGTCGGAATGCATTTTGGCTGGCAAGCGCACGACGCAGTGGTTTCGATGTAATAAATGGCGTGTTTGTTCGGCCCAGGTGTTCCGAGAACAATGTTGAATTTAACACTTTGAAGATTCGTTAATGCTTCTCGGAATTCCTTAAATAAAATGGAAAATTTGCAAATAACTATGACATCGAAAAGCAATAGCTGAAGGCCTGATACCTAATGAATTATCTGTAATTTTAGAGCAAATAGTAGTGTTGAAATTTGAAGTATGTATTGTAATGAGGTAGCATGCATTTTACAGACAAAAACTGAACTGTATATATGAATTTTTAAATATGCATTATTACTTTCGTATATGTCGATCAAAACGTAAGACAATATTATGAAATTACTTGCAAAAATGTTTCTAAAAAAAGGGATTAGAAAACCTATATACAATACTTTACGACTAGAAATTTCTGAAAAATATACTCCTATGAATTCAGTCTAATACCATCTAATAACATCGTTCAACTTGAAAACTCTGGTGGTGTCAATTTTTTACTTTCAAGGGCTATTTATTACATATTTACGCTAATGTGGATACTAAAAGACACGTTTATAAAATTTTAACTTTCAGTTAATATGAATGACATTTACGTTACAAAAAATACTACAAAATGTTTATATACTGTTAGAGAGAACGAAAGAAGCCTATCTTTTCGTAGAACAAGTCAAAAATTCTCTTGCTGTCAATGTTCACAGCCGAAATCTCATCGCATTAATGTCACCTATTATTATGCTGGCGTTTTAACGAAGGAAAAATGCTACAAGCCAAATACCTATATCTGTGTGACAGAAATGTATATATCTGAAACATTTATATGTTCCTCTTCTCAAGAAAAAGAAACATTATTCAGTAATAAAAGAGATTTTATAATTGGTCAACGATTCAAACCAAGTGTTATAAATTTTAGATTTAGCCAATATTTTAGATTTTAGCATTAGCGCCTACTTTTAAACCCAAGTGCCATAAAAGTTATCTAAAAGACCATTAAAAATAGGTAATGCTGTAAGTTATTTGTTTGAGATTTCAGGAAGGATTCGAGCAGTAAAAATTCAACATTGACATCTATACCTCGTTCTGGTGTTCCCTAGAAACTTCAAAAAACATTTTCCCGTGTTCTAAATTATGTTATTGAAATTTAAATATTGAATCAATAGTATTCAGTTTGGTTAATATCGGTTTTCGGGAGATATTTCCTCTTTCGGGCCATGATTTATCAACATGTGCAAAAGTGTTATGTATGATGATTTTTTTGAAAAGAAAATGTTAGAAAGAGACATCAGATTCTCAAATATCAAATGGTCTTTGGAATAGAATATAGCTGCTATTGAACTAAGCTTCTCCATACAAAGTTTGATGAAAAATCAGACGAGATGTTATGTAACAATATTAACAACAGTATGTATTCTTATAATTTCACATTGACTGCGACAAAATGTCATCTCTCAGGAAAAGGGTGAATTCCTGAAAAATGCGCAAGTTATAATCAACAATGATTAATCCTAAAAAGGCGCAATAATGAATAAGAGTTAAAATAACATGTTTTGAATGTCAGTTAGAGCTTAAGAAGGAGATAGCGTACGCATTTCTTCATTTAATTCCTCGCAGATGTATGTGATACTTCTTTTTTAGCGGAGGCCATGGAGTATTTAATATGAAAATTTAGTTAACTCTAGAAGAATCTTTAAAATGCTTGCTAATGAATTAATGAATGGTTCAGAAGAGTAAACAAACGTGAAGTATACCATCCAGAGATTAACAACCTTCCGAAAGGAGAAAATTGAAAATCCGGTTTTTAGTGCAACTGCACTGCCACTCTCTTAACTGTTATACGGCAATTGCGGAGAAAGTAAAAGGTATACAGATGAAAAATAATGTTATAACTAGGGCTAGGATAATTATGAAATAACTTTTTTGTATTTAACATATGCGTATCTTAATACGTCCACCGAACAATGTCTCTCCGGTGAGAAATGAAACTTTTATAGTGCATGTTTTACATATTTTGGGATTATTTATAATTGTATAATATTTAGAGCATATCGTTAGAATGAAACAAATTTTGCTATTTTCACAGAAAAATGTTTCCAAAATGCAATTATTAATTACTTTACTGATGTAGTTAGCCCTTTTAACTAATAATAATAATAATAATAATAATAATAATAATAATATTAATAATAATAATTGTCACAATTTCGTAATTTTTATGAGGTTTTGTATAGTACATATTTTCTGCGTTATTAATGTATATTCACCTGTTTTAAATCTCATATTTACATAGATATTTGACATTTTTAACGCATAACTATCTGAGCTCTAGTTATAGCACCCGTCATAGATGATTTTAAAGGAGAACGATCTTAAACAAGAGAGCGGTGTATTCCTGAAATACATGCCACAGTACATTGTAAACTCGCGATTTCCAGTAACTCAATTTTTCTACAACTATTACTTCGTATTGGAGTTTCAATTCTCAATGACTCCACGTGAAATTTGGGGGCGACAAATGATAGCGCTTCATATTTTTTCGAAGTTCTCCCGCATTCTATTTTTTTTACTGCTTCATTTTTACTAAAACTCGTCATCATCATCATATTATCAACAACATATTCTTCTTCCTTTTGTGCTCATCACTGTTATCAGCAACTCATTGATTTCCAAGTATAAGCAAAATATCGGGATCAAGATATTATAATTAAATAATTCCACTTCGCCTTTAGTAGCACCACAGATAATTCCACCACGCATCAGATTTTTTTTCGCCTTCCCAGAAACTTTTCACCGACTCACTTGTTCTCTCCCACTCATTTTCTCTGAGATTATCCTCTTCTCTTGTCTCCACTCCCGGTGCTTCTGTCCCAGAATATTTGTTGATGTATATTTATTTCCCGAATTCTCCTTTCCTTCCAGCTTGATTTCCATTCCAGACTAGTGCCTCCGGCGTTAAACAACCCACTAGGCTCCTCTAGTTCTACGCAGTTTCCCACACTCTTCCACCCATTCGGTCCATGACCAACCTAATCACATGTCCGACTAATCTTTCCCTTCCGGATCCGATTTCCTCGGAGAGCGTCATGTTTTGCTTGTTTCAATTGCATAATTGAGCAACTCGCTTCCTGTGGAGGGGCAGGGCTTTAGAGGCGGACGACGGTGGGTCTCTCCCGACGGCTGCTCCGCTCTTCGCGGGCGCGGGAGCGGGCGAAGGCAACGGCGCGGGCGAGGGCGAGGGCGACGGCGCGGGCGAAGGCGGGAGCAAGGGCGAGGGCGAGGGCGGTGCCTTGGGCGAGAGAGCGGGTGAGAGCGTGGGTGAGGGCGAGGACGTGAGCGAGGACGCGGGCGAGGACGCGGGCGAGGGCAAGGGCGTGGGCGTGGGCATGGGCGTGGGCGAGGGCGTGGGCGAGGGCGAGGGCGAGGGTGACGACGAGGGCGAGGGTGAGGGTGAGGGTGAGGTCGCGGGAGCGGATAAGGGCGAGGGCGACGGCGCGGGCGAAGGCGAGGGCAAGGACGAGAGCGAGGGCGACGGCTTGGGCGAGAGTGCGGGTGAGGGCGTGGGCAGGGCGCGAGCGAGGGCGAGGGCGAGGGCGAGGGCGAGGGCGAGGGCGAGGGCGAGGGCGAGGGCGAGGGCGAGGGCGAGGGCGAGGGCGAGGGCGAGGGCGAGGGCGAGGGCGAGGGCGAGGGCGAGGGCGAGGGCGAGGGCGAGGGCGAGGGCGAGGGCGAAGGCGAGGGCGAGGGCGAGGGCGAGGGCGAGGGCGAGAACGAGGGCGAGGGCGAGGGCAAAGGCGAAGGCGAGGGCGAGGGCGAGGGCGAGAGCGTGGATGAGAGCGATGACGTACAAGAGGACGAAAACGAAGGCGAAGACGAGGGCGAGAGCGAGGGCGAGGGCGAGGGCGCTAGCGAGGGCGAGGGCGGGGCGGGGGCGCGGGCGTGAGCGAGGGAATAGGCGAGGGCGGGGGCGCAGGTGAGTTAAAAGGCGAGAATGGGGGTGAATGCGAGGGTGAGAGCGGGGGCGAGGGCGAGGGCGAGGGCGAGGGCGAGAGCGAGGGCGTGAGGGCGAGGGCGAGGGCGAGGGCGAGGGCGAGGGCAAAGGCGGAAGGCGAAGGCGAGGGCGAGGGCGAGGGCGAGAGCGTGGATGAGAGCGATGACGTACAAGAGGACGAAAACGAAGGCGAAGACGAGGGTGAGGGCGAGGGCGAGGGCGCTAGCGAGGGCGAGGGCGAGGGCGAGGGCGAGGGCGAGGGCGAGGGCGAGGGCGAGGGCGAGGGCGAGGGCGAGGCGAGGGCGAGGGCGAGGGCGAGGGCGAGGGCGAGGGCGAGGGCGAGGCGAGGGCGAGGGCGAGGGCGAGGGCAACGGCGAGGGTGTGGGCGTGGGCGAGGGCATGGGCGTAGGCGAATGCGAGAATGAGGGCATGGGCGAGGGTGAGAGCGTGGGCGGGGGCAGAGGTGAGGGCGGGGCGTGGCCGAGGCAATGGGCAAGGGCGCCGGTGAGGACAAGGGCGAGGAGAAGAGCTCGGGCGCGGGCCGTGGTGGGCCATGGGAGCGCCTTAATCCGCGGCCGTTGCCCTTCGCGGCGCGGGAACGGGGAGGCGGGCGAGGCGAGGCGCGGCGACGGCGAGGCGACGGCGAGGCGCGGAAGGCGACCGCCGCAAAAAACCGGCGCTATAACGCCGCCGATACCCCGCGCCAATTTTCGCGGTTTATTTAATGAAACCGGCGCCACGCCACTCAACCGTCGACCAACCCGCCGCCGCCGCCACCGCCGTCGCAGTCGCCAGCACCGTACGCTGGTTCGAATTCAACCGAAGGGCGCGTATTGCAAAACTCATCCTCCGGAAAATCCACGACTTTTATGAGGTTAAAATTTTGTGTCGTAATGCATTCTTTACAAGAAAATTTCTTGAAGTATTAATTATACTCGTACATAGTGTTAATGAAATTTTCTCTCTACTCCGTAGCAAGAAAGTAAAAGCAGTGGGATATGTCGGCGGAAGAAATTGTTCTATTGCGGAAACGAAAAAGACAGTCGCAGAAAAGAGAGGAGCTAGAATTGTAGATAATGACGACGACGATGACTGCTACGAGGGTATCAATAGCGTAAATATCAACAGGCACTAAAAGCAGGAGCGAAAGAGGTGAAGATTGTAAGAAATTTGAAGATGGAACTGAAAAATTAGATGGAGCCGAATCCAAGAGTGGAAGGATGGGCGTGGATAAAATCATGTCTGAAAGCGGAGGCACGTAAAATTGGATACGGTACGATGCACAGACGTCCCATATTAGCCCGTACTGTCCCTTTTTGAGTCCCTGTCCCGTATTTTTTTGAAAGGAAAAGGGGACGCCAAAATGTCCTTTTTTGTGACAATGACGTCGCGAGTATTGTTTAATTGAACTTGAAAATCTCCACCCGGAAAACCAAAGTAATGGCGTTTAGAGGAAAACATCCTATACGAAGTAAAATAATAATAAATAATAAAATTATAGAACAAGTTAACCATTTAGTGATATTTAGGATGTGATATTACTTTTGAATTCAATAAAGATATTTCGATAAAAAACCAAAATTTTCAAAACATCTGCAGAACAATAATAAAATACCTGAGAAAGAAAACAAGAAAGGAAACGCAACTTAAATTTTACAAAACAATGGCTGACCCCATACTTCTTTATGATTGCGAGACATGGACCACGAAAAAGAAAGATTTTTCTAGAATTCAAACATCTGAGACGAGGTTCTTGAGACAAGTAAAAGGTTGCATTTTATTAGACAAAATAAAGAGTGAGGTAATCAGAGAAGAATTAGAAGTACTCCCATTAATAAAGAAAGTACAAGATTACAGGACTCGATGGTTCCAATATCAACACAGAATGAATAGATGACCGCATCCCAAAACCAATATATCACTACAGACCTCATGGTAAAAGGGATGCCGGCCGTCCAAGATTGAGATGGCATGCTGAAGACGGTACAGGAGTCTCTCCTAAACCCTGAAGAGATGATGATGACTATTATTATTATTATTATTATTATTATTATTATTATTATTATTATTATTATTATTATTATTATTATTATTATTATTATTATTATTATTATTATCACTATCACAATTTAACTTGTTTCCACTCGTGCATCTCGGTTACCATGAACAAGACATACACGTTCCAACTGTCATAATCAGCACTGGATCAACCATCAATGTTCAGAAATTTCCTCACGATGTTACATGTGTCCAGTATGAAAATCTTTTGCATCTGGATGTATAACCCCTTCTTCAGTTGCAGTTCAGCTAGGGATTCGTGTAGGAGCTTAGGAATTTCACCAGTGGCGCCTAGAATTATTGGTACAATCGTCACCATTTCCACGTAGCTCCATATTTCCTTTATCTCATTTGCCAGAGGTTGATATTTTAGAATTACTCATTATTATTATTATTACTCATTATTACTATTTATAATGATATTTTTTTCCACTCCCTAAAAGTGCCGTTCCTACCGCCCCCACTACGCTGCGCCACTGCGGCGTGCGACAACCGAGACGAGGAGGGGGGAGCTACTCTGGATGTTCGACAAGCGGCGGTCTAATGTTCGATAAAGGAGACAAATCGAGGAGCAACGACGTGGGAAGAATGGAACCGTTCTTGAAACGGGGGCACAGCGGAAATCGAGGTATGCCATTTGTCTTCCAAGCGATGAAATCTCTCTGTTGTCTTTTTTGCTCGTATTAATCGTGACGTATCTAATATCGGAAATGGAAAGAAGAAAAGATTGAAACGAAATATATTGTTAACAAGTTTTCTGATCGAATTTATCGGAGACTCATTAAAGAAAGAGCGGAATCGTGTTGTTCAATAAAATATGAAAATATAATGGGTGTCCAATACCTTAATGTTTAATAGTTCGCGGTAATATATTACAAATATTATGTATTGTGGTGTATCAGTATTTAAGGACTTGAAGTAACTGAATTCTCTTTTAATAATAATAATAAAACCTTTCTATTTATTTTAATAATTGTAATCTCAGATAAACGGATATATATTAATAAAGACTTACATTATTTTTACGGATAATTAAATGTATATTCATTTTTATTTTTTTTCATAATTTGCACCGTTAACTACATGTATGAAAATGGAAAGTAAAATGTGTAAAGTGAGAACAAACGCAGTTGAAATGTGAATAATTGTCGTTTTTCTTCGTTAGTGTCATACAAGTTGCCTTTAACATGTAATTCAATGAATAAATGAAATTGAAATTGATAATATTCAATAGCAACTGTAACACTTTATCTGCAAGTTTACACAAATACTTCAAAATGACAACAATTGGAAATATTATAATAATATGGATCTTCCCACATTATTTCTGAAGGAGAAAAATATCTAAGTTTTACACGTGAAATTATTATTTATAATTATTTACAACCATTCACTATCAATAACTCGCAGAGAGATAAAGGGAGAGTTTAGGATCCAAAATAGATATATTGAGCAAGAGCACTGAAACACACGAAAATATCGCCAACGTTAGACCCAACAAAACAAGGAAGCACACAGTAAAACAATGAAGAAAATTTGGGTATAACGAAACGTAAAACAAGGCTTTGAATATTTCATATAGTTTATTGAGTATTTCATGTTGGTTAGGTTCATTAGCGAGGAAGAAAGAATAAAAAATATACGAGTAATTATTCGTAATGTATCATTATGCGTATGTATGTGTGGCGGGGTGTATTTCATCGTAATTCTGGAACTCCATCGACTTAATTTAGCGCATACACAAATGAGACATTTCTTGTGAAGAAAAACACACCACCATCTTCCCCATAATATCAGCAATAAATTCCTTATATACCGTTTTCACCTCAGAAAAATAGTTTCTCTTAGAAAGTGTTTGTTTATTTTCTGGTAATTTTCCAATTTCCTCGCATTTTGTAATGCACAGTCACTTTATGCGCGTATCCCAGACTCCAAACACTCTTAGTCTCTGGAGGTCTTTAGCGTCGTTTGCAAACAGCGAGTGCACTGTAAATCTGACGACTGGCTGGCGGGCTACGATCAGGAGTGAGTGCAGGACCGCGTGTAATACAGGACGATGGTATATTTTTCCAGCATGTAAATATTTACCAACATTACTCACAAAAATAAAAACTAGTGGTGCTAAAACACCATGTACTTTCTCGCATGTATTTGCACGCAAAATTACGCGAAAAGTAGTCAAATTTTCGAAAAATTGTACACGACCAGAGAGATCAGAGAGACCAGTTCTGAATGTAACGTCACTCGAGCGCAGTATGATGTCTCATGTGGGTCAAGTAGGTCGGAAGGGGCACAAAGGCAGTTCGACCGACGTTAACACGTAAAAAGCGTCTCTTCGCTCAGAAGCGGTGATGATCATGTGCCTGGACTAATTGCCGCCGCCTCTTCTTCTCATGGGCGTCGAACGCTGAAAAGGTCTTGCAGCGTTGCTGGCAAGGTCTGACACCGCGCCTCACATGCGTTAGACAATAGTTATTCACGATACGAGTGATGAAATCAGTTTTACCAAGTGTGTGATACACTATTTCTTAGATTTAGGAGTGCTGATAGGCAGTGGACTAAAAATTCTTTATGCAATCCCCAACATTCCTACAATGCTCAAAAGAAGTATAATTAAAGTTCAGGAAAGTAATAGGTATGTAATTAATTCAGACAGTCGCAGCAGGTTAGGCTAGTGCGAAGACCAGACACCAGGATCGCCTTTAACAACTTAATACATCCTTAGCTTTTTGCTCGAAACAGTGTTATGCAAGTTACAATAATTTGTACAGTTAGAAGATAGACTGTCAGGTGCGTCAGACAAATTGTAGATATATCTATATAGCAGTAGTTGCGTGAACAGAGAACCTTACTGACATTCATTTTATTTTAATTTTAAGGTTATGAAAAATTAGGTTACAGTAAGGTCAGTAGTAGCTACTGTGATCAGACGAAAGTTTTTTTTTTTTTTTAAATTCACAGTTCTATCATTTCAGTAGCGTCTTACTTTCAGCACTAGTGCTAAAAACGGATCTTTCAGCACGCTTTGAATGCCCTAAAAATAATCGCTTTTACTAGGAACTGCCTAAAAAATATATTTTTTAAATGCTTTTTTCAATTTGCTGTTATTTTTGCATCATCTGTATATTATATTATGCGGTTCAACGATTTCAATTTACGATTATTTTTTGTCATGACATAACAACCTGACAAAAAATATATTTTAAAATTGTACTCCGCTAAAGTATCCGAATGTTTAAAAAATGTAATCAGGCCTCAAACTTCCCATTTTACACCTTCGTATGAACAAGTGTCTTTTAAAAATCTTAGGAACAAGTCGATTAACTTGAGAGTGTAAACTGACACAACTTGCGGTCTTCTAACTATTGGGAGTGTCTTACGGGGTGCTTATGAATTGCGAAAGCTCTGAAAGATTACCTTCATTTTCAATGTCATCATTTTTACTTCGTAAAAAATTATTTTTTTTAACAAAATGCCAAACAATCTGCAACAGTGATATCAAAATATTGCAGAAAAATGATTATATGCTCCATGTAGAAAGATGCATCCACAATTTGCAATGTTTCTAACTGGTGTATCTTTTTTCCTAGGGCGTTAACCAGGGAACAGCCGATTATCTTTAGATCACGTTGGGACGCACATTCGATTGATTGATTTTTTTCGTGTTTCCGGGCGCGTCAACTGCTCTGGTCATTAGTCCCGTTAATGTAGTGCATGTTGTTTCTCAGGAGATGGCGATGATCTTCCCCCGCTGGATGGCGAGATCCGGCGCCGACCTACCGTCGACTAGCGGGGTTTCCCCCTAACCAGAACTCTCCCACCAGCGGGGCACCGCCCCAGCCGGGACAAGCTCGAAGCTACCGACCGGTCTCCGGGGATATGTGATAGTGTAGTGCATGTTAGTGTGTGTGTGTGTGTGTGTGTGTGTAAGAGGAGAGGATAGGACAAGGAAGAGGAAGGACAGATCGCGCGCGGTCCGTGGCCCGTTTGGTCGGGTACTGCTCCGGCATTCGCCTGGTGGTGATCGGAGAAACCACGGAAGACTACCGATCAGAGCAGCCGGCCACTAGAATTCTCCTCCAGACAGCGACAGAATTCGACCTAGCTGAAAAGCTGGTGTCGAAAATCCTGCCGCCGTGGGGAGTGGGAACCTAGGACCTCCCGGTCAGAGGCGCTGCAGTGACATCAGTTAATGCACTGAGCTACCGCTCCGGGTGACGCACATTCGACAAGACACTATGCACCAACACACTTTCGGGCTCCTCGGGTCCGGGGTGCGCAGAACGCGAGGCCCTCTGCGATAGCACATCCACACAGAGACAATGGACAAACAACCATGTCCAAGAACGGCCTCCAGGAGGGACCTTTCGATCATTAGTTGCGATCATTAGTTGTGGAGTTGCCGTCCCCCGGTTGGCATCATGCGTAATTAGATCGTGAATTAATGGGTTGATTCAGTAATGAGCCAGATCTGGTGCTGGAAGACCAGAATCAGGAAGAATTGCTTCTATATTTCACATTTTAAATATTTTATTGTTATTATATTTTCAGTTTCTACTAGATGGAAAACTAGTTTATTGTGACTGTTCCCGTTCACTATGAGAAGCCCAGAGCTACCGAAGAAACAAACGTTGCATCTTCCCGCCCCGCATCCTCAATGAGCATTCATTTCCGCGTGGTCAGACGGAAGAGCGGACCTGATGGCCCGATTCTCACCCGATGGCCCGAGTCTTGGGCCTGATGACTCGCGTCTCGCCACGTAAAATAATGCATTAACTAACTCTCAGAATCCCAGAGCTACCGAAGAAACAAACGTGTCTACTCTCCCCGCGCCCTCACCGAGCATTCATTTCCGCGTGGTGAGACGGAAGAGCGGACCTGATGGCCCGATTCTCACCCGATGGCCCGAGTCTTGGGCCTGATGACTCGCGTCTCGCCACGTAAAATAATGCATTAACTAACTCTCAGAATCCCAGAGCTACCGAAGAAACAAACGTGTCTACTCTCCCCGCGCCCTCACCGAGCATTCATTTCCGCGTGGTGAGACGGAAGAGCGGACCTGATGGCCCGATTCTCACCCGATGGCCCGAGTCTTGGGCCTGATGACTCGCGTCTCGCCACGTAAAATAATGCATTAACTAACTCTCAGAATCCCAGAGCTACCGAAGAAACAAACGTGTCTACTCTCCCCGCGCCCTCACCGAGCATTCATTTCCGCGTGGTGAGACGGAAGAGCGGACCTGATGGCCCGATTCTCACCCGATGGCCCGAGTCTTGGGCCTGATGACTCGCGTCTCGCCACGTAAAATAATGCATTAACTAACTCTCAGAATCCCAGAGCTACCGAAGAAACAAACGTGTCTACTCTCCCCGCGCCCTCACCGAGCATTCATTTCCATTGTGTCCTTGTGTCTACTCTCCCCGCACCCTCAACGAGCCTCCGTTTCCATCAAATCCGAACGCGCGGTAGGTGGCCGTATCCGCCGTATGACTTCCAATACGAGGGCTCCCGCGCCGCTGCCTGAATACAGACGAGGCAGCGCAGTGGGGGGAGAGGGAACCGTCTGGGAGTGCATCGCAAAGCAAAGAGGACTCACTTGCTGCTGCTACTGCCGAATGCTGACCGGGAGGCACCCAGATCACGGACGCGGTTTCCGGATTCGAACCACGTCCCTCCCGCATGCGAAATGAACCCTGCTGGCCCACCCTTGAGAGCGATGTGAGCAAGGTGGAGGAAATCGTGTCAGTTTGCACGCGGAGCACAGGATTTCGCCAACGCGTGCGTAAGCAAACAAAAGGAGGGGACACAGAGTACAATTGC
The DNA here is from genome assembly GCA_011170035.1 of Teleogryllus occipitalis. NCBI lineage: Eukaryota > Metazoa > Arthropoda > Insecta > Orthoptera > Gryllidae > Teleogryllus > Teleogryllus occipitalis. Next base: position 51,430 of record BLKR01001705.1, on the reverse strand, counting down.
AACGCAAGCTCAGGAAAACAAGGATTTTTCAGGTGGATACAAATTGCAACACGGCTATGAAATAAATGAACGAAAAAGAATTTCTCGCAACAGTGGCGTAGTTAGGGGGGCAGGGGGCCATCCGCCATGGGTGATACCATTTTAGAGGTGACCAATTATAAAATTTTATAGTTGGAATTATATATTTTAGTGCGAAATATTTTTTTATAAAAATATGCATTTGTTAACTGGTTAAATTTCATTTTATATTCTTAATTTAAAAATTATATTTCAATTATTCTGAGTAACATACAGTTTTTAATATATTATAAATAAATGTCATGTGCAAATACCTTATATTTTTATTAAATAATGTAAGAACTATTCAGTAATAGATAATTTTTATATTTAATTCATGGGGGTGGGGGATAACATTAGTTTTGCCTCGGGTGACACCAACTGAAGCTATGCCACTGTCTCCCAAAATCGGTCTCCTGTTGAAATAATTGGGCGATGATGATGTGAATTTAAGGCCTGGAAATATCTTCATATTAAAAATTAAGGACCTTTGCTCAGACACCACCAACAATTTATTTAAAATATACCTTACATTTTATTTACATAATTCTAAATTAAAAACTAGACATCAGTTATTCATTATCACTGAGTTGGTTAGCAATAAAAAACAAAAACATATTTTTAAAATATGTTTTATTCAAAGTTCGTAGCACGTTTCGAACAGTGGATTTTGGGTCCTCTTCGAGTAGATAACCTCAAATACGTGTACATTCCAGTTTAATAAGTATATAAATTGAAAACTACGTCCAAGGTAAAGGAAATAATTCAGGATACGAACCTACGATAGGCGAAGAGTTCGTGTTCAACATATGATTAGAAGCAGTACCCACAAATATAGTACGACAGAAATTTATTTTAAAAACAATACTGTACAATGGAGAAACGGCTCCATACTACTGAGACAAAAGAAAGGTGTGTGGCCCATCGGGACATCTATCCACATGACAAACAAATAATTTCAGGTGGCCAAGAAATAAACGGCTCATGGACCGGGCACGATCTTCTGTTCGTCATCTTTGTCTTTGCTGAATGCTGGGGGAATTGCTACGGCATGCACTGGGTATTGATCGCAGAAACCACGGGAAAATACCCATCAGAGCAGCCAGCCGCTACCATTCTCGCCCAGTGGTTGAATTCGACTCCGCGTGGTAGCTACAGTCGAAAATCCATCACCGCCAGTATTCGAAACTTAGAACATCACGGACAGTTTAGAGCTGAATTTCGCTCAGAGCCAGGCTTGCTTTTGTCTCTTCAGGGACTCTCACCGGGAGATCGTTTGGTTCGAGCCCCGACGGAGACGGAATTTTGGCACTAGCTATAGAGCTAGATGTATTTCAGCCGCTGTCTGGAGGAGAATTCTAACAGGCGGCAGATCTGATCGGTAGTTTTCCATGGCTTCTCCTATCAATACCATGAGAATGCTGGAGCAGTACCGTAACATACAGGTCACGTACATCACGCTATTTTTATGTTCTCTTCCTCGTCATATCCTCTCACCTCATTCACACACACAATTACACTGACATGCCCTACACTACTGCGTCATGTATACACGTTAGATCGAGTCTCGGCTGGGGCGGTGCCCCACCGGAAGAGGGCTACCTAAAGTGGGATATCCCCAGGAAGCCGTCGTGTAGCTCGGTGCAAATCGCACCCTTAAGAAGGACTAAGCGCCACCTTCCAGGCAACATTCACAACATCAACAGGACTAATAATCCTAGCAGTTGACGTACCCGAAAACAATCAATCAATTCCAATCAGAGACGCTGCAGTGGCAACAGTTGTACCACTGAGTCATCTCAGACGATGAGAAAAAATATTCATTACACTATTGAGACTAATGACCACAGCAGTTGAGGGGCCCGAAAACGTCAATCAATCCCCATCGGAGACGCTGCAGCGCCAGCACTTGTTACACCCAGCCCTCTCAGCCGGTGGGAAAACAATAATTACACTAAAGGAAATAATGACCATAGCAGTTGAATTGCTCGGAAACAATCAATCAATCAATCACTTTCAGGGACGCTGCAGCGGTAACAGTTGTTGCACTGAGCAATCTAAGCCCGTGGAAAACATTCATTACTCTCATGGGACTAAGACCATAACAGTTGACGTGCCCGGAAACATCGAACAATCAATCACATTCAGGAACGCTGCAGCGGCAACAGTTGTTGCACCGAACCATTTCAGCCGGTGGTAAAACATTAATGATATTAGCTATTGACGTGCCAAGAAACAGCAATCAATCAATCAATCAATCAATCAATCAATCCCGTTCAGGACGCTGCGGTGAGCACAGTTGTTGCACGGAGCCACCTCAGTCGGTCTAATGACCATAGCAGTTCACGAGCCCGGAAACATCATTCAATCAATCAATCAATCCCGTTCATGGACCCCGCAGCGTGAGGCGAAGCGCGCCGAGCGGCTGCAGACCTGTCGGCGCGTGTGTGGCGCCACGCGCGTCTATTTCAGGCGCGCGGCGTCGCGGCGCCGCGGCCGGCGCCTTCCGCACGCCGCGACGCACAGGCAGGTCGCGGCGCGGCGGTGGCGCCGGCGCACACTGGTTCAATCGGACCAAAATCCTGGCCATAATGGCAAAATTCAAAGTGCGCGTTCGAAATTCTGACTCAGCAAATCTCGTTCGGAAGACATTGGAGCACACTACTTCAGTTGGTTGAATGGGGCCAAAAACCTGGCCATAATGGCAAAATTCAAAGTGCGCGTTCGAAATTCTGACTCAGCAAATCTCGTTCGGAAGACATTGGAGCACACTACTTCAGTTGGTTGAATGGGGCCAAAAACCTGGCCATAATGGCAAAATTCAAAGTGCGCGTTCGAAATTCTGACTCAGCAAATCTCGTTCTGAAGACATTGGGGCACACTATTTCAACTCCAGAGAGTTAATTCAATAATTTTTTTTTCTTTTTCACGGTCTCGTAAACTGACCGTTGCTCGAAATATTCGAATTCATTGATTCTTGTTAAGGATATTTGTGAAATTAATAAACAAGTGTTTACAAACAATTTTTTTGTGGATTATTTTTGCATTTCCGATTAGATGCCACTTTTGTCTAAAAGTTAGGTATATTTTTAAGAAAAGTATCTAATAATTTTATGTATAATACGGCTGAATTCTAACCTATAGAGCGTAACAGTGTTAGTCATGTATATTGTGGATATCATTCATTTTTATGAGTCAGTGTGATATTTCCAAACTGCCATTTTGAATTTTGAAATTTCATTATAATATTCGAAATCAGTGATCACCAGAACTCGATATGTATATTTTTATCAATTTTATTATGCATACTTTTTAATGAGTAGATCCGCCATTTTAAAGCTGCCATGTTGAATTTTGAAATTTATTTATAATATTCAAATTCAGCGACTTCAAAAATCCATTGATACCTATTTTTTCGCAAATCCACTCGCATGTGCAATTGTGACCAGGTTTTAGGCCCGATTGAACCTTGATACCCACTTTTACGCAAATCCACTCGCATTATGACCAGGTTTTAGGCCCGATTGAACCTTGATACCCATTTTTACGCAAATTCACTCGCATTATGACCAGGTTATAGGCCCGATTGAACCTTGATACCCATTTTTACGCAAATCCAATCGCATTTGCAATTATGACCAGGTTCTAGGCCCGATTGAACCTTGATACCCATTTTTACGCAAATCCACTCCCATTTGCAATTATGACCAGGTTCTAGGTCCGATTGAACCTTGATACCTATTTTTGCGCAAATCCACTCGCATTTGCAATTATGACCAGGTTCTAGGCCCGATTGAACCTTGATACCCATTTTTACGCAAATCCACTCGCATTTGCAATTATGACCAGGTTTTAGGCCCGATTGAACCTTGATACCCATTTTTACGCAAATCCACTCGCATTTGCAATTATGACCAGGTTTCAGGCCCGATTGAACCTTGATACCCATTTTTACGCAAATCCACTCGCATTTGCAATTATGACCAGGTTTCAGGCCCGATTGAACCAGTGTGCAGCGCGGCGTCGAGGCACGACGCGTCAGGACGACGCGCTCCCTGCCCCGCGCCGCCGCCGCTGGTCGGGCGCCAGCCACAAAGCTGCCTTTTGCGCACATCTTCGCATCACTCCAATTCGTTTCGAGATTAGGAACTCGTCATATATATTAAGGGAATTTACTATTGAGTGGAGTCGACAACTGGAATCGCGATACTCCTAATTGCTTGATAGTTAGCATTTTATTGATTCCTACTCATTTACCTTTTCCGTGCCATTTCCAATCATTAGAGATTCGTTAACTCGAAACGATTCTTCGATTACTCTTACAGACACTCCAGATACCAGATCCACTTGGATCCACTGCCAAGTTAATGTTGGTTTACGTTTTAGGCTCGTATAGTTTGCAAATGATTAACAAGCTTTTAAACAGATGAATGCACCTTGAAGGGAAACTATGGGTAAAATACTCTTTTAGAAAAATACCCTTAATTTATCAATTGCGTAACACAGCATGCCACGAAAGTCTCTCCGTATGGAGAGACAAGAGCACCTTTTAAAAAATGCATTTATGTTGATAGCGACCAGATCACCTACAAAGAAGTAAAGGAAAAACACTTCCAGCATCCTTTATGGTTGTGGTAGGTACGCAATTTACGTTTTCGTTTGTTACAAGTTACAGTTCGTGCTATCAACATAATTTCTGTTGCGAGCACTCTCTCTACCCGCTGGTGGTACTGCACAGACATTTTCTGGCGCACGTTATAAGCGTTTGGAGTAAATTGCACTCTAGGTACCAGTAAAAATGTTCTTTACGTTCCCCGCAATATATGTCCCTAATTTCCCCATCTTCGTGCACGGCACTTAAGCAAGCTTCATGTACCATCAAAGCACGGAAATTCTCCTTCCCATTATTATTGAATAACCCTGATATTTTTATTCTCTACAGGCCATAATTGTTAAGTTACCCGTGTTTACCTTTAAAGTTATTTTCAGAATGCATTTTAATTATCTGCAGGGTGTCTCGAGCTTCCAGCAAAAGATTAAACTTTTCTCCACTGCTCGGAAAAAAATCTTATTCTCTTTATTTCTTCCATTCTCTTTCTCTCTCTCCTTCTTACTCTGCCTCTCTTTCAGACTCTCTCTCTCAGACTCTCTCTCTCTGACTCTCAGACCCTCTCTCTCAGACCCACTCTCAGACTCTCTCTCTCTCTGACCCACTCTCTCAGACTCTCTCTCTCTCAGACCCACTCTCTCAGACTCTCTCTGTCTGTCTCTCTGATTCTCTGTCTCTCTGATTCTCTGTCTCTCTGATTCTCTGTCTCTCTGATTCTCTGTCTCTCTGATTCTCTGTCTCTCTGATTCTCTGTCTCTCTGATTCTCTGTCTCTCTGATTCTCTGTCTCTCTGATTCTCTGTCTCTCTGATTCTCTGACTCTCTGATTCTCTGACTCTCTGATTCTCTGACTCTCTGATTCTCTGACTCTCTGATTCTCTGACTCTCTGATTCTCTGACTCTCTGATTCTCTGATTCTCTGACTCTCTGATTCTCTGACTCTCTGATTCTCTGTCTCTCTGACTCTCTGTCTCTCTGACTCTCTGTCTCACTGACTCTCTGTCTCTCTCTCTGACTCTCTGTCTCTCTGTCTCTCTGACTCTCTGTCTCTCTGACTCTCTGTCTCTCTGACTCTCTGTCTCTCTGACTCTCTGTCTCTCTGACTCTCTGTCTCTCTGACTCTCTGTCTCTCTGTCTCTGTCTCTCTGACTCTCTGTCTCTCTGTCTCTCTGACTCTCTGTCTCTCTGACTCTCTGTCTCTCCGACTCTCTGTCTCTCTGACTTCCTGTCTCTCTGACTCCCTGTCTCTCTGACTCTTTGTCTCTCTGATTCTCTGTCTCTCTGACTCTCTGTCTCTCTGACTCTCTGTCTCTCTGACTCTCTGTCTCTCTGACTCTCTGTCTCTCTGACTCTCTGACTCTTTGTCTCACTGACTCTCTGTCTCTCTCTCTCTCTGTCTGTCTGTCTCTCTCTCTCTCTCTCTCTGACTCTCTCTGACTCTCTCTGACTCTTTGACTGTTTCTCTGACTCTCTGTCTCTCTGACTCTCTGACTCTCTGTCTCTCTGACTCTCTGTCTCTCTGACTCTCTGTCTCTCTGACTCTCTGTCTCTCTGACTCTCTGTCTCTCTGACTCTCTGTCTCTCTGACTCTCTGTCTCTCTGACTCTCTGTCTCTCTGTCTCTCTGTCTCTCTGACTCTCTGTCTCTCTGACTCTCTGTCTCTCTGACTCTCTGTCTCTCTGACTTGCCCTCTGACTTCTGTCTCTGACTGCCCTCTGACTCTGTCTCTCTGACTCTGTCTCTCTGACTCTGTCTCTCTGACTCTGTCTCTCTGACTCTGTCTCTGACTTCTGTCTCTCTGACTCTGTCTCTCTGACTTGCCCTCTGACTCTGTTCTCTGACTCTGTCCTCTCTGACTCTGTCTCTCTGACTCTGTCTCTCTGACTCTGTCTCTCTGACTCTGTCTCTCTGACTCTGTCTCTCTGACTCTGTCTCTCTGACTCTGTCTCTCTGACTCTGTCTCTCTGACTCTGTCTCTCTGACTCTCTGTCTCTCTGACTCTGTCTCTCTGACTCTGTCTCTCTGACTCTGTCTCTCTGACTGTCTCTCTGACTCTGTCTCTGACTCTCTGTCTCTCTGACTCTTGTCTCTCTGACTCGTCTCTGACTCTGTCTCTCTGACTCGTCTCTGACTCTGTCTCTCTGACTCTGTCTCTCTGACTCTGTCTCTGACTCTGTCTCTCTGACTCTCTGTCTCTCTGACTCTCTGTCTCTCTGACTCTCTGTCTCTCTGACTCTCTGTCTCTCTGTCTCTCTGACTCTCTGTCTCTCTGACTCTCTGTCTCTCCGACTCTCTGTCTCTCTGACTTCCTGTCTCTCTGACTCCCTGTCTCTCTGACTCTTTGTCTCTCTGATTCTCTCTCTTTCAGACTCTCTCTTCCAGACTCTCTCTTCCAGACTCTCTCTTCCAGACTCTCTCTTCCAGACTCTCTCTTTCAGACTCTCTCTTTCAGACTCTCTCTTTCAGACTCTCTCTTTCAGACTCTCTCTTTCAGACTCTCTCTTCCAGACTCTCTCTTTCAGACTCTCTCTTTCAGACTCTCTCTTTCAGACTCTCTCTTTCAGACTCTCTCTTTCAGACTCTCTCTTTCAGACTCTCTCTTTCAGACTCTCTCTTTCAGACTCTCTCTTTCAGACTCTCTCTTTCAGACTCTCTCTTTCAGACTCTCTCTTTCAGACTCTCTCTTCCAGACTCTCTCTTCCAGACTCTCTCTTCCAGACTCTCTCTTCCAGACTCTCTCTTCCAGACTCTCTCTTCCAGACTCTCTCTTCGAGACTCTCTCTTCCAGACTCTCTCTTTCAGACTCTCTGACTCTCTGTCTCTCTGACTCTCTCTTTCTCGGATCCAAACGCTTCTTGAAAAACGCGCGTGTTCCCCTCCACTCCGCTGCTGCGTGTCGGGAGGCGCCAGCAACGCCCCCGCGCGCGCCGCGCCGGTCCGCGCTCCCAAGGCCTCTGGGACGGCGCTGCGCTTCGGCGGCGGGATTCGGCGCTCTGCTTCTCCGTCCGTGAGTCATAGTCCAGGCGAGGAATTTCGTTTGAGTCATGCTGCGCCATTCTGGGTCCCGTTGGAGCTTCGGCTGTGAATGAGCATTGGATCGGGACTCCGCTGCCGCCGGTAATGATTCAGCGTAATGTTTAAAGGCTGCTCTTGTATGTGGATCAAAATATTTCACTCAGTCCGCTCATTTGCTGACGGGTTGGCGGGTTTCATAGAAATCATTTTCACAGTCAGAATGTTAATTAAAACCTAAAATAATACAAGCAAAACATATATTTGAAAGAAATGTGCGGTAACGTTTTATTTAGAAATTCATTATATTTTGGAGTTCTCTCCAGTATATATTTTCCCCTCTAGCTTTGATATTTCTTACCACCAATCAACCATTCTGTACCATGTGTATTTTGTTATTAACATTCAAAACATGGCTTTTACAATATGTAGTATGTATCTCTTGAATGATAACGCTCAGAACTCTCAATGTTTCGATTTCATCATGAGGATATTTCCCAAAGCCTTTAGCGCTTAGAACATATGAATAGGAGGACCTATATGAGAGGCGCAAATCGGACAATAAAAACCACAGCTCCCAGGCTATCTCTACGAAATCTTTAGATGTCTGCACGGATTAATTCTGGGCACAGGCAAATAGAAGGGACCAAGATAAAGGCGAGAGAGGAAGTTTTCGACACTGCTCTGTGTAATTTGGAGCTTCCGTTGCTGCAGACGGAGTTAATTTTCAGGCGCAACTCCGACTGAGTCAACATGCAGGATTACAAATTGCCTGCATGGCCTTTATGTGGAGCAGGAGACGGAAGGGAACTGTGTTACACGGCCGATTCACAACGAGACTGACGCATTCAGCTCAGAACGATGAAACTCCTCCATTCATGTTACTATATTCAAAGATTTTTTTCTTTCACGCATGAAAGGAGAAAATCTGTTGAGACAGTACGCATAAAAATCATTATGATTATTATATCACATTATTACACCGCTATCAACATAAATGCATTTTTTAAAAGTGCCCTTGTCTCTCCATGTGGAGAGACTTTTGTGGCGCACTGTATTACGCAATTGATAAGTCAAGGATATTTTTCTAAAAGAGTAGTTTACCCATACATTCTCTTCAAGGTGCATTCATCTGTTTAAAAGCGTGTTAATCATTTGCAAACTATATGAGCCTAAAACTTAAACTTGGCTGTGGATCCAAGTGGAGCTTGTATCTCAAGCGTCTAAAATAGTAATCGTAAAATAGTTTCGAATTAACAAATCTCTAATGATTGGAAATTGATTGGAAAATCAGTTAAGACTACGCATAAAAATCATTATTATTAATACAAACAATCATTTTGATTATTAAAAAATAATGGTACATTGAGAGTAAAATGATAATTCAACTTATTTTAAGCTTTTTGTGAAATCCCAACATTTTTAAAAAGACGTGAACTGATACATCATATGTTAGAATGTAAAACCAGAGCAATTGTATTTTATATTTCGGGAAAGGAAATATTTATTTAGGGTTAATTGGAATAAAATGGTTAATTAACGGTAAGTCTATTTTTTACTCATTTTCGTTAAAAAATTTCAGAAAACAAACAAAATTATTCATATATAATATTTTGTCATTCACTGAAATACCCGATTATTTTTAATAATTTTCTTTAATGAAAGCGGCAGTAAAATGAAATTAAATTTCTAATTCATATACTTTAAAGCGTAAAACTTTATGTCGTTCCTGTCGCAAATCAACATTTCTCATGTAGCTTCTGTGTCAAAATTTGTGTGCGAAATATTGTTTACGATAACACTGATATTATAGCAAAGTAATATGTCAAGTATTAGTGTGCATTTAGAGTAGAATCATATATACGGATGAATACAACCTTCCACTGCTCGATACAAACAATGGTGTAATGAGTTGAATCATTATATTATTATTATTATTATTATTATTATTATTATTATTATTATTATTATTATTATTATTATTATTTTTTATTATTATTATTATTATTATTATTATTATTATTATTATTTATTATTATTATTATTATTATTATTATTATTATTATTATTATTGTTGTTGTTGTTGTTGTTGTTGTTGAGAAGGTATATTCCTTTTAATGTCCTTATGCAACTAATGCAAACATTTTGAGTTAAAAAGTTTATCCACCCTATAATTCCTGTCTCACATTTAAATGAATTTTACTGTAACAAATATTCAGATAGATCAACGGAGACCAAACTGAAGATAAGGGGTTCAGCGACTTTAGGATGAGATAAATGAGACGTAAAAAAATATAATACCTCGTTTGTGTAAATGAGTGATGATTTAGGTTCTCACAATGCTTCAAAAAGAAACCCGTTGTTTTTAACTAAAATTTCCTGTTCAGATTTGAATATTAGCAGCTACCGGTGGTCACCGACTCGGAACGGAATATAAATAAATTGCACTGACCCCAATTCGCGGAACCCTTAATCAGCATCGACAAAGCCAATAGCAGGATGCTCCAAACTCATGGAATAATCAGGAGCGTCCTCGAGCCGGGCTCCGCTCCATTCATTTCAGCTGCGCCGCACGACCGCTAATAACGCCAGGCTGCCTGGCGTTGCAGGGGGGCGACCGCTCTGCCCATCCCGCACACATTCACGGCGGAATAGATGGACTCGCGCGGCTTTGCTGGTCCGGGGCGATTGTGCGCCTGGCGCTGGTGCGGCCAGGCCGCGTCGGGCGCTCGCGGGGACAAACGACAGAGAACGTTGCACGGCCGCCTTCAGAGGGCAAAGGCGCTTCGAAGCGAAGCCACAGACTAGCCGCGGCGAAGCGGTCTCCATACGCCGAATCAAAGGGCCGGCCACCAGAGAGCGCGCCAGTCGCGGGATTGCCCCCGTGCCGGCCACGCCTCTTCGCCGATGCGTTTTATATGCAAATGCTGCTGGCGGTGTTCGAACTCGGGATCATCCGGAATTGCAAACTACGGTCGATCGACGAGGTTGAGGACTGTGGGCTACAAAAAGAAAACAACGTATTTATACGAAGTAAAACCAACACAAAGTTGTTTTCAAATACAAAGGTAATTTTCCCATCAGTCGCTCAGAGTATTTCATACGAATATTTTTAGGGACCGACTCACAAACATGCAACGAAAATCGTGTTCAGTGGTTTCGCACAGGAGAATGCAAATTCAGAGAGATTAATTGTTCTCTAAAGAAATACAAAATCGTGCTTTGTAGTACATATGATTGCATGACATTGTCCAATTATCAGCTGCAATTAATACTACAATACGTTCCAACAATAAGTGACAATTTGAAGAAACGCACACTAGTTTTACGGCCATATTCTCTATCAACTCAACAATATTTTCCTATTAATCAATCTATTTCCAACTTATATCATTGAATTTAATTTTCCTTATAGTATCTACTAGCTGACCCGGCGAACTCTGTTCCGCCTTAACAGCCGGTCCCATCTTTTTTTTGTGTCCCACTCACTGTGAGAAACTGTACTATCCTTGTTGCACTGCGTACGTGCAAAAACGTGCGTTCTCACGCAGGAACGCTGTCGAACGGGATAAACAGTATCCTATGTCCGTCTCCTGGCTCTAAGCTCCCTGCTCACCAAATCGGTACAGCCGTTCTTGAGTTATAAATAGTGTAACTAACACGACTATATATAGATATAACGGCGAACGAAAGGCGGCTATCATTATCGCCTTCTGTTATCAATGCGGCGTTACAACAATGGGTTACAACAGGCAACAATGACCGCTAACATGCGAAATTACGTGGAAACTTGCAAAAACGTGCGTTCTCACACAGGAACGCTGTCGAACGGGATAAACAGTATCCTATGTCCGTCTCCTGGCTCTAAGCTAACTGCTCACCAATTTTCAGCCAAATCGGTACACCCGTTTTTGAGTTATAAATAGTGTAACTAACACGACTTTCTTTTATATATATAGATTTAACCTTCTTGAGTCAGGACCACGGCGTAAGATATATAGGTGTGTCAACTAGCCGCCTTTTGGGCAGATTTTCTGAAGCCAGTTTGAGGCTAGTTCCGAACTCGTCCGTACGGTGCGCACGATCGGTTTGGGCATAACAAATCATGGTCAGGTGATGGCCGGCATGGTGTCGCCCACGTTTCCAGCGTAGTATTTTTGTCAGTCGGAGGAACGCTAACGTAAATGTATTAAAGCCTATTTGGACGTATTACAATGTGCGTCGGAGGTGTTATTTTTTTTAATTTACCACCGATTGAAGATTTGCATTTTAAATCAGGAGGGGAGGTTATTCTAAAGAGAAAAACAAAAATAATATAATAATAAACAGGGATTACTTTTACGAAAAACACTTCAATTGTGATTTACTGTTAATCAAGTGACGGTCACGTTGCTTTGCAACCTATAATGTCTGCAATCAATCAATAGGATTGTACTTAATTGCAGTGTACTGGATCATTTGTGAAGACAATTTCAATATAATTAATAATTTTATAATAAAAAAATAGTCATTTGCAATAATAATTTTGCACATTCTGTTGAGATTGTTTAATAATAATAAATTTTATCCTATTACTGATGATTACTTACAAATCATATTTTCACACAATACCGATTTAGTCATACGTCATACCCAAACAGACCGCAGCGCTTATATGCGAGAACTACGAGAACTAGCCTCACACTAGCTTCAACTTAGGACTGGGAGTGAACACACCTATATATCTTACACCGTGGTCAGGACTAACACAACAACGGTATTTTGTTGGCCTTTCCAATTATTGGAAGGAATTTTGCTAGCGTTTGTTAAGACAAGTATTTCAGTTCTGAGAAGAACTGAAAACGTAGAATGGGAAGGCAATTTGACTTTCAATCAGTGCAAAGCATGAATGCGGAAAAACGTAACATCAAAACTATTGTATTGAATGTGACAACCAATAAAAAACTTGACAATATGGACAGATAAAAACAAAAAGTTCATAATATATTAATTTAAGAGAGAACGTAAAGAGATGTTCATATTTATTTTTTGGAGGGTTTGAGAGAAATGGTACATTTCAGGTATCTATTTCGATTAGATATAACTTTGCAACGGCTCTTTTACACTGAAGTGTGTTCATTAACAGCAAAATATTGAAGTTCAAAACGCAGTACCACATCTTTTTCAGATACGTCCGTTGAGTATTCTAGACATACTTCACCGTCATTTCACGATTTCCGAAGCATGGCACACCCTGTTTCATGGGTATTTGCTTTCTGGGAATCATGTCGATTAATGAAGAGTGTACTTCCCTGTTCTGCGAACCCAAGTTCATGAAGGGCTAATCTGTTTGAATTTGCATTCTCAAAGCACAGGGTGAACCTTCAATAAATCAAGAGGTAGAGACAAGCTTTTCATTGTTGAGGAACTAATAATTCCGAGAAATTTTGACGGAGGATGTGTTTTGAAAGCAGATAATGTGATACTGGTACACCCATATTAGAAGGAAACTGACATCGTGATGCATGAAAAAAAAACTCCAATCTCATTTACATGACAAATAAGCACGATATATTTAGACAAATAGTATAACAGTATTACAGATATATTTTTCGTAATTGTATTTGTATACTCAGAGCAAGAAAAATAATATATTGAATGAAATAAATTAATCCACAATTTCAATTTAGCATGCACAAATACGAGAAATATTAATACCAGTTTCATTTCCGACCCGAGAGTAATGATTGTCCAAACACACATGCAGATTAAGGGCAAACGATAATTACAGAATTCTTGACTTGCAAAACAACTTAAATACGGTAGGAACAAAGGGGCTCAAATTAAGTCAAGCATTTGCGTAGAGCAGCAAACAAACTAAGAATTCAGAACACAATTGACAATTGGTCGCAACATGCATAACCCATGAATATCCGACGAGTCTTAGAATTTGATTATTTTTCCATTCTCCTACTCGGCACATGGAGAAAGGAAATGCGTTTCGAGAACTTGTGGTTTCGAATTACATACGCAGTACTTTGAGGACATGTACCACTCATAAATGATTTTTATTGTCAAATCATGAAGTCTACGTTATTCTGAGTAACTTTTCAAAGAGAATTTTCAATTGATTTACAAATCAGTTTTACGTTATAATTTGCCATTTTCTGTTCACGGAAAAGTGCTAAAAATATTAAAACTTAAAATTCAAAAGAAAGAGAAGATACTCATGTGAAATGTTTGTCTTAAAAATGTAATTGTAAATTCAAGCTAATTTTGTATTGATATGTAAGACAAAACGTTTATAAGAGAACATGCGCTCATGGTCACGTTTAAACTTCTCAAAGTACAATGAAACCTTTTCTTTAGCAATCACTAATGTTCCGACAAAAATTGCTATATTTAAAAATGTTATGAGAAAAATTAGAAGAAAATAGCACGTTTAGTTATGGCATTTGTAATGAAATATGATTTACTATAACTTTCTGAATTAATCTTAAACGTAAAAATACCAGACGCACCAGAAAATTTACACTTACGCAAATGATTTTGTAACTGCTCGTACATAAAATAATTTCCTCTCCACATGATTTTTTTATTCTCTGTTTCATAATTTTTTCCTTTGTTTCTAATATTGTTTATGTGTGTCTTTCCACGCTTAAACAGTTTGGCAAGTGCTTTCGCTGAAATGCCTTTCTAAGATCAGAGCTCCATGCTGCCACTGCCAGACTGATTTTTACAGACTCTTAACTGATTTCTAGATACTGGATGTTTGGCACTAAAATCGAAGTAGATAAAAAATTAAAATAGACACTCAAATCTGTTTTATTAATGATCTCAATATCAGTATTGACATTACGTGGCAACGCAGTCCTACAACAACGCAATTAATAGCTATAAATGATTTTCTGTTTATCGTACTTATAATCATTTTATTTACTTTCCTCACTCTCCGTTAGCCTAATGTAAAGATATGCGCACCTCCGTTTCAGAATTCTTTTTTTTCTCTTAGCTCGTGAATCAATTATGGATGTCACATTGTTATTTGAAGTCTTAACTCATAAACATGACTTCTTCAAATTCTCTGCAGTGCCCTTGACAAATACACTTACATAACTATTGAACGTAGTTCATTCTACCTTTGGGCCATCTTTCTATGGGATTTTTCAACTTGAATATTTTTTAATGATCAAATTCCATTGAACATTTTGAACAGTTTTTATGTTTGACGATTTTCTTCAAACATTTTCACTTGAAATTACCAAAACGTGCTTGGCCACTGAACTCGATGTCAGATGATTTCTTAAGGAAGAAAATATTTACACCTGTTTTATGAAATCAATTCGTTCCACGAAAAAATTGCCATTAATGGAGATGACTGCTTAACGTAGGGGGCCGTTTAAGCACGTTTTCTCTGCATTAACTTTACATTCATGTTTGAAAAATGCTACTTATGCAAACCGGAACTGCGCCGCCAGGGGCAAATCTAGTTTCCCCACTAGTGCTTAGCCATTCTACAAAATAATTCTTAAGAATAGTTGCAAGTTGCCTCTTGGTTCGTAACCGACAATCAACTCTACAATGAATGTAACTTGGATCCCGTAGATCAAAACTTCACATTACTGGCCACCAACTTTTATTATTATGATCTACCTCAAATCCCAGTGTTATCACCTTTCAAACTTGCCAAAAGAAACAATCATCAAACACGAATCAATAACAAATATCCTTACCACATATTTCTAAAATAATTTGCTGATTTATACTCAGAATGAGAATCCCAAATGGGATTTCCTCCTCCTTGTAATAGCGCCTAAGTTTTATATTTAAGATTAGCAAGTAAGTCTGCAAAAGCATATAAATGGTTATATTTAATGAACTATGTAATTTTCTTAAAAACAATAAAAAACACAAAAAATAGTATTTAGCCTTCACTGCAACATTTCCGGTGTAACCAGAATAAGGAGAGATGAGTATTTACGTACTACTCGCGCAACTTTTCTTGAACGATGGATTGAAGAAATGCGGGCGGAGTGGGGGTATTAGTAATAAAATCGGCAACTAGAGTATTTACAGTAACGCCAACCTCTGAAAAATCAATCTTAAACCTGCTACGTGTGTGGCCAGGTCATCGTTCTGGGTAGGCAACAGCAAGGACAGCAGATAGGAGTTTTAGGTGCCTCCCTTGAAGGACCTGCACCTGCCTCAGACAATTCTTTAGATAATGCTAATAAAACTGAACAGAAGTTCTCGACTATGAAATCAACTATCATTAACTAGCTTCTGTTTCGCGCCAAACAAGTTTCAATGCTTGTAATGTTGACATCAGTGCTCGCTGCGAGCTTTTGCCTTCAACTGTTTATTGCTCAAAGGAGGGGGAATCAAGGTCATCGTTCAGGAAAAGTTGAGCGAGTAGTACTCACACAGGGGGAGCCATTTCCTCTCCCGGACGGAAAATTCAGTAAAATCCTGATCCACCAGGGACGGCACACTGCATAGGGTTCGCAGTCACCCGCAACAGTTGTTACACGCAGTATTGTGTTGCAAACGCGCAGGCTTCTATGTCGTCAGAAGGAAATTCCGTTGCATTGCACGAAGACGATTTGCCGCGCTGCTAGGCCCCAGGCGATCTCACCCCCTAAGGATTCGACGCGACGAAATCGCCGCGAGGCCGACCCCACGTGTTAAAGTCGGCTCAATCGAGACCATAGCACTGGGCCAGTGAGCTTTATTTATTTTCATATTATCATTTTTGTGATTAATAAACTCCATCCCACGAATTGCGGCGTAGACAATGTGTACTAATTCAAGTGCTGAGAAGTGATTACGAGAATAAATGTACTACTTTAGTGTTGTTGATATCTGGAAATGAATTGCAGTATAATTGTTGGTATTTGTGTATTCAGTCGATTCTTGTTCAAATAGAAATTGAACATTTTATTGCATATACTATACTAATTCCACTGATCCAGTAAATTTATATAACATTGGCGTAACAGGTTAATACTGGACCAAATCGGCATTAAATTTAAATTAGCGGTGGCAAAATAGTACTTGACTGAAACTGTGAGTTTCCACACAGTTGCCACCTGTACCGATTGCGTCCACGAATATAATACAATTTAGTCTGTCATACTATAAATTAATGCAAATCTAATAATACAATCAATTACATGTACTTTATACTAAAAGTTCATTAAATACTGCTTGGTAATGCTTTACACATGGTCATCCTGTCAATAACAAAACGTACGTTCCATAATTATGGTCACTTCATTTAATTTCAATATTTATCATTATAAAGAATTTAATGTCAAATGTCAGAGAAATGCACTTCGACATAAATATGAAGCACAACTCATGACGTAGAAAAAGTCCAGTAAAAGAAAACGAAACAGTTAAAAAGGAGAGTGGACAGTACAGAAAAAGATGAAAAGGTATAAATGGAAAGAAAGAAAATCAAAAGAAAAAATGTAAAAACGAAAAGCGACAATGATCGCCTGTTCAACCACGTTTTCATCAAAGCGACGCAGAATTCGAGAAACAGCTAGGAAGTGATTCTAAGACTCCAGAAACATTAAAGTACGAAATCTGACAAGAAATGCGAAGTAGCAGAAGAAGAAGGAGGAAGAAGAAGAAGAAAAAGAAAGAAGAAAGAGGAGAAGAAGAAGGACAAAAGAAGAACGAAGAGCATTACGAGAAATAAAAGAGGAGAGGAAGGAGGAGAAAAATAAAAATGACAAGGAGAAGGACGAGAAGAAGAACAAAGAAAAGAAGGAGGGGGAGAAAAAGAATAAGGAGAGAAGAAAAAGATCAAGAAGAAGAAGGATGAGAGGAAGGAGCAGAGAAATGAAAATGAGAACTGGAAGGAGGAAGAGGAGAACCAGCAGAAAGAGAAAAAATATAAGAAGGAGAAGAAGGAGGAGGAAGGAGGAGGAAGGAGGAGAAAAATAATAAGAACGAGGAACATGACGAGATGGGAAGGAGAAGAAGAAAGAGAAGGAGAAAGATAAAAATGAGAAGGCGAAGAAGGACGAGGAGAAGAACAAGAAAGAGAAGAAGAAGAAGAAGAAGAAGGAGGAGGAGGAGGAGGAGGAGGAGGAGGAGGAGGAGGGGAAGAGGAAGGAGGAGAAAAATAAAAATGTGAAGAAGATGAAGAAGGACGAGGAGAAGAAGAACAAAGATAAGAAGGAAGAGGAGAAAAATAACAAGAAGGAGGCGGAGAAGAAGAAGAAGAAGAAGAAAGAGAAGAATGAGAGGACGAAAAGTGGAAGGAGAAGAAGTAAGACGAAGAAGAAGAACAGGAATCAGCGCAGCCCACGCGATGGACGAGGAGCGGAAGAGGAGGAGAGGAAGGAGGAGAAAAATGAAAATGAGAGGATAAGAAAAAGAAGAGGAAGAAGGAAGAGGGGAAAGAGAAAAAGAAGAAGGAGAAGGAGACGAAGGAGGAGAAAAATAAAAACGAGAAGGAGAAGAAGAAAGACGAGGAGAAGGAGAACAAAGATAAGAAGGAAGAGGAGAAAAATAATAAGAAGGAGGTGGAGAAGAAGAAGAAACAGAAGAATGAGAGGATGAAAAGTGGAAGGAGAAGAAGACAAAGAGGAAGAAGAACAGGAATCAGCGCAGCCCACGTGATGGAGGAGGAGGAGAGGAAGGAGGAGAAAAATAAAAACGAGAAGGAGAAGAAGAAGGAGAACAAAGATAAGAAGGAAGAGGAGAAAAATAATGAGGCGGAGAAGAAGAAGAAGAAGAAGAAGAAGAAGAAGAGAAGAATGAGAGGAAGAAAAGAGAAAGGAGAAGAAGTAAGACGCAGAGAAAGAAGAACAGGAATGAGCGCAGCCCACGGGATTCCACTGGCTCGACTCGTCCGCCACGTCGCGTCGGCGAGAAAGAAGGCGCGGCCCGCGGCGGCGGCGGCGGGCGCGGTGCGGCGCGGCGCCGCGAAACGAGGCCGTGATGGATGCAGGCGCGGCCGGGGGCGGCCGTGGCGCCGACGTAATTGCAGCGCCGGCCGGCCGGGCGCACCTTCCTTCCCCGATAAATATGTAAGCGGCGCCCGTCTAATCCACTGACCGCCGCCGCCGCTGTCGACTTGTTACGACGCAGTGGATAAGGTGGACAGGCGGCCGTGATGGAAGGGAATGCAATCGAGCCGATGGTGATAGTAGGCTCTGGATGTAATATGATCCGATAGATGTTCGGAGTTACGAAAGAATTAAGATGATGTGAGTCATGAGGAATGGAGACGGATGGTAATTTGATTCGAGTGTGTCGAACGAAATGTTGTCGGCACCGGATGAGGTGGCTCAGGATTCTGATGCCACTTCATCGGGAGATCCTATGGTCCGAGTCGCGACGATTGAAGTATTTTCCTCATTAGCTAGATCGAATTAATCCGCCGTTGGGGGGAGAATTCTAGTGGCCGACTGTTTTGATTTGTCATGGTTTCTCCGATCAATATCAGGCGAATGCTGGAGCAGTACCCTACCAAACGGGCCACGGACCGCGCGCGATCTTTCTTTTTTCTTCCATGTCCTATCCCCACCCCTTACTTACACACACATTAACATGCACTACACTCCGACACATGTTTCGAGAGAGCGAGAGCTTAGAGCTTGTCGCGGTTTTGGTGGTGTCACGATGGCGGGAGATAGCTGGTTGAGAAAACCTCGCAAACCTACGTGTGAGTCAACGCCAGATCTCTCTATTCTGCGAGAGAACATCACGACCACCTTCCGTAATACAAATATATACCACACTTACGGGACCAGTGACCAAATAGGTGACGCTCCCGGATCACAAAATTATAAATTAAAGAAATGTCGGTGAAGAGAGTCAATGTAACTTTAAACGGGCTGAATACTGCTTCGGAGTATTAAGATATAAAGTACTGTGCGTAATTATTGAAGAATTATCAAACAAACCAGATGGTTAATTGCGTAGTTTTAATACGGTTCATAATGATGTTAAATAAACCAAAAAAAATTCTGAAATTGGGTTTGTCTACTGGCATTTCAAAACAACGAGAAAACACAGAGGTGATACCAGGGTAAGAAAGTGTAATACAGAAAAAATCACAACAAATTAAATTCCAGTTCACAAATGTTAGTAGTTTATTGGATAACAAAATTCTTGAATTAAGAACAAATTTTGATGCAGTTCGATTGCATCCTTACAAAATATGAATTTGTATTCACTGTAATTTCTTAAATACATTAATAAAAGTTCTTGCAATTGCGTAAATATACATATTTTCATTCTTTGAAAAATTTACACATCACAGTGCTCTCTCCCAACAGTCTACAGATATCAAGATGAATGTGTAATGCCTTCTGAAAGTGGTAGCAACTAAATCGTTCCGCCTTCCACACACTTCTCGATTTGTACCACATCTACATTGTATCTTGATGTACACTGGCTAAATCACAAGATAGATGCCACAGGCCAAAAATGTCCACTCTCAGAAGGTGCCTGAACTTCGCGACCTTGTCCGTTCCGATCTCCACGCACAGACACACCCATGCGTCCAGTGCCAAACCGAGAAGAACCACCGCTCGGTCCAGCCTCCCGCGAAAGCCTCTCTCCTTCCACTCCACCTAATCCGCGACGCGGTATAATTCGGTGATAGATTCCACAATTAATTCCAGTTTCATTTTATGTACATAAACATTATCATTCCCGCGAAAATACACTTCCCTTGTAGCTTAAATTAATTCCCGGAACGCCGGACCCGAAGCCATCCATTTTCCTGGAAACGCCCGGCCGATGCAAACAAGCAAAAAACCTGGCAGAGGGTTTTCTTTTTATCGAGGAAACACGTCGCGAGGTAAATTAGCGTTAGGCGGCGCTATCACGTGCCGCCAGAGGCGTCTGATAAGTCACGACGCTTCGCAGGGTGCGACGAGGCACTTAACGAGATCCCCTGCGACTGCCCGAAGCAGGGCTACCGCATTATCGGAAGCAAAAGGTCGGAGGTCGCAGTCGAAAGAAAATAGGATGTTATTTTCAAAATGTGATGTTATTTATTGCAGATTGAGATATATGAGGTGTTGGTTGCGCGCGTATTTTGGAGTTGTTGAAATCTTGCACGTAGTGGCTAATGTGATGAATGGGGTAGTGCAGGAATGGAATCAAAGGCACGATTTTTTTTTAGGTTTCTGCCCACAGAGTTGTAGATACGCAGGTAATTGCTTTGGTAATCAAATCTGGTAAGTTGCACTTCATATTTCTAAACTTGTGAGTAGTTTCATGATTGAAAACATTATTGTGAATGAAAAACTATCGTATAGGAAGTGAGATAAGTGCAAGAGAAATTATCACCAATTGAAATGAACAGATATAATTTATCCTTTGGATTCACTGCAGATCTCTTCATGAAATATTATGAGACGAGAGTCGACCTTTCTGAGAAAGAAGAGAAAAAGAGGAAAAACTATACGTAACCCACACCTAAATATTTAAGACTCATATGCTTCAAAAGATGATTTGTGTTAAGGTTTAGTAAAAATAAGTGGCCCTTGTAATGCTGTTATATTTTGTTATATGCCCAGTTGAATTTTATTTTTTTTCATCCCTAGTTGTTGTTTTCTATTTTGCATTTTTCGTAAAAAATGTTAATATACAGATCTATTTTAAAACTGGAAATTCATTCTTGCTATAAAAATAACTCAATCAATGTAAAAACGAATTAAACAAAAATAATAGCAAATGTTGAAAAGTAATTGCAAATATTCAATGGCAAACTAGAGATACCACAACAAATACTTTCTCGCATTATTTTTAACTTTTCCTATTTTCGACAAGTCAGAGGATTCAAAGAAAACCGGACCAGCATCATTTTTATAAGCGTACATATTGCTCTATCTGAAGGACAACATTTAAAAAATGGGTCGTTTTAAGAAAACCTTGTTTATAAAACTGCCATCCCGGAAAATTACGCAAAAACTACACATGTATATTTTTTAAAAAAGTACTTGACGTCATTTAAATACATCATTTTGAAGAATATATTTCAATAAGAAAGCAATCTCTATTTTCATTATTGTAGTTGTAGAAAGATGCCGAAAAAATGTGTAACTTTTTCTATTGAGATTCCAGAGAACTCACCGAAAATCAAACTTGTGTCATTTTTATAAGCATACTTTGCTCCTTCCAATCAAAAAAAATAATCTACAAATTTGGAGAAGTTTTTGGTAAACTTTTGAAAGCGTTGTTGAGATGTCATGTTAACTACCCCGAAAATCAAAATATCCATTTAAAACTCAAGGGGCCGCTACATTGCCCACATTGAGTGCAGAAAATAAATTTGGAAGATAATTCTGCCATCGATCTAGTCGCTAGCCTTGTTTACAGCCGGACGGACAGGAGGATAGACGTTTTATCGCAAGCCAATTTTTCGATGTCAAGGACACACAAACGTGAATTCTGACTACACAACGTATTAGATGGTTAGTTACTACACAGAAAAGGAAGAATATCCTCTTTACGGTATCAGGGCATAACACAGTTTTTATGTCTAAAAACCATTGCTTTTCGCTGCAGCATTACAATTCTATCTCTTCACTACGTTAATAGTATGTGAGAAGCACATCAAACTTATAAAGATAAAGATAAATTTCTTTAAAATGCAATTGGGTGTAACCCGGTGGCAGTTAATTTCATAAATAAGATAATAGATGTCATGCAAATAATATAATAATGGTAATAATAATGCTAAAATGATAATAATAACAATAACAGTAATTATAATATAAAAACTGCTGGTTCTTAAAACACTAAATTACATGAAAAAGAAAAGAAACG
The DNA here is from genome assembly GCA_011170035.1 of Teleogryllus occipitalis. NCBI lineage: Eukaryota > Metazoa > Arthropoda > Insecta > Orthoptera > Gryllidae > Teleogryllus > Teleogryllus occipitalis. The sequence continues at coordinate 28,972 of BLKR01001705.1, read as the reverse complement.
ACTATCATTTAAAGCCGCACTGAGTGTTTATACTATAAAGAACGCACCACTCCACGCACTCCACAATTCATTTCACTATAACACTAAAAACATTTCCTTCATTATTTTTCTGCTCTACTTATCTATTACTCTACAAGGGAATACACAACGAATTCCCTAACTTTCCACGATTCTCACGTGAACTGCCGGTCACCATGTAAAAGCGCCCCCTCCAAACCTGTACCACATCATGCAAATCCCTTCTCCTCCTCCGTTCACTTACGTCACCTGTGAGAAAGACAGAGGACGCGATCGTGCGGTCGGGAAGCCGTCTTCGTAGGGCGCGGCGATTTACTGCATCGCTGCAAGACCTGCGACCGCGGGTGCGTCCCATGGCAATTTGCGCGTCCTCGCCTGCATCCTCCACGCTGAGGACGGGCGCTGCCTCACCCCGGCGCGCCTTCGTGCACAAGGGAAACGACGCTCGAGTGGGTTTCTTAAGAGGGGACACGCGGCGTGAATGATCTAGTAGCAACCCTTTAGACATTGCATTAGATAAATTCGCTGTTAAAGTTGCGCGGTACTCTAATGTAATTTTGAAAGGTAGTAATGAACACGAGCACTGAGAATGAACTATAAATACGGCTATTTGTAGATTTTCGTGTTCTGATTGATTGATTGATTGATTGATTTTTTCGTGTTTCCGGGCGCGTCAACTGCTTTGATCATTAGTTCCGTTAGTGTAGTGCATGTTTTTTTCTCGGGAGATGGCGGTGATCTTCCCCCGCTGGATGGCGAGATCCGGCGCCGACCTACCGTCGGCTACTGGGGTTTCCCCCTATCCAGGACTCTCCCACCAGCAGGGCACCGCTCCAGTCGGGACAAGCTCTAAGCTCCCGACCGGTCTCCCGGAATATGTGGTAGTGTAGTGCTTGTTAGTGTAAGTGTGTGTGTAAGGGGAGAGGATAGGACAAGGAAGGGGAAAGACAGATCGCGCGCGGTCCGTGGCCAGTTTGGTAGGGTACTGCTCCGGCATTCGCCTGATGTTGATCGGAGAAACCACGGAAACCTACCGATCAGAGCAGCCGGCCGCTAGAATTCTCCTCCATACAGCGACTGAATTCGACCTAGCTGAAAAGCTAGTGTCGAAAACCCTGCCGCCGTGGGGAGTGGGAACCTGGGACCTCCCGGTCAGAGGCGCTGCAGTGACATCAGTTGATGCACTGGGCTACCGCTCCCGGTTTTCGTGTACTAATTGCCAATGTGCGCAGAAGATGAAAGAAAACTTTGCATCCTCTGTTCATATGAGAGGTGTCAATGGTTTTGTTAGATACCCAGGAGCTTGGAAAAAATCCAAAAATAATGAAACACATGCTATTTTCACCGAAAAATCCAAATATTTGGTTGTGTTTTCCCTTGTTTTCTCATACTGCGCGTACCGACTGAATTCTCATAATCAGTGCGTCGCTCTCTATATCAGAACTGAAGTCAAGCGCAAAACGCATAAAAGAATCAACGAGAAAGAGGGAGAGAGGGAGCGAAGGACGGAGAGTGTGTGACAGAGAGAGAGGGGTGGAGAGGCCGAGAAAGCGTCACAGATAAATTACTGAGAACATCGCACTTGTTTTATTTATTTTATTTATTTATTTTACGTCAAAAAATAGTTAAAACTGCGTATGACGTGCTATGGGGAGAAGTGAATTCTGTGCACTCTACAAAATTCTGTGATCCCTACACTAAGTCATATACTTCATGAATTTTGAATTAAAAAAATTCCCTTGTTGGATCCTTGACTACCGGTGTTTGGTTCGTTGGCAAGTCATTAAAGAGATGGGGCCCAGGAACGAATTGATTATGCCTCGTGACAATTTCTTCTCTCAAAGCCGATATTAGCTCATCTCGAAATTATGCAAGTTATATACACGAACATTATTCACAATCATTTTGGTGATTGTGGTGATGGTGTGATCATTATGATGTGATCATTGGGGTGATCATTATCGGTTATCCCTAGAGACCACAGAATTTAAGCTAACGCGCTAGCGACTTTGACGTTTCCTAGCCAACGCTTACACGAATGATAAAAGTGGACAAGTGGATTCGATTATGGAGTAGATCTGAAGATATTCATAAATATTCCTATAATATTGAGGTTGTAAGTTATATTTTCAAACTAAACTGACAGAATATGATATTATTCAAAATAAACTGACAGAAGTATGGCAGAAGTATGCATACAAGGATAAATATACGATGAAAATAAAAGAGAATCATCTGTTTAAATGCCTTATCACTAGTAGTTCTTTTTGTGTTCCTTGATAGAAGTCACCTTGGGCGATTCATTTTGTGGCGTGAATTGTCAGATTATGATTTGAGACCAATATTATTTTGCTTCTTCAGATATTTGGTTCATCAGTTTTCTTGAGTCGTCTAACGTTTTGTGATTTACAGCTCTGTGTTGAATTAGACAGGCAAAGAAACCATTTGACAAATCAGTTTTTGTTTAAGCAATAAAGTGAAATCATCTAGTATAAATACAGTAAGTACATACGTATGAAAGGCTATGCAGTAAATTCACAATTCTCTACTGTATATCAGAATGCACTGTAGCTGATGACTTGAAACTTGATACTTTCTTATCCTTTGATTTCCTGGCAACCATTTTTATCGGTTAATTTCATTGCCAAGAACTTTGTAAATAATAAAATTTTCAGTTTTCGTACGACTTAGATTCTCATTTTCATTCTGGGTAAACTATCAGCATCTGTAAAAGATTTGTCCAACTGAACCTCGTTAAAGAAATGTGGAAAATGAAAACAGAGAGTGAGATTATGGAAACATCTACTAGATTTAAATGAGAACAGAAAACAAACGATTGTGTTTTCTTTCTCCGGGTTTCCATGGGAAAAGAGGAATTATTCGATTTTTTGGTAAATGAGCATAAAAAAATATTTTATGAAAATACAAACTTCGTTTGGCCTCTCGAAGTCCTCTCCTTGATACGAATAGAATAATATTTTATTATTAGAAGAAATGTAAAGTAAATTCTGTGCCCAAGGCAATGCGACAATTTGATTTGAAAAGGTTACATTTAACGCACAAAAAAGACGATTTGGCATCAAACAGATTCAAGTTGTTTTTTCTTCATTTTTTCATTTCTTATTTTTTTAAAGAGTTTTCGTCTGTTACGTTTAGAATAAAAATAAGGTACTTAAGAGGGCTAACGAGATAGTTCTGGAAAATACAAAATGAAAAAAGACACATGTTACTTTTTCAAAATAAGCTATTCACTTATAATATTGGAAAGTAAACTACTTGTAAAATATTCTGTAGTCTATGTGAAACTATCATACATGATGTGACTTCCATTAACTGCGAATATAAGTGAAACGGAAATGTGTATGGATTTGTTTGTAGGTTGAATTGATGGCATTTGAATATAAAAGCTTTTTTAAATTATTTTATAAACCAGCAATTACTCTCCAAATCTAATTGACCAAATTAGCGATTTTACCGGAAATATCTCGTATTCACTAACCCATGTTATTTTCATGGCGTGACGTCGTTAAAATGAGACAGTAACGCAGTTACATAGCTAATTGGATTGTAATTGCAAGAATGTTAATTGTATGACGGGGTTTGTTTTTGATCATGTACAGTCGAAAACGTTTATTACGACCTCCAAGGGATCGTTGTACGTGGTAGCCGGCGTTCTCTTTAAGCGCTATTATTGTTTATAGCGAACAGTTTACTATAAACGATATTCTACTACTACCCTGGCTACACAAACACTTGCACACAGTCCTGAATATTTCTTAGGAACAATATTGTGGAGAGTTCGGAAACTTTGGATCCAGGATAAGATGCAATGATTCAATGATTCCTTTTTAAGAAGTACACTAAATTGTTCAGCTTTTGCATGAAACATTTGCCCACTCATAAGTACTACGTTATCTGCGCGTTGTTATTTAAATAAATCCGACAAAGCGTTTTCAATATCAATATGATTAAATGGAGAAACACGTTATGCCTTATTGCACTTATTAAACTGGGCTATGATTTTTCCCGACTCTTCATCATTCCAGGAATAGTTGGTTGCGGTCTACGTAATACGCGGGTGATAGAGATCGTGCTATCACCAGAATCGAGTCAACAAACTATTCCAAATTGCTGCTAGACAATAAAGTGTTGCCATGACATCTTCTCGTGCGTTAAATCAGAAAACGACTGAGATCTCCCTGAAAATGTCAAATGAGCTTTAAAGGAAAGAACGAAGACAAATTCAACCGACATGACATTGATTGATTGATGGTTTCGAGCGCGTCAACTGGTATTGTCATTACTCCCGTAAGAGTAGTACATTTTTTCCGCGGACTGATGATTTTCCACCGCTGGATGATGGGATCCGGTGCCAGGGGATCAGCCTAGCGGGGTGTTCTCCAACCAGAATTCTTCCACCAGCGAGGCAGCGCCCTAGCCGTGATAAGCTCTAAGCTCCCGACCGCTCTAACTGACATATCGGGAGCAGTGGCTCAGTGCATCAACTGATGTCACTGTAGTACGTCGCACCGGGAGTTCGTAGGTTCGAGTCCCGACGGCGGCAGGATTTTCGACCCTAGCTTGTGAGCTAGGTCGAATTCAGTCGCTGTCTGGAGAATAATTCTAAAATTGCTTCACGGTAGAATGTAAAATGAGAAATCTATACCGTAATCGATATTTCAACAGCCACTGCTTCTAGTCATTGTATTGTCATTGTACCCATGTGTTTGTTGCAAGCAATATTAATGCAATAGTAATGTTATTTCACAGTATCAATCATTTCGTTCGTTTCATCCGATTGTACGTTGTATCAAGTTACGTTAACGATTTTCACTATTTAGTGATTATCAAGGAATAAATTATTGCAGTTATTCGCATAACTCAAAGAGCCGATTTATATTTACAAAGTATGTAATTCCAAAAAGATAATTTGTCCTGAGTTAATTTTCAAGACCTTATTTAGGCAATCGCAATAATATATATTTCCTCAAATATTTATTCAATATAATATAAATAATAATAATAATAATATAATAATAATAATAATAATAATAATAATAATAATAATAATAATAATAATAATAATAATAATAATAATAATAATATTATACCTCGAGTCACGTCTTGCAAATATTTAGGAGTTCAGCTAGACAGTAAATTGACATGGGAAAATCAAGTAAATTTCGTTGTAGGGAAAGCATGGAGATCTTTGCATTTTATTATGCGGATTCTCAAAAAGAGTTCAGTGAGTGCCAAAGAACTGGCATATATGTCATTAGTGCGACCCATATTAGAATATGGCGCGATATGTTGGGACCCATACAGACTTTTGCAGCAAAGAAATCTAGAAAAGGTTCAGCGTAGAGCTTCAAAATTTGCTTTCAGGGGTACCAGGAATAAAGTATGGGAGTCACTCGAAACAAGGAGAATGAAATCGCGTCTCTATGCTATGTATAAAGCGTACACAGGCTTTCGACCGTGGAAAGAAATTCAAAGTCGATTAGGGAAACCTACATATTTCGGCAGAGCGGATCACATGCACAAAATTCAGACAAGAATTCAGAAAACGGACGTTGGGAAATATTCATTCGCGAATCGAACTATTAGAGACTGGAACGACTTGCCTGTGACAATCTTTGATCCCTTCCCTCATGATGTCAGCAAATTTAAAAATAAATTAAATTCCTAGATGTTTATATGTGTCTTATTACCTCCTATGTAAAGTATGTTATATTATAACTATTATTATTATAACATTATTATTATTACTATTACTATTATTATTATTATTATTATTATTATTATTATTATTATTATTATGTGCAGTGGCGTGTAGTGCAGTGATGTGAAGTTGAGGGAAAAGAGTGTGTCAGAATCACATTAAAATGTGATTGGCAGTATGGTGAGGTGAGACGAGGCGACGTGAAGTGAAATGAAGTGATGTGAAGTGAAGTGAAGTGAAGTGAAGTGAAGTGGAGTGCTATGGAAGCTTGCACGGTGAAATGTTTATGTTAATTTGTAAAGTGTGTAAAATTTGTAAAATTTTGTATAGTTGTTAAGTTTTGTAATGTTTAGTTAGTGTATTCTGTCACCAAGTTCTGGAACTTATTTGCAGAATTAGTAATAAATCTATCTATCTATCTATCTAATATCAATGCCTTATATATGTATTTCAAAATATTTGTTGTTTTCGCTGCTTGTCGATTTTCTAATATTTTTAAATGCCTACCATTAATGTCGATACTGATCAATTAAGAAGTGTTTCATTTGGAACGAAGTTATTTTCAACTACAGAATTGTTTGTGACTTGGATAGTAAAAATATAAATCTTATTGTTCTGAATACACATAGGTTTGGATTTGTACTATGCAATAGCCAATAAATCAATTTATTATATACAAGAGAACAGTTGTCAAAAACACAAAACATGAACTAAATAAAACATAGGAAATGTTATAAATTGTGTATTTTTCTCAGTTACACTACTTTAGATTGTTTTTCGAACCAAGCATTACTATTACAGGCACTTTAATGAAGTGGTGGAAAACACAACCCAACATTTAAGCAATATAATTTAAGCAAATAACTGGAACCAATAAATGAGAGCTTTTTCAAGATGAATAAATACTCTGTAAATGTCATATTATAATATTCTCACTCAACAGAACAGGAAATACCCTTCAATATATTCTTTTAAAACCATTTCATTGATCATTTCAATATTTATTATGTTTACTAATGTGCAAAATAACTTTTCGATAGAGAAAATAGTAAATATATACATCCCTTTATTCTGTACAATGAACTGTATTCTGTAGTAGTGATAACTGAGTAATGAGAAATAAATATATATTTTAAAGGTTTAGACAACTCAGTCAAGTAAGATATATTTGCCTACTAAGTAGATTTCTATCACCGTTGTAATGAAAACTACTTATAAAATGTTAATGAACCATTACACGGCCACAAAACTTCATAAAGAACGATTCAACGCCAAGCGGAACACGTGGAGCCATAAGCCGAAAATCCATTACGGAACATTGTGCCAACCGGCTCAACCACACTGATAAAACTTTGTTGTCCGTATTAATGCAGAGAACGCAATGGCAACCGTGTTTCCTAATGAGGAGCACAAGTTACCACTCTCGTTTGTCCGAGAGCCGGTCCGGGGGCCTGTTCGGGAGAGAGATATAAAGTGTGGGGGGGAGGAGGGGGTGCGAGAGAGAGACATAAAATGGCGGGGACGGAGTCCAATTAGCATTAGCGCCGGTTCGTGCTTAGGCATGGTCGCCGATGCGGCGTCAATAGGGACTGTGCGTCGTCCGCCGCGAGATGGCTTCCACCGCGAGATGGCGCCCGTGAAACGGGATGGGGTGGCGACTCGCCGGCGGCGCCTCATAAATCGGTTTTATTTCCATGTTCGGAGTTCTAATTGGCGGATTCCCAATGAGCCGGTGAGTGTCTACTCTGGAATCGACGCTAGTTGGTAAGATTGGCCAGGTCTTCGGGTGGGAGGTTGTACGATCAACTTCCGATTGCGTCCTATTTGTCTTTGGCTAGTTATTTCCATTTTAGTCGTAGTTGATGTTTTGTAGATAATATATAGACAACATCATATCCGATATAAATGAATATTAAAGCTTTTTAAATTAAGAAGGGTGTGGAATAAAATGGTATCAAAAAACTAAAATTTTAGAACTATAATTTTTGAACATAGTTATTTAAATTACAAGAATACAACATTTAAACGCCATTGACAACGATTCACTGACCTATAATTTTTGTACATCGTCATGTTTGTCAAATATCCGACAATCATGTTGATCGATTGTCTGTATGTTGTGACTGTATGTTGATCAAATGTAAGTTGCTCAAATATTCTAATATTTAGAGTTTGTTAAATATTTTATTACTTTGAACGTTATTATGTAATTCCGTCAATTAAAATTGTGATATAAAATACTTTTATAGAGTTCTAAAATGTTTTGTGCCTCTCGTATATTTGAAACGGATGCATACATTAGGTTTTATATGCTTGTTTAGAGTTAGTTTGTTTATTAACACTGTGTTTCACTGTACAATCATTGCATTTTCAAGTTTATACAATTATTTGAAGAAACTTAAATGCTTGAAAGAGTAAGTTTATGACAAATTTGAATATGCATATTATTTCATCATTGTAATGTAATCAACCACTCATTTTATAATTTATATGACTAAAATATTTCAAAAAAGAATAATTTTAAGAAAACTTTATGCAAACCAATGATGCTCGAAAATGTAATCAATCCTTACATGATAAAATGATACAGGATGGAACAACTAAGTGATAACACCCCTCTTATCTCTTCAACCGTGTCAGATACGAAGATGCCGTCTAGACAGTCGATTGCATAATCAGAGGCTACCTGTGTATGGCATCTTTGTACTATTTTTTACTATGAAGATATAAGGTTAACTTTATTTTTTAAATGAAATCTCATGTTAAATTTTAGCGTATCGTAATGGGCTTAAATATATGATTTCATAGGTGTACATCTTCGTATTTAAGCGAATCGGTTTTTAGAAATTGATATGTTTCAATTTCTGAAAAAACTATTAGCTTCAATACGAAGATATACACATAATTAAAATAGTATTTTTAATCCCATTTTGATGCGCTAAAATGTATCATAGGATTCCATTAAAAAAACAAAGTTGATCTTATATCTTCGAAGTAAAAAATAGTACGAAGACGAAGTATGCTGTACTCAAGTAGCTCTTATTTATGCAATCGACTGTAAAACGGCATGTTTTTATATTGCACGATTGAGGAGGTAATAATATTTATTTTAAATTCTGTTTACATAGCTAACGTATGGCCTAGCTTACAAACTAGATACTTACAAACTAATCTAAATCTACTTTGTCTCACATCCTGACTTAATTTAACAACGAACATTATTTACATTATTTACAGTACATTATTTACATCATTTACAGTATCACTTAGTTGTTCCACCCTGTATATTAGTTATTAGCAATTAGTTAACTTAGTCATATACTACTTAAAATTCAAAATTTAAGTAGTGTATGACTAAGTGTAGGGATCACAGAAATTTGAAAATGTGCACACAATTCACTTTTCCCCATAGCACGTCATACGCAGTTTTTAACTGTTTTTTGACGTAAAATAAATAAATAAAATAAATAAATAAATAAATAATGAAGCGGAGTAACGATGTTCCATAAGAATTCTAACTAAAGCCGGACGGGGTGTAGAGGCGGTTGGAGCGTAGCGGTGGCGGGTGACAAATGAACCAGTGAGATACAGATCGCAGCTTAGATTTAATTTACTGAGCACTCAGTTTCGTGCTGTACAGCTGTGTCGAACTGATATGCGCGGTCTGATACCGTATTAGTGTAGCTATAAAAGTGTAGAGGAACAGGAAAATTAAAGACCACTCCATTAATAGCGAATATTTTATTTCGGGTTTTTGGTAATTTTCGGTACTTCTTTCCAAGTTGCCATTAATTAGTCAGAGATACAAATTTATGTTTATTTGCATAAATTTTTGTTACCAGATTTGCAGCGTAATAACAATGGAGAATATACATGAAGATGTTTTATCTTGTGAAATAAAATGATGGGAAATACACATGGACTGGCTAAATTGGAACCTCAATTGATAAATATTTATTTTCAATCATTAATGTTTCAAAGAAGTGACATTACGGGTTCGATTACAAGAGACAATTAAACATGTGAAAAGACTTGTCGGAGGCTTTTGAACTCAGAGAAATGAACTTGGATACTAAGGAATCAAGTACATATTGGATAGAAGTACCTCCTCCTCACTGACTTTTTCGTTTAAAATACCCACTTATTAAAAAAGAAACAGAACACAATTTCGGAGATTAAACGTCATCCTTGCAAAATTAATCAAGCTGACTCTAATTTCACGAACGCTGGGGAATATTTTGACCTCAGTAGCAAGAATTTCGCACATAAAATGGGAGCTTTTCAATAAATGTTTTGTTACAATTTTAGATTTCCGACTCTCATTTCCTGTGCCTTTTTTTCACTAAGGAATACCGAGATCAGAAAATGTTACATCCAGTTCCCATTTTGTCGACAGTTAAACTCTGTTCACAAGCCACAAATAAGGTATTGTCTTTTATATGAAAGTTGTGAAATAATCAATATGAAAACAGCGTTTTTCTCTAATGAATGATTTATCTCATGAATTACATACGCTTCCAAAATTATTGTTAATAATATACGAGTTGCACTAAAAACTTTTTATGGGGTTCAATATATCTGAGTAAATTCAACGAAAATAGTTAATACATTTACACATTATCCACGTTCTGAAAATAAAGTAAATTGAAACCTGTGCTGTTATTCTTTTTTAACTGCACATTGTTTTACGGGTTTTTCTTTAATCTTTTAAAGCTTATAAATTATTGAATGCTGTTTAACAAAAAAATATAAAACATTTATGAACATTTTCCGTGTTTACGGGAAGTAGGAATGTAGAGAGGGCCGATATGAAGTTGAGAATATATCCAAATTTCTAAATATATATTACAAAAACCTGTTACACATATATACACATCCTGACTATAAAGCAGAGGTTGGTCTCAGTGAACAAAAAAAATAATAGGAGCGTTCCTAATAAATTGGCATCACAAGAGTAGTTTAGCAAATGATTTCACAATCGATGGTAAAAGTACATCTGTCTTCAGAAACCCATTCAGATTCAAAACCACGTGTCAAGAAATCCCTGAATCAGTTATACACTGCAATCAATAAGCAATACAAGATGAAGTTACATCTCTGAAGGCAGTTATATACGGTAATCAATAAGCAATAGACGATAAAGAGAATACCACCCGCTGGCAAGTGCGTGCTCAAATAGTATGTTTCCACAACAGCAATTTAACCTCTCCGGAGACGCTTCTACCCAAGTACCTAAATTTGCAACGCTCTTCAACTCGAGCAGTCAAGGGAATCTCGATAATACGCTACTAACTGAGAGTTTGCAGCGTTGCGTGCTAGCAGAATTTCAACGAAGGTATTCCCGAGGAACTGTTGAGCGGGACGGGTCGTCTTCCTACACCATCATTCGCCAAAGGACCGTAAATACCAGCTATTTAAATCGCCAACAAGCGCAACAGTCGACCTTCGCCGCGAACGCCAGGCAAACGAGGCGTAAAGCCACGGAATGGCCTGCGATTCGCTGGCTCTTCACCGCCCACCGCCAACTGCCCACCGCCCACCGCCCACCGCCGACCGCCGACCGCTGACCGCCGACCGCCGACCGCCCACTGCCCATCGCCCACCGCCCACCTCCCACTGCCCACTGCCCACCGCCCATCACACCCACCGCCGGGACGTCCGCCCGGCGCGCAACGCCACCGCCCACTGCCCACCGCCCACTGCCCACCGACGACCGCCCACCGCCCACCTGCCCACTGCCCACTGCCCACCGCCCACTGCCCACTGCCCACCGCCGTGACGCCCGCCCGGCGCGCAACGCCACCGCCCACCGCCTACCGCCCACCGCCCACTGCCCACCGCCCACCGCCTCCGCCCACGCCCACCGCCCACCGCCCACTGCCCACCGCCCACCGCCCGCCCACGCCCACCGCCCACCGCCCACCGCCCACTGCCCACCGCCTCCGCCCACGCCCACCGCCCACCGCCCACCGCCTCCACCCACTGCCCACCGCCTACCGCCCACCGCCCACCGCCCACCGCCCACCGCCCACCGCCGCGACGCTCACCCAGCGCGCAACGCCACCTCCCGCCGGTGGTCATCGGCAGAGAGGAGGGCCCTTCAAGTTCGGGATGGCGATTCACGGTAGTTTGCATTATGCTCAAGTGCGAGTTTCTGCGGCCGAACGTCGCTTGCCGCGGTGTTATTTTATCAGGGTTCGTCTCGAGTTCTAATCAATTATAATCGTTCAGATCGTATCAACGCATGTCCTTTTTTAAAAATTTATTTATTGTTTAGTTGAAATTACAATGTTCAGTTTACAAGTGAAACTTTGCAATTGTATGGTGACTTAATCTAATCAACTTAATCTAACCAACTTAACCTAGTTTAAAATTGTACTTAACAAACTTTAATAGGGAGAGGAAACAAATAGCACCTCAACAAAATTAGTTAATATTTGAAAATATCTGGAGGAAAGAATGAAGCGGGAATCTGTTCTTTATTCTGGTTTTGTATCTGGGATCTTTTCCGAGTCTGTAGTGAGTTGATGCATTTTTGAAGGGTAAATTAGTGTAAAAGTTGTTTGATAGGTATGCTATTTGGTGGGCTATTTCATTTATGTTTAGATCGTGATGTAGTTGTTTATTGCTAATAAACCATGGATCTCTTGTTATTAATCTTAAATATTTGTTTTGAAATATTTGCATTTTGTTGAGATTGGTTTTGGCAACATTGGTCCGGATCGGACATGCGTATAATAGTGTTGGACGACGCATGTCCTCTTCGATAGTTGGATGTTCGGAGTTCGGTATTAAGATGCCATGACAGGTAAACCAGTAATTATTTCTCAAGGAAACACTAAGGAACTTCTCTGTTTCAACAAAAAACATTTACTGAAACTATGTAAATAGTATGAATGTAATAAAATACTTGTACATATAAGAAACTACATATTAAATGAGTTGGCATTGGCAATATTGGTATATTGGTTATTTACAAAATACGTAAATTATAAACGGTTTTCCATCAATGCAATACACGGTGAAGTGTTATAGTGAATTCAATGGTCCTTTGAAACATTTCATTGTTTGCAAATTTAGTTCGTATTTAAAGCCAAAGCAAGGTCTTGAGTTTGTATACATTGTAATTTCCCTCCAGGAAACTCTCAATGCAGGTGTAAAGGCAAACAGATTATTAGCCGATTCTACATTGTGTGTAAACTAATAGCAAAATAAAAAAAGCCTGTGAAAATTAATGACAATTACATAGGATTTTTAAATTGTGTCTTCGGAAACATCAAAAAAATTATCGTATGGGATTGCATTTAAAAGTTATTAAGGTTATCTGATGACATTTTTAAGGGAGCATTGAGAATTATAAAAATTTAAAAATACGACCGAAGGAAATAAAAGAAAAAACCTCTTTCTGGGATACGCACTAAGCGAGAATTGCGTACAGCAAAGAATTATCAAAATGGAAAGTGCAGGGCATGAAGGAACAGAGAGAAAGAAGGGAAGAGAATACAGCAATGCAGGAGAAAATGAAAGACTTGGGCTGTTGAATATTCTGAAGCATGAATGCACTGCTTCAAATACAGCTTTAAGTGCTGCTTCAAGTGTCATAGAACACTTTGACTAGAGAAAATCTAAGCCATATGAATCGCACTTCCTTCTCTTTACTTTCTTGTAAACAAATTATCTTCCGATGAGACAATCTCTGAAGTAATACTCACACGTCATAGCGAGTCATCGTTCAAAATCTGTTTAGTATCATTCAACAAAACATTACGTGATCTTCACTATAAGCTCATGAGATACATTTATTTTCTATAGTGTCATGATGTATTAAAACCACAAAAGACAAATTACTTTGCAAAGGTTTATACATTTTTCAGTTCCTAATTGCTAACGTTAGCAGTAAATAAATACAAAACATGAACTGTTCGAAATTGAATATGCATTTCATTTTATCCCATGTCAAAATCCGATTCAATCGTATTAAGACAAGGAACACATTTAAATCACGCGCAAGCGATTTATGAATCCATTTGATATATTAAACTTCCTAAATAACGTACCGGGAGAAGTAGCTCAGTGCTTAAACTGATGTCACTGCAGTCCCTCTGACCGGAAGGTCCTAGGTTGGAGTCCCGACGGCTGCAGGATTTTTGACGCTAGTCTGTCAGCTAGGTCGAATTCAGTCGCTATCTGGAGGAGAATTCTAGCGGTCGGCTGTTCTGATCAGTAGTTTTCCGTGTTTTTTTCGATCAACACCAGGCGAATGCCGCAGCAGAACCCTAACAAACGGGCCACGGACTGCGCGCGACCTTCCTTTTTCTTGTCTTATCCTCACCCCTTACACTAACATGCACTGCACTAACACACATGCCAGGAGACCGGTCGGGAGCTTAGAGCTTGTACCGGTTGGGGGTTGCCCCGTTTGGGGGCTGCCCCGTTGGTGGGAGATACCTAGTTGAGGGAAACCCCGCTAGCCGACGGTAGGTCGGCGTGGGATCTCGCCATCCGGCGGGAGAAGATCACCGTCACCTTCCGATGAAAAAACATTCACTATACTAACGGGACTAATGACCTCAGTAGTTGACGTGTCCGGAATCACTAACAGCCAACCAACCAACCCACATATCGTAAAACGTGTTTCGAACATTAAGCTCCATCAGAAACCGATTATATTCTCCTATGGGAATTTTCTGATTTTTAGAGCTTGTGTTTCTTTTGGGGGCTCGATCTGTCGATCCGCACTTTTAGGGGGCGCCCCCCAACGTGCGCCCTGTAACGAACTCTTCTGTGCCTCATCAATGAAAAAGCAAACATCGCAATCCCTCTTTGTGCACCACAATTTCTGGGTGTAATTAGACTTTGATATAATGGATTGCACACTTGTCTTTTTCATTTTTATAATGGCGCACCCAACGCGATGCTTAGCATAATATTCGTGTAGTACTACACGAGTATTTGTAGTTCGTAGGTAAGTCCCCTTATGGGAACGGGGGAACCGTCTATCTCCACGTAGGAACATTTTTTAAACCTTTATATTCTATCTGCAATCCACTGATTTTACAGAGATTTGCATGACTTATTACTATAACTGTGTTAGGTCATGGACAGGCGGGGAGTTCATTGAGTCGAAGCTCCCTCTTACTTTGTTCTGTTAATAAATTTTTATTTGATATTTTGAACACCAATTTATAAATGAATCTAATGATTTTTGTAGAACTCCTCTACCTTGATTGACATCTTCGTTTGTTGTCAACAGCACTGTGTCATCAGCGACACATGCTATTTTTGTTCTTTCCATAGCAAGGTAGTCTGCAACGTAAATGTTAAAGAGGGTTGGTGAGAGCTGTGACCCTTGAGATACTCCTGCTTGCGTGATTTTTTTCCCTTGATAAGGTATTATTCACTTTCACCGCGACGGAAATGTTTTCTAGGAAAGATTTAATGCTGGATTCGTCACTAGGTATGCAAAGTCGCCAGGTTACCATGCTCCCGAGAACCTCGTCTCAATCTGTCTCCAACGACGGCTCTGGCTGATGCTCTAGGGTTTCTGTCGTGCATCGTATAATCCAAAAACATTACCGTTATTTGCAGTGAACCTTATACATTAAGTGTTGACATGACTCGTAGTCCATCGGATGTCGAAATACCAATTCTCATACCTACAGACAAGTCTGGGGAAGATCAGTGGATCGATTTTATGGGGATAAACAATAGAAATCTCACGAAAGTATGTGCGTATATAGTTCTTATTGGTTTTCTCAGAAATGCGCATTGCCCACCATTTCACTATCTACACGACGCTATGTAGATGGTGCTTGCGTTTCCCATTGGCAGCAAACATACTGCGAACTTATTTTCTCCACCGTAAAATCTACACACAGGAGATATCAGGCAGTGAGGGAACGTATTGAGCTGACCACACTCTTCCGAGGAAAACCCTAGTGTTCAAATCCATACCTCCAATTTTCCCTTGTATTCGTAATCCACGGGCGAGGTTATGATTTTACTTCACAAATGAAATCTCTGAAAAACGACTGGAAAAGCTCGCCCAATACCTGTAAATGAGTATCCTCGATGACACTCGCGTCGTTAGTGCCAAAGACGGTGTAGAGTAGGGAGGGTGACATAGAACCTTGAGATTGTACCCTTGGAATTCGTCGCGGTTCGTGGCCCTTTACACGCAAATCTGTGATTAGATATTCGTCGCGCCTTTGGAGTATCAAGAATAGTTTCACTGAAACTTTAAAGCCACTATTTTTTTCAGTGGCTTCCTGTTATAAAACAACACATCAAAAAAGTAGGGTTTGGGGAGACCCATTTTTTTTCAGTTGTGTGAAGATTTTGGTACTTGAACGTCGACAAAGGAGTATTGTTGTGTTGACGTCAATATGGCGAGGAGCAAACAAAGTATGTTTTTGTTACAAATACCATTTTCCTTCACAAAAAAACGACGAAAGAAACTTCAATTTAGTAAAATAACCGATTAGAGACCAGAATTGTACACTAAACAACAACCAGACGTTTATTGATTTTAAGATTGTTGAGGTGTATTTGAACACGTGGGAACACTGGTTGTGTTCAGAAAGGTAGAAGTAATAGAACTGACGAAGAATCCAACACTTTTGGATTGGTCCTGTCGTTAATCCACATGACAGAACAGAGGCCGTGCATGCAGACCGGGGCTACAATATTCGCGGCCTCAAAATTCCCGGGTAAGCTGGGTAAATGGGGACATAATCCTAAACAACTAGAGATCCTCATCTGTAGTGCGAATGCGTAGAGCTGGCAAAAAAATCGATACATTAACATTGATATTTTGCTTTCGATGCTTTCTTCACATCGATATTTTGTGGCAAAAACATCGATGTTTTTTAAATTTTTGTTTTATTTAAATATTTGTTTTTAAATAAAGGGGTTTAAGCACGTTGTAGAGTAACAGCAATATCGTTGTTTTGCGTCATCCTCTTTATCACGCTGCACATTTCGCCTGTGCAATCTGAGGAAGTTTGGAAGCGTTATGAATGTACGAGTATGTTATCGCCAGGCGTGTCATTCCTGAATTGACAGTACACCACGATGTTGTTTATTGTTAATTTTATTATTTACAGTCGATAATAATTTTAAATACCATTAACATGCTCGGAAGAAAACATTAAAATATATCCCTTTACGTACTATAATTTAAAATGGATAGAATGGACGGAAAATAGCATGTTTATTAGTCTATAATTAAAACATTGATGTTTTAAACATCGATGTTTTCTGGTCGATGTTCTCTCGTCGATGTTTTCCCGTCGATGTTCTCTCGTCTAGGTTTTCTCGTCTAGGTTTACTCGTCGATGTCTTCTCGTCGATGTTTTCCCGTCGAAGTTCTCTCGTCGATGTTCTCACGTCGATGTTTTCTCGTCGATGTTCTCTCGTCGATGTTCTCTCGTCGATGTTCTCTCGTCGATGTTCTCTCGTCGATGTTCTCTCGTCGATGTTCTCTCGTCGATGTTCTCTCGTCGATGTTCTCTCGCCGATGTTCTCTCGTCGATGTTCTCTCGTCGATGTTCTCTCGTCGATGTTCTCTCGTCGATGTTCTCGCGTCGATGTTCTCGCGTCGATGTTCTCTCGTAGATGTTCTCGCGTCGATGATCTCTCGTCGATGTTCTCTCGTCGATGTTCTCTCGTCGATATTTTCATCGACTTGAACGATGTATGTATTAAAACATCGATGTATCGATGTTTTGGTAAAATTTGCCGTCACTACGCATGCGCCGCCCCCTGCCGCGCGCCCTGTGGTTTGCGCTCGTGCGTCGCGGCGGAGGCGCCGATGCCTATCGCTGAGGAGGCGCCCGCGGGCCGCCCGGGCGCAATTTTCGCGTTATCCGCGCGCCGCCGCGGCGATAGCGGCCGCTCAAGGCGCGTCCGCCCACTCGCGCGCCGCCGCCGCCGCCGCCGCGTAATTCGGGCCCGCGCGGCGCACCCACCGCCGCCGCCGCCGCGGACACCGCTCGCAGTGGGCCGCGTCGCGCGACTGCTCGCGCACAATGAACTTCATTTTTTTGGGGGGGAGGTATTTAAACGCCAATCAACTAGGTCCTCTAGGTCATTAGCGACCACTATTGGTGTTAACGTTGTGGTAATTATGAAGGTGAAACGAAATGGTGAGGATAAAGGGGTGAAGGACAAACACAAATACAAATATGGCCGAGGCGGGACTCGAACCCGCGATCCTTCGGTTCGAAATCACTACGACACTACAGCCTTAGATCTCGTCCACCGGGTCGGCGAACTTCATTTTTGATTGATTGATTGATTATTGATTCCGGGCGCGTCAACTTCAGAGGTCACTAGACCTATAAGTGTAGTGGATGGTTTTTCATCAGTAGGTGGTGGTGATCTTCCCGCGCTAGATGGCGAGATCCGGCACCGACCTACGGTCGGTTAACGAGGTTTCACCTAACCGGGTATCTCCCTCCAACGGGGCACCGCCCCAACCGGGGCTAGTTCCAAGTCCCTGACCGGTCTACCGGCACGTGTGGTAGTGTAGTGCACGTTAGTGTAAGTGTGTGTGTGTGGGTAAGGGATGTGGATAAGACAAGGAAGAGAGAGGAAAGATCGCGCACGGTCCGTGGCCCGTTTTTTAAGGAACTGCTCCAGCATTTGCCTGGTGTAGATCGGAGAAACCACGGAAAACTACCGATCGGAGCAGCTGGCTGCTAGAATTTTCCTACTGATAGCGACTGATTTCGAGTTAACGGAAGATCTAGTGTCGAAAATCCTGCCACCGTCTGGACTCGATCCTAGGACCTCCCCGTCAGAGGCACTGTAGTGGCATCAGTTCATGCACTGGGCACTGCTCCCGGTAACTTCAGTTTTACAGTCGAACCTTCAAACATCCAGTACCTGCATGTATCAAGTACTTTCTAGGTCAAATTCAGCTGCTGTCTGGAGATGAATTCTAACGGCCGGCGGGTCTGATCGGTAGTTTTGTGTTTTTTACGATTAATACCAGGCGAATGCCAGAGCCAAACTCTAACATACAGGGCTCGGAGAACGCCCTCTTTTCTTCCTATTCCCTGACCGATCCTGACACCTTACTTACACACACTTACGCCTACAAGTTCTACACTTCCCGCACATGTAAAACTAGCGATGGGTTTAGAACTTATCCTGGCTGGGGGGGGGGTCCTGCTGGGAGAGATATCTGAAAGGTCAATTCCCTGAAACCCGACGTGTATGTCGGCTCAAATCTCAGCATCTAGCGGCGGAGGAACCCCGCCACATCCCGAAGAAACACATACTCTACTCTAACGAGACTTATGGCCACTGCTGTTTACATGCCGGAAACATCAATTAATTTTTCCCTGCCCCTTTCCCTTTGCAATTTATTACGATCGTGAAAATGGATAAATTATGAAGGGTTAAACTATTATATTAATTTTGGATTATCAAAAAAATGTTTATTTCATATTTCATGTAAATGTTCCTTTTATTTTTTCACATTCTCGTTTTTTTACGATTGTGAAAATGTGTAAATTATAAAGTGAATAATGAACATTTTAAATTTCGGATTATTAAAAGGAATATTTACATCGTATTTTATACTACAAGAAAGCTTTTATTGATCTATGGGTGTGTTAGTAATGTGAGTTGTTAACGTATTTTCAGTATGGAGGTTCCATTTTGAATCTACAGTGTTACGTCACAAGTCATGATTTGTAGAGTTCCTTTCTTTCGACGTCGTATCAATGAGACTCTTAGAGTTCGTGTTTAAATTTAGATTTAATTCATTTATTTGTTATATTCTTGAAACATTGATCTCAATACGTAATACTATCTTTATCTAAGGAAATGTGAGACTCTTTTCTCTCATTAAATTGGCTAGAATCGACATACGTACAACTGCCTCGATGTAATGCATAGCATTGCATGCATATATGCAGTAAATATTGAAATACACGGAGAAGAAATTTATTACAGGTGCAGGTTATTACAACAAAACTTTTAAAGGGGCATGTTTCGGTGCGTGTAAATATCTAATATTTCAGGAAAAACAACAAAAGTAGTAATGATTATAAATCAAGAGGAATAATCCAATTTATTGGTTTAAATAACGCCGACCCGCAAACGTTGTCCACTCAGAGATTCTCAGGCTTAATTTATTTATTTAAATAACGAAGATGAGCATTAATTACCATTATTTGTTCTCAAAAGAAGTTGAGTAACCTTGCGACATTTGTTTAACAACCAAATTCCAAAGAAAAAGTTCTGATATTGCTTTTCCCAAATATTTTTTCCCTAACAATCCATACGTATTCACATCGAACACATCAAATCCGGGACAAAAATTAACTGAGTCACTAATTCAGTTATTTTTAAACAGCTTCACGCTCGTAATTATATTGAATGAAAATGTGTTTTAAAAGAATAGGGAACAAATGTTTCCTTCAAACATTTGGTATATTGTGCAAATATTGCAAATGCTTCTTTTGCAAAGCGACGCACTACGTCATAAAGATGAGTTTCTCCACACAAGCTGAAATTTACCCTCAAAGTTATTTTCTATACTAATCCGATAT
This sequence comes from Teleogryllus occipitalis, assembly GCA_011170035.1. NCBI lineage: Eukaryota > Metazoa > Arthropoda > Insecta > Orthoptera > Gryllidae > Teleogryllus > Teleogryllus occipitalis. The sequence goes on along the minus strand of BLKR01001705.1, from coordinate 8,668 downwards.
TTATTTTATTTGTAGAAGAACTCGAAACATAGCCCAAAAGAGCGACAATTTCAAAAGATTCGCATAATTTTAAAGTGAACTAAATGTACTCAATAATATACCAGTATTGTCTTAGACGTTAATTTTAAAACATGAAAAGAACAGGTATTTTTATTTATGATGCGGTTTCTCGATAAATTATCTTGGGTATTGATTGCATACGTTATCATCTACGAACGAGTATTTCTGTACCTATGCATTTATGTGTAAATATACTGATGTAAGCCTAAGGGTATCGATAAAATGTAGTGTATCGATATCATTTTTCATAATATATCGATGAAACAACCTTCATAATCTTCCACATTTTTCTTCCTCGTACACACCAAACAAGTCTACTGCGGATAGTATACAAGGACCACCCAGTATGCAACAAACGCAATAACACTTATGACAGGGTACTAATTCAAAGTTGCGATCGTACATTTTTGCTTGCTCAAACACATACTCTCTTGTCTTACAGGCATAATGCAATGCATGTGTTGATCAATTGAGATAGTCATATTTTAATACATGAGATTTTCCGGAATATAATTTTTGAAGCACCAACAGAATATTTACACGCACGAATCGACCGTCGTCAATATTTATTGGCGGCTTTCATTTTACATGTGTTTTTACGAACATGTTCACAGACCAATGTTCACTCCGCTTTTAGATATTACTTTTCGGAGAGATTTCTTAATGCACTCCTTCATGTAATATACTAAGAAGCGTACACACTTTGATACACGAGCTTCCGAATTTCGGTTCATCTCATAAAATATCGAATTTCGAAACTCGCGGAGGTATGTAAAAACGCTGTCGGCGGCGACGGGGCAGGGGAGAACAGAGGATGCCGCTGCTGCCGCCACCGCCGCTCCCACCCCCGCCGCCACCAGCCGCCGCCCTTGCCTCCGCCTCCCCCGCCGCCGCCGCTAATACCACCGCCATCGCTACCGCCATTGCTGCCTCTGAACCCCGCTTCCGCCTCCGCTTCCACCTCCTCCGTCCGCCTCCGCATCTGCTTCCGCTTCCGTTTCGTCTCCACCTCCTTCTCCGCCTCCTTCTTTGTCTCCCGCTCAGCCTCCTCCGCCTCCGCTTTCACCTCCTCCACCTCCGTCTCCTTACTCGCCTCCACCTCCGTCTCCGTCCTAGCTTCCGCTTCCACTTCCGCCTCCTTCTCCGTCTCCTTCTCCGCCTCCTGCTCCGCCTCCTGCTTCGCTTCCTTCTCCGCATCCACCTCCTCCGCCTCCGCTTTTGCTTCCGTTTCCGCCTCCATCACCGTCCTCGCCTCCGCCTTCGCCGTCTCCGTCCTCTCCTCCACCTCCGTCTCTGTCTCCACCAGCGTCACCGCCACTGCCTCCGCCTCCTATGTCTCACCGCTTCCTTCCCCGCCTTCTTTGTCTCACCCTCCGCCTTCATCTCCGCCTCCGCCTAAGATGCCGCCGCCGGACCGCGTCATGCATAGGCGCCCGCGCGGGCCGTGGGGCCCTCACGCTCCGTCTGCTTATCGCGGCATCGGCGCTCGGCGGCGCAGCCACCGTCGTTGCAGCGGCGCGACGCCGCCACCCACATCCACCACCCAGCGCCCAAAACCTCTCTTTCACTCCAACAGCGAAAGTTCCCTCAGCAAACCGCGGGAGGTGGCTCTGGGCAACAACTGATGTCACTGCAGTGCCTCTGACCGGAGGACCTAGGGTTACACTCCCCACGGTCGCAGGATGTTCGACACTAGGTTTATAGCTAGGTTGAATTCAGTCGCCGTCTGGAGGAGAATTCTAACGACCCACTGCTCTCATCGGTAGTTTTGCGTGGTTTCTCCGGTCAACACTAGGCGAATGCCGGGGCAGTACCCTAACAAACGGGCCACGGACCGCGCGCGATCTGTCCTTCCTCTTCCTTGTCCTATCCTACACACTTACACTAACATGCACTACACTACCACACATGCCAGGAGACCAGACTGGGAGAGGTGGCTCAGGGCATCAGCTGATGTCACAGCAGTGCCTCTGACGGAGAGGTCCTATGGTTACACTCCCCACGGTGGTGGCAGGATTTTCGGCACTAGGTACCGCTAGGCCGAAAGACCGTACAGCTTGGTCGAGTTGTCACTGTTTGGAGGAGAATTATAAATATGGAGGAGAAGTATTAAAAATAGCGGCAGGTTGCTCTAATTGGTAGTCCTCGCTCACTGCCACACACATCGAATGGCTCACTTGCCACTGCAGCGTACTTTAGCAAACTTGTCAGGAACCGCCCGCTATTTTTCCTTCCTCGTGACCCCTTTCACCGTCGCTTTTCACCTCTTACCTACACAAACACACTTGCATGCACTACACTACCACACATGTCGGTAGACCGGACTGGAGAAGGGGGGTTCTGGGCATCAGCTGATGTCACTGCAGTGCCTCTGACCGGGAGGTCCTAGGGTTACACTCCCCACGGTGGCAGGATGTAAGACACTAGGTTTATAGCTAGGTCGAATTCAGCCAGCCGCTGTCTGGAGGGGAATTCTAGCGGCCGGCAGCTCTGATCGGTAGTTTTCCTTGGTTTCTTCGATCAACACCAGGCGAATGACGAAGCGGTATCCTAACAAAGGGGCCACAGGCCGCGCACGATCTTTTATTCCTCTTCCATGCTCTGTCTTCAAACCTCAAACAGTTACACTTGCATGCACCACACTACCACTCACGCCGGAAGACCGGTCGGGAGCTTCGAGATTCTCTTGGCTGCGGCGCTGCCCCGCTCATGGGAGATACCAGGTTTATATCAGCCTAGAAAATCAATCAGTTTTCAGGTTCGAGAATAGTTCCAGTATTTTTCGGTTTTCAAAATTTTCAGGTAAATATGTCGAATATTGAATGAAAAGTTCCTCTGTATTAAAAAGATTAGAAAGTATCCTTACTCTGAAACGTAAGTTTCAATATTCCAACTTAAGAAGATATAGCAAGCTATATGATGATTTACGTACTTAATTGCAGAATAACAATATATGAAACAAAAGAGTTATACATACACGTAACTTCATAAACTCTCACGACAGTGTTACACACAAAAAAAGGCAAAAACTTTTACAAATATCACAGCTTCTCACAATCAGGAGAAAGGCACAGAGAAAAGAGACCGCACTACTATGAAATACAATGCCTCAGAGCGTAAACAGAACCCTTTTATTTATAATCCCAAACGCGAACCACGGGTTATAATCGTTCTTTTCGCAGAATGAATTACTGCTACCCCACCAGACCATTCATACCACAAATAAAAGAGACGTTATCGCCCCCGCTTCTTTCATTCCTTTTCTAGAACGCAAAGAAGAAGCCAACTTCAATGGCTCACAGGTAGCTATCGCCCTGTGACAGCCCAAATTTCATCCGGCAGGAGAAATATCGTTCATCGGGGAAGAAGCAAATTGCTTTAATAAATGGTTCTTTTCCGCGTCACTTTCGATGCAGCGTCTTCCTTCGTTCCGACGCGGGGGGGGGAGAGGGGGGCAAGCGGGGGCGACGCGTTATCTTGGGCGGCGTCGGGTGCAGCGCTAGCGACCTGCCCGCCGGCGCCGCCGCCGCCTCTGCCGCCGCCGCCGCCGCCGCCGCCGCCGCCGCCACCGCCATCGCCATCGCCACTGCCACCGCCACCGCCACCGCCACCGCCACCGCCACCGCCACCGCCACCGTCGCCGCCACCGCCACCGCCACCGCCACCGTCGCCGCCACCGCCACCGCCACCGCCACCGCCAAAGCCGCCAGCGCCTGCACCGCCGCCGCCGCCACCGCCACCCGCCACCACGCCGCCGCCACGCACTTGCCGCCAAGCGCCGCCGTCGCTGCCGCCGCCGCCGCCGCCGCCGCCACGCCACCGCCACCGCCGCCGCCAAACCACGCCGTTCGCCGCCGCCGCCACGGCCACCGCCGCCACCGCCGCGGAAGCCGCCGGCGCCTGCGCCGCCGCGCGCCGCACCACCGCCACCGCCGCCAAAGCCATAGATCGCCGCCGCCGCCGCCATACCGCCACCACGCCACCCATGCACCACTTCGCCGCCCGCGCTTCCTGTGCCGCTTGCTTGCTAGCCGTCATGCTAGCCACCATCGACAGCAATCATGCTCACCATACCGTCGCATACCATATATACCGCCACTTTGACACTTCCGCCACCGCCACTGCCGCCGCCGCTGCCCTGCGCTCCCTGCCGCCGCTCTCCGCAGCCCGCTCTGCCGCCGCTGCCACCGTCGCCGCCGTCACCGCTGCCGCCTCCGACACCGCCAGCACCATCGCTGCCGCCACCGCCGCCACTACCGGCATCACCGCCATCCCCACCACCGCCGCCGCCACCTCCGCCGCCGCCGCTGCCGCCGCCACCACAGTCGCCACCGCCGCCATCGTTAACGCCACCGCGCCATCGCCACCACCGCCATCGCCACCGCCCGCTTCTGCGCTTCACCGCCCGCCGCCGTAGCGCAGCGCCACTGCCATCACGCCATCTGCCGCCGTCTGCGCCATCTACTTCGCCATCACCGCCGCATCACGCTGCATCACCGCCGTATCACCGCCATCTGCCATCTTCCACTTCATCGTGCCATCACCACGCCATCACCGCCACCGCCACCGCCACCGCCACCGCCACCGCCGCCGCCGCCGTCACCGCCGCCGCCACCGCCACCGCCACCGCCACCGCCATCGCCACCGCCACCGTCACCGCCATCGCCACCGCCGCCGCCGCCGCCACCGCCACCGCCAACGCCACCGCCACCGCCGCTGCCGCTGCCGCCGCCGCCGCCGCTGCCGTCCCCGCCGCCACCGCCGCCACCGTCACCGCCGCCGTCACCGCCGCCGCCACCGCCACCGCCACCGTCACCGCCGCCGCCGCTCTGTGCCGCCAGGAAGCTGCGCCCTTATCTTATCTCGCGCGCCGTAAGTTGGCGCGGGTCCGTCGCCGCCCCCTGCTACCCGGCTGCGGCCGCTCTCCAAACATCTGACTCGACTGGTTGGTTACTCCTGGAGCCTGCCTCTGCACCGTCCTTGATGCACCCACAGTACCACCCCCCTCGACCTGGGAATCGCCCGATTGCACCCAGCGGTTCAGGTTTCTCTCACATACTCTCATACGAGCTACCACAGGAGGTGTAGCTAGATTGCTTCCCGACCGGTGGGTTCGATCGGAAAAGAAGTGAACAATTTTGTTATGTTGCCACTTCAGTACGGCAAAGAGATATTCTCGCACCTTACGAGAAAAAACCTGGGACATAGATGAACGTGACAGGGTTTTTGGAACCGTGTATCTAACTATAATATCCCAGGAAAGGCCCTTGGCCGATCCTGACAAAATTAAATCCTTACTAGGTATACTTACTCATGATAAGTCTCACAAGAAGGCGTTAGGGGCTTCGGAGACTAGCCAACGTACTAATCAGTATATGACACTAAATGAAGAAGAAAAGAATATTCTGCATATTTCAAGGAAAGACAATGGTTTCCTTGTCCTCCTTTTTGGAGAGGGTGTACAAAAAAATTACTGTAAATAACTTAAGAATATTCAATAGAGTTTAATTCCAACATAAACATTCCTTATTGTATTTGCCCATTACAATACAAGAGAAATACAAAATGAACAACGTTAAAAAACAAAACGTTTTTCGTTAAAGTTCTTCAAAAATGAAGGCGAAAGGACTATCTTGAAAGCAGGGAAATCAAGACGAGGGTATCCTTGTCCTCAACTCACGAGGAAAACAGATCAGAATGTAATTAGGCTATGACTTTTTGGGAAGGTTGGTAAAATGCATATGAAAAGGTGTCCACGGCTCATACCACGCACTTCTTCCACCACACTTCAATTCTTGAGGGTTAGTCGACGAACAATAATAAAATGCAACAAACTATAATGTTTTAGTCACTTAATTATACACGGTAAGTTTAAGCAACTTTATTACAATACGCAACCTTCAAGACAACGAGAAAAGAACGTGCCGAACGGAAAGAAAATTCATTTTTCAAACAATTAATTACAGTGCCTTTTCGTTACATCGTGAAATTTTCCAATTTTTATTAATATTCCTCTTACTTACTTGGTCGATATTCTGACACAGTAATTTGGTGACATATCGTAGAGCTTATTTGAGATCGATAATTATTTTTCAATACAGTTTTAAATTCTCAAGATATTCACTAAATGATTCTGACGCCCAGAAATCATTAAACATCCAAATTATCTTACGTCTAAACTCTCTACGATTGTTGCTCTTCTTTCTTATATTGTTTTTTCATGTATTTTGGGATTAAAAGATAACAGTATCAATTATTTTACTAATATTTTAATATTACTTCCACTCAAAAAGTTTCAGTACAACTCATAACCGTCATTGCCACATCATGAATGCAGCAAGGCAAGAAAGGTGTGATGCAAGCTAGTTTCGGTGCCGGCAAAACAGCAGGTGCTTCGGCGGAACATGGAGGCAGAGACAACATATGTTGCAGGGGAGAGATAGCTGCATGGGAGGTGGTGGGCTGAGGGGAGAAACGCCCTGCATCAGCGCAGAGACCCAGAGATAACCGCCTTCTCTCCTCCGCGCGTTTTGTGGCTGTCGGATGCACCGAAAGCAAAACCCTGGGGATCACCATCTTTTCTCTGATATCCCACACGAGCGGATATTGTTCTGCAGATCCATTTCCTCCAGGTGGATTTCGTTTCAGGAACAAGGGAAATGAGAAACAAGTTAGAGCTAAAAGGTTTTCATTGAGGCAGGAGGACAGCACAAACTGGCTTACATGACGCCCACACCTGTCAAGTATGAATCTTGTGCTATTTTCGTAAAGATAAGCATTCAGGGAGCATCATAAAGAGAAAGCAAACTGTGTGAGATAGCACGTGTGCTAATTGGACGGGTTTCGTACAAATCGGAAGGCACCATTATTCAATTTCGTATTACAAATGGTTCTTTCCCGTTGTTTACAAGAGCCTGAAATACAAATCGTCGTTTTATGAAAAAAATCATTCTTTAAAGCGATGCAATTAAGCGCTACACACGGGTTTCATACTATCTACAAACATGGGTGTAAAGCAATATATATATATATATATATATATATAAAATCTAATATTATGTTTTTTATACTCTTATCGCGACAAAAATCACGGCACAGACTTCAAAATTCAAAATATAACGAACAAAGATGAGCCTATAAGTTCATTTATATCAACATTTGTAAGAAAGAAGTAACAGATCAATAGTTGTCTAATGAATCTTCTGGATACATTCATGTGAATATGTGTACGACAAACAACGAGAACACAACAGTTTAAGTGAGAAGGCATCTACCACAGGCCAAACTTTATTTGTTTCTGTTCAATAACAGATGGACAAAGCTTGCAGGCGTTGATCAGATGCAGGAACAAAGTAAAAACGGTTCCCGTGTCAGACGAGAGCCAACGGGCAATGCGTCAACTGGAGTGGACAGACAACACTGTGGCCTCTTCACAACCAGAGTCCTTTTCCCCGGAGTTTTCTGGGAGCTGTCACATGTGTTAAAACGGAAGAGGGTTCGAGGTTCATTCAAAGTGATCACAAAGAGTGTCAGAGCAGTATCGTCAATGAATTAACAATCCTCCTCGTGTAAGTATTGACCTCCTAGCAGAAATATTATAGAATTCGAACAAAATGTGTATTTAAATTATAATTCTGTCAAATATATCATTATAAAAAACATAGAAAAAGGGTTTTATAAAAAAATATTTTCTAAAATATAAGCCCCTAAATATCACCTACAATTTAAAAAAATACTATAATTATATTTTATACAATTAAAACATTAAATATAAAGATAAAAATATTATATTATATAAATATTATTATACATTATTATATAAATAAATATATAATATAATGAAAATATATTTTCTTTACAATTTCTTTACTTAAAACAAATGACCAGAGAATTTAAACAAATATTTATCAATTCTTTGAGTTGAGTGTAACTAGCTAACATTTTTAGTTCATCTGTTCATCTGTTATGTTATCTGAGCATTCATCTGTTACTAAGGGTGATGTATGTTTGAGGGACAAGTGAACAATTTGTGTTGTGAGAAATGTATGAAGTGACGTGTTTTGATTAAATTGAATAATTGTTCTACTAAAATGTTTAATAATCTTTAATACAAAGTAACCGATAAAACAAAAACTAGGTTCACTGGAAACCTCCTAACCTAGTTCCCCTTTCGCCCCGAGGAAGGCATGACCGGTTCTGCCCTCTTCGCCCTGTAACCCGCAGCGCGCAGCCCCGTCATTCCAGCGTCGTTGGAGTGGGAGGGCAGCGACGGCGGTTCCGCGTGGGGGAGGCGGCCAGGGGCCCTCGAGGGGCCTGGACCTCCATTTTCCATCAGGGCGCCCTCGACGCCCCGCGCGGGCCCGGCGGCCGAAGATCAATTAAAATTCGGCGCACAGGCGGCGCGGTCGCGACCACTCGCTGCAAATGCATGCAAATAGAGGCGCCCCGCGCTCCCCCCCCCACGCTCCACGCCCCCCGCCCCGCCCCGCCCCTCACGCCCCCATTCCATGCCCCACGCTCCAAGCTCCACGCTCCCAACCCCCGTTCCATGCTCCACGCCCCACACTCCACGCCCCGCGCCTCACGCTCCACGCTCCACGCTTCACGC
>BLKR01001704.1:0-257798 GCA_011170035.1 Teleogryllus occipitalis | reverse complement strand
TACGGATTCGGTGGTATAACGGTCAGCGTACCGGACTGTTGTACCCGAGTTTGCGGTTCAAACCCGATCGGCCGTGGATTTTTAAGGGTGAAAAATCCTTCGTACGCCTTCCTTCGGAGGAATAAAGCCGGCTGTCCCATGTTAGTAGATTTACTGCATGTAAGATCCTCAAGCCTAAATGAACCTCTGAGCAAAGTGAGATCCGCCTGTTTCATCGCCCAAGATAATACCTCCTTTCTTCGCTAGGTGGTGAAAGGAGCGTAACGAAATTTGCGTGGTTAGACGGAAGAGCGGGCCTGATGGCCCGAGTCTCGCCACGTAAAAAAAGGCACTAACTAACTAAGCAACTACGGTGGCGACGGTGGTGGACGGTGGTGACGGTGGTGACGGTGGTGACGGTGGTGACGGTGGTGACGGTGGTGACGGTGGTAACGACGGGAGTGGTAGCGGGGAGGTGCCGGCGGCAGCGTTGGTGTAAGCGAGGAGGCGGCGGCGATGGCGCAGGTGGTGGCGGTGAGGCGGCCCCGCGGGGCGAGAAAAGGAGCGGGCGCATTCCGCGAGGGCAATCTTGCCGCGCGCGTATTACGAGCAAATAAAGCAGCAGGGAAAGTCGCGGCGTCACGCACGCCACTTCCTCGCCACGGCGCTCGCGCCGGGGAGGGCGCGCGAAGGACGAGGTGGGGCGGGGCGGAGGAGGAGGGGAGAAGGCGCAGGGGTGGGGGGATTGGAACTGACAGCACGACGGATGGGGAGGATGAGGAAGGGCGAAGTAGGTGGATGGTTGAGACGGCGAATGGGTATGAGGGGTGGAAGGGAAGTATCAGGATGAAGTGGGGCGGGGTGGATGAGGCGGAGAGCCGGGCTTGCATGAGAAGCGACACGTCGACAGGGTGCCATGGGATGACACGGGAGCCCTTCTTCTTGGTTGACTGAGTGGACTCCTTCTTTATTTAGTATGAACACATGAAGACTGCATGAAGGCTTTGGAACTTTTTTTGAAGTAAAACTTCATTCCGTCAAATCAATACAATTAAATACATGTGCTACGTGTTTTTACGAAAACGCTATTAATACATTTTTGCATAAGTTGGACCTTTCTTAGCAATGATAAATGTATTTTAAATTTTAATGACAACACAATCGTAAAGGATTTTAATTGACTTCATACAAATTTAACATTCTATGAAAATAATTCTCTATCAAAAATTCATGAAGAAAGCAAATGAAATCTTGCGAAATGGATTTTACCGGTTAACGAATTGTATGGCTCTGAGGTTGTGTTATCTCCAAGTAAACGAGGGGAGTATGCGTCAGAAAAACAATTATCACTAGATCGTGTCGTCTATTACAAATTCCACGTGAGTGATCCATGATTTAAACTCCGGTAATGAAAATGGAAAACGTGCGAGCTAATCTTGCTCAATTATTATCATATTGAAAAAGCATTTTTGAAGAATTTAGAATTTGAAATGAATTTTTCTCTGGAATATTAAATAAAATTTTATTTACGACCCGATGGGTAAATATTTATATTGTGTAGTATATAAATACTTATTTAATTTTAACCACGAAAGACAAGTAATGTAAGTGAGTATTTCACACGCCATAATCTAATTTGTACATTCATTCAATACAAAATTCACGATCACTGTAAGAGGTAAGAGCTACTCCACACATTTTCAAAACACGTAACTCCAGATATAAAAAGAAATTTGCTCAGCGACCGAGAACATTCACCGAAGGGCGTCTCGCTTGAAGGCGTCTACTGACCATCTGGGAAGCCCCATTATGCTGTTGCATCTTCCAGCTGCAGCCACGAGATAAGAATCCGCTTTACGCAATTACAGAGGAACGCGAGTAATATATCCACTGTGTTAGACGCGAAACTCTTAAAGAAGAGAAAAAAGACGAGAAATCTGCACCGAAGAAAGAGTACAAGGAGATTATCTTTGCCATGAATGTCGTGCATGAGAAAATTAAACCAATTCTGTTGATGAATTCCACGAAATTATACTGCTTGCAATCTTCTCGGAAAGTAAATGTCTTCTTAAATTCGAAATAAAAGTCAGTTTATTCCTACATTGCACTCTGAACACACAAATTGCATAATAAACAAAAAATCATCGCCAAACGTCCTTTCTTTAACGCCGTCCAACAAAACAAGTGAAAACGATGTATTTTGTCTCTATGAGAGAGGTTTGAAGAAGTATTTCTATAACGAATCTCTACACCATTTTCAGCTACATAGACATACTTAACAAGTATAACATGTACAGCATGCAGACTTTTATAGCAAGAAGGCGGGTGATTTTAAAATCACTACCAAATCAAAGTATCATATTTTCCTGTAGATGCAAAACTTAACACAATTAATTTTACATTTAGAATCAATAAAGCCTTTAATAAATTACGTCAAAGTATTTCGCACCTCACTAACATGTAAATGTGTCGATATTTCATTCCTCGCTTCAGCGAATATTTTCATAGAAAGGGCTCCTTTAGTTTAGTATGCTCTCAGTTCCCTTAGTGTATACTTACCGATCACCATTTTTACGTTTCCTTTACTATATTCGTAATACTTTACTATTTTCGTAATAATGTGTTGTTAGCGCAACCAGAGGAATCAAAAGTCACTATGAACAGCCGGTGTCGGTTAAGCATTTTGCCGTCCGTCAAGAACAGTCAAAGAAAATTGGATGTAGCAAAAGGCTGCAGCCTGTTCGAGTATTCCAATTCTAAGCAAATATTTTTAAATTTATTTTTATAAGCAGTTAAATTCCGAAAAATACTACGTAAAGTAAACGGCCGAATAAAGCAATAATGAACGCGGTTGCTTGTAATCCTCTGCTCTGTATCTTTATTTGCTCTATTCCTGTCTAAAGATATTAATAATTATTTCGTTATCTGTTGGTGACTCCAATGTAGTACAACTATGCGATAAGTTCTCACAAAAACGAACGTCACATAATATTTCGCTTGGCACCTTCCGCATTCATTTTCGCTTGGCGCTTCTCGTTTGTTTCCTACTTTCGATCACGCAATCGGCTAGCCGTGGGAAGAGGCGGAGCGCGCGTTTCGCGGTGTTGTATGCGAGTGACCCGCTAGCCTCTGCAGAATTCTTCTCACCGATTCCGACCGGTGAAACTGACATCTCCTCACTGAGCACATCACCAATTTATGAGGCACGACAGAGAGGTATTCAACATATACGTGCACAATAATAATCATTTTCTGACGCTAGTCTCGTAACAATCTTCTACCCCTTCAAGTGTACTACTCACACAGCATAACCTCTCTTTACAATTCACAGTCTTACAAAAATCTCGTTGGATAATATGAAATTCGTATTAGCTAAACAGTGTACAAATGAAATGGTATGTTTTACCTATAGTAAGTATCTTTCCAAACCAACGTTTTTGTTAAACACTCTTCGTGACTACTCTAACAAACAACTTCAAATAATCCACTTGTCTTTAGTGTACGTACACTGTCGAATTACAGTCCCATAATGTCGTATTCAGTCATTTAACTAAAAATTAAATAATTTTATGCGTTGTGATTCACGTTCAGATGACATAGTGTATTTATTTTTATTTTTACCCAAACCTTTTTCTAATTCGTAGTTATCATGCTTATCTCTCTGCAACATTTTCAGCATTTTCTTTTCTCACTCGAGCAAGGGATCACCATAAGGAAACTTTCTTCTCAGCTATTTTACAACTACGACTGACTCCTTCGACTTCAATTAATCACCTAAACCAGAAACGCTTCGAAACAAACAGCGCCGTAAGTTTTCACCTGCACGCGTACAAATTCCCGCTCCCCCACACTTAATCCGCTGTTGAAACCTCGCCCTCGCCGTCCAAGGCCTCCCCAACTCGGCACATGTGCGCGCCACCCGCCCGCATCCCCGCCGCGGTCGTTCCCCTCCGTTCAATGTTTTATGTCGATATTTTTAAATTTTGTTCCCTTTATGGAGTGATATATCCTCCTTCGCCCCTCCTCAGCCGGCGGGCGATGCCGCGTCGCCCCGCGTCGCCCCGCGTCGCCCCGCGCCGCGCCGCCCCGCGCCGCCCCGCCCCGCGCCGCCCCGCCCCGCGCCGCCCCGCCCCGCGCCGCCCCGCCCCGCGCCGCGCCGATCCATCAAGTCGCCGCGCCCGCACAGCTGTGGCGGCGCGGAGGCTTCGAGAGGAGTCGACTCCGGGAGCACCGGCATCTCGTCGAAAGCGAAACCGACGACGGCGCTGGATTGATTGATTTTTTCGTGTTTCCGGGCGCGTCAACTGCTTTGGTCATTAGTCCCGTTAGTGTAGTGCATGCTTTTTCTCGTGATATGGCGGTGATCTTCCCCCGCTGGATGGCGAGATCCGGCGCCGACCTACCGTCGGCTAGTGGGGTTTCCCCCTAACCAGGACTCTCCCACCAGCGGGGCACCGCCCGAGCCGGGACAAGCTCTAAGCTCCCGACTGGTCTCCCGGAATATGTGGTAGTGTAGTGCATGTTAGTGTAAGTGTGTGTGTAAGGGGAGAGGATAGGACAAGGAAGAGGAAGGACAGATCGCGCGCGGTCTGTTGCCCGTTTGATAGGGTACTGCTCCGGCATTCGCCTGGTGTTGATCGGAGAAACCACGGAAAACTACCGATCAGAGCAGTCGGCCGCTAGAATTCTCCGCCTGACAGCGACTGAATTCGACCTAGCTGAAACGCTAGTGTCGAAAATCCTGCCACCGTCAAGACTCGAACCCAGGACCTCCCGGTCAGAGGCGCTGCAGCGACGGCGCTGGAAGAGTTGGTGGAGAAGGTGATCGGGTTTACTCGCTAGCGGTGGAGGTCGAAGAGGCAGTGAAGCAGTGGCTACAAGCTGGAGTACTGCGGTGGCCTCAATGCTTGACTGATTGATGGTGATTCTGGGCGCGAGAACGGCTGAGGTCACTAGTCACGTAAGTGTGGTGGATATTTTATAGCAGGAGGTGGCGGTGTCTTCCCCCGCTGGATGGCGAGATCCGGCGCCGACCGACCGTCAGCTAGCGGAGTTTTACTCCAACCAGGTATCTCCTACCAGCGGGGCACAGCCCCCAGCAGGTACAAGCTAAGCTCCTGGCTGGTCTCCCTGCATTTGTGGTAGTGTAGGGCTTAAAAGTGTAAGTAAGGGCGCAATCCTTTTGGTAGGGTACTGCTCCGGCTTCCGCCCGATGTTGATACAAGAAACCATCGAAAACTACCGATCAGAGCGGCCGGCCTTTTGAATTCTCCTTCAGACTGACTGAGCTCGACTTACCTGATACGCTAGTGTCGAAAACTCTGCCACGTGGGGAGTGGAACCCTAGGACCTCCCGGTCAAAGGCACTGAAATGATACCAGTTGATGTCCTGATCCACCGAAGCCGGCCGCTAACTTCAAGTCAGGCAACTTCCTGTGTGTAGTGATGCAGTGGTCGGATTGCTCACCTTCCACCGCTGGACCTCGGATTCAAATCCCGGTCGAGTCACGTAGAACATATTTGGACAAGGCAGTTTTCCAGACTCACGTCTCATACCATCATTTTTGCTTCAGCATTCATATCATGCCTTTATAATCACCTACCGAACGAAATCCATACCCATGACGAGGTAAGGTTTAGGCTCTGGTACCATAGTCAAGGTGCCCTCATGACATAGTAGGCCGTAATTCTGTAGTCAGACCGCATGCCCTCCACTCCGGGTACTGGAATCAAACTTCAGTCCATCTACGAGTACGAAGCGGGTTCACTGCTTCTCCCTTGTTTCTCATTCCAGTGGGACGGGGGGGGGGGGGGCAAAGAGGAATTTTAGAACAAGAAACATTTGGAGGGACCCGGAAAATTCACAATAAAATCTTAATCCTCTCGGACTCTTGGAGTATCTTTATAACACAAGCGCTCAAATAGTATCAGTCGATAACCTGTTCATATTGCAGTGGAGCGAGATTACTGTGCTGGAATGACTTCCTACATCTGATAAGATACGGAAGATAATCGATGTATAAATGTGTGTGTCGGAAAGATTTAAAGCTATGAACATGTGATCAACTTTTATGCTAGATTTTCCATTGTCTTTATCTTCTTTCTTCAAAGACACGTTTGTACACTTTGAAAAATGGGACTTAAAATATATAATCCTTTGTAGAAAGACCGAAGAAATTATTTTATGAAAAATGGAAATATAGTAGTAGGACTGAAATTAACACGTCAAAATTGTTACCTAGTAAACATTTAACACGTGTCTTGAAAATTATTGCTTTACAGTTGACAAATGTGAATAAATACGGGCTGCAAAAATGTCCAAGAGCGGAATATGCAGATTCATTTTTTTTCTTCTTCTTCTTTTTTTTATGTAACCAAGTAAATTTTGAAATGTTACATTTGCTTCTGGCAGTGTGTGTCTAACGCTATTCTTTACTGCATATACGGTTCCACTCCGATTACCCGAGTTCCTAATGTAAAATCGTGAAAATTGCCAGAGAAAAGTTCCGATAATACTGATGTATCCTCATATCAACGTCATATTATTTATTTTGAGAAATTAAATAAGATGCGTAAGATCTACAAATGCAAGATTTTTAAGACTGATAAAAATATGTAACTTTAAAGAAATTGAAGGGAAAGCTAATAAAATTAAAAGAGATAAAATTAACTGAAAATATTGCATAGCATTACTTCAGACATTCCAACACGTATAACATTAGTTCTTATCTACTTAAGAGACAAATAGACGCACGTCTCAAAACGTATCTGATATTGTTGGGTTAATAATTTGTTATCACATTCTGATTTTTTTTAATTGGTTATTTAAGGTCGAATCAACACCTGGGTCATTAGCGACCACTATTGTTGTTAACGATATGGTAACTATGTAGATGAAACGATATGGTGGTGATAAGGGGTGAAAGGACGAACACAAATACAACCATGCCCGAGGCGGGACTCGAACCCGCGACCCTTCGGTCCATGACACTACTGCCTAGCGACCTCGACCACCGGGCGGACACATTCTGATTTGTCGAAAGAAAAGACTCCCTGAAGCGAATTTCGAAAGTCTCCATGGAACCGAACCGTCCTTGCTTCGACAATTGCCCGAACAATGACGTCAGTGAAGCGCCGTAGGCCTCTTCAACTGCTTGTCCATCTGAACGCCTATGGCCCACAATAGCACTGCAAAAGCCTTACGTAACGATCTGTCGTCGGAAGCTCCGTGTCCGCGGGGCCGCCGAGGCGCTCCCACGTGCTCCTCAAGGCCCCGCGATCCGGGTTAGGAGCGCAGGTGCGGACGCGCAGCCGTTTCGGCGCCGCGCTTGGCTGGGCGCGAACGCCCGCGCCCGGAGGCTGCGCGATTTCTCGTCGAGGGCGAGTTTTATGCGCTGGAATTGGATGAGAATGGGAGCGATTATATGTTGTTGTTTTTTTCTTTCGCGAATAGGCCATCTTGGACCACGCAGGACACGCACTTGTATAGGAATAGGAAATCTTGGACCACGTAGGACATGCACTTGCACACGCTCAGAATCATTTTATCACCTTGCAAGTCGTGCATGTAACTAATCAGGGGGATCAGCATTACGTTGAATCCGATTTTTGTACCTCAGGGTTGTTAGTTCTGGAGAGATGGAAGATGGAACGATGATGATAATGAACGATGAATGGACTCCACACACAAACACCCCCATGCCCGAGGCGGGACTCGAACCCGCGATCCTTTCGACCGAGATCGTCACGTCACTACTGCCTTAGCGATCTCTGCTACCCGGACTGGCATTAATTATATATTACATATTAATATATGTATTTGGCGTTATTGGGTCGGTAGTCCGACTTAGCCGGCCAACTACAGGTGTCCCCCAAGCCTAAATCTAGTTAAATTCCCATGTTTGGGGGTAAAAGCGACATGAGACGAACATGACATATTCTCTTCACCGTAACTAGTAAGACTCGCCTGCTTGAGCTTTTCGTCGCACAGCTTCAGAAACTGGGACGATTTTAAAGGAAAGCTACATTTTTGCCGCGAGAATCGAACTCGGAACCACAGCACGGGAAGCTAGTAGGCTGCCCATGAGCCATCCCAGAGGCTGAATTAATTATATATTAATTACACCGGGTATTCCACCAACTATGGGCCACGCCCATAACTTCTAAACCATTCACGGGATCGATATACAGTTTTCTTTCAATGCGGAATCATGGGGCAAGTTATATGGTGTGCAGATATTGTTTGAAATATTTTTATTTTTCGAGAAACTTAAGCTTTGAATTTTTAAATGTAACTATATCTTTTTGCAGTGGATATATCATAAAAAGAGTAATACAATGATGTATCATGTGTTAGTATTTTGATAAGATTTTAGTATAAATGTAGTCTTTCTGGCATGTGATTTTAAATTAAACGGACATTATTCTCTTGCAATTGTCGCCTTTGGGGAAGATTTATCAGTATTTTGTGTAACAAATTTACTTCTACGTATCTTTTTGTGCGTAGGTTCTTAATGAATAATTCATTAATTGTTTATATAACGTTTGATATTTGATCTCACATTATCCCAACTGACAGCTCCTAAAAACGAATATTATTGCGTTATCGTCGTTATGAAAACAGCAAGATTTATACCCATACGTTTGAGGAATAGATACTCCACACACAAGGAAAAGCCGACGTCCAGCTGCGCCTTTGATTTGCGTTTCTCTGATAAGCAGAGCGTAGAGAATTAAGTGTGAGTGACATCCGTTCATTAAGTAGCACCCTGCCGCAACCTGAATTTTCTCCGGCAGCGGTGAAATTTCTCTAGAACGATAATGAAGGATGTAAAATGATGAAGGAATACTATAATTTGAGTACATCCAAATAGTTCTGTTTTCACTTTACATGAATGTAAACAAAAAATTAAAACTACATTTCAGGATGCAAGAGGTGATATGCAAACTTCCTGCGTCACTCAGACTCCTAATTCTCACTGCATCAAAAACTGCTCTTTTCGAATTTCAGGACTACTTGCATTTGTTTTCTCTACACCTTTTTTCGCATAATGACATCTTTCGTTGCCACCCCCGTGTTCCCCCATACATGTATTTTAAACTATTTCTTCTTTTACTTCTGACTTTCAATTCATGTGTTTCAATAATCAGGTTCACTTACACTACAAGGTGTCATTAGCAACCAAATTGCTTCTGGAATAGAGCTGTTCTCATTTAGAATTAGTTGTTACTTGTGGTGTGTTAAAATAAATATTCACATATGAATACAAAATAAGTTAATGACTTAATTCTTCCCCAATCAGAATGGAAAAAAAAACATCAATCGAAAACGCTTGAGTGATTAAGCATCTCTAGTACTCCGCAAGGTTCTTCGGATACAATTATACAGAAGAGGACATCGAGATGTACGATTTCACACTGACGCGTTCTTTATGACTTAACTCATTTGCTTCAATCTGTTCAAAAGGACGCAGGGATAGATTGCGAAAAAATAACTTTCATTTCGCCTCGACCTCCGGCTCTGCGTGACCCCACAAGGACGCAGCGAGCAACACATTCCTTCCTCAAGCATCACTCCGAAGACGCGATTCCGTGGTTTGCTGCCTCTCCCCTCTCCCTCCCTCACCCGCTCCTTCGGCGCCTGGCATCATCGCACGCCGCTCCATTACGTGTGGTCGACGGAGGCCACGGATGCTTCTCTTCGTGAAATGAACTCCCTCGTTGCACGTTACGCAACTGCTGCATGAAGACTCCGCTTCATGAGACCTTGGATATCTTCCGTACATTTCTATTGCCGCTCCGAGGCGCTTCTGTAGCCTTGGTGGATCGAGATAATTTTCCTGAGAATTTTCTGTTTATCCATCAAAATTAGAATGAAACGGATATAGCATCGTAAAATTTTATTTCGTCGTACCAAATTCACGGTATTGTAATTAATAGTTATAAAAATTAAATAATACAAATAATCTTCCCTAAAAGAAGTATAACACTATTTTGTTAATTCATCTTGTAGGAATCCCACAATATGTCTGCTCCTTATACTAATAAGACTATAAAAACGTTTACATATTACAGCTCTAATGGAATTATGTCAAGAAAAAGTATCAGACTATCCCTTAAAGCTGCTCATATATGAATTTACGTTTTTCGTAAGTCATTGCCAGAACTCAAAGCTGTCAAATTTTGGGTTTTATGTAGCCGGGCATTTTACTTTAGAAAAGAAAACAGAAAAATGTTCAGCATATCAATTGATTTACGATTCCAACCACAGTGGCGACTATAAAAATAACATTTTTGTGGCTACGATAAGAGAATTGTTCTTCTTGGCTCAGGAAAGCAAACAGCATAAGTCTTTCAATATTATCTCGGAATGGAATAAATCGATATCAAAATATCATATCTTCATAGCAGACTTTTATGAGCCACATACAAGGGAAACATTTTAAATCGCGTATATTCTGCCGCAGGGTTAATGTTTGATTGAAATGCTTGATACAAAGCGTACTTTAATGTTCGGACAGAAATAAATAGTTCATATGATTCAACAGGAAATTTCTCTGATTTAATATAGCAATTTCAGAAAGCCTTGACACTCGCGCTATTTGCTTTCTAATTTGACGAAACAATTCCTTAACCACGACAAGGGGCATGCACCTATGTAACATGGAATATCTTACATTCATGCCTTTATAATATTCAGACGGTTTTGGTGAGTAGTACCAGTTTCTTCAGAATTTCCATTTTCGCCAAGAGATGTAAAGAGAATTTCATTTCTTCTCAATCTTCTGTATATACGTGGCGTTTTCTTTAGAAATTGTTTCTCTCAAAGTCTCAACACAATTTGAATTATGTCAACAGGTCATTTGTATATAAGAAAGGAGTGCCGCGCAGAAATATTGTGTTCTTTTCAATATTCAGCAGGACAACTTATGATAAATTCCATAAATTGGGGACTCACAATAATCAACGAAATCCAAGCGCCATAAGGATCAACTGAGAAAACTGTCGAAAAAGGAATGTTTTAATAAAAAAAGTGAAAATAGCAAGGAGGGAAGTCCCGAAAATTATTATTATTTTCCTCGCGGTGAAGAAAATTTGGAAGAGTCATAATGAACATTGTCTGTATTCTCTTTGGAAGAAGACGATATTCCGGAAGTGTGAGAGGTAAATAGAAGTAATAGACAAACGTTTACAAAAAGTAGTGATTGCAGAAGGATTCTGCATCGCGACGAGACGTAAGTTTCGTTGATAAAATTAAGTTAAATCTTGTAAATCAAATTGAAATATGCGTGTTAGGCCAAAGCACAGCATTTCAGAACATTCTACGTTGTTGAGAATGGTGAGAAAAACTTTATAATATGGGAATTCAGGAGCATTGGAGCGAGATTAGTGACTTGCGAATACAAGTGCATAAATAAAGAACACTAACAAAATTACGACAATCAACGCTCATGAAAATCAAGTATGACAAATTCATGACTTTTATTTTTGTACTTCATATTTTCTATTTAATCTACTCCGGTGTACAAAGATGATATTAGTGAGTTCAAAATGTAATTATGAATAAAATTTTTGATAAAGACAAATCAGCGAATACTACCAATCGGCTTCATGTTCTTTTGAGGAATGCATATGGAAGGTGTTTTTCACCTTTATAAATCCACAGCTTACTCCGAGCTCAAAGCAGCGAAGTCAAATACAACCCGAACTCTAGACTATTATACCGAATAACAACGAATTTTTGGTTGAACACACATTTGTTATTTCACGACAATACGTAGAAGAAATATTTAAACAATTTTATGAAGGGTGCTTGAGCAGACATTTTCACCGCTTCCACTGAAACACATTCTGGATTTGGCCCTCAACCACCACACGATCATTTGCTCTATCATCTTTACCAGCAGGTACAACGTGCAGCGAGCTCCCGCTCATCGCCCCCACCTGACGCAATCGCCTCAGCGCCAGCCCGTGCACTCGAAGGTCGTAGGCGATTGCGTACTAGCCATATATCGATGTTTCCTCCAGAAATATCGATATATTAACATCGATATTTTGCTCTCGATGTTTCCTTCACATCGATATTTTGTTGAAAAAACACAGTTTTTTTAATATTTGTATTATATATATTTATTTATTATTTATTTATATAATTTAATTAATTATATTAATTAATTATTTTAATTAGTTTACATAATTTATTTGTAGATAATAAAGGGGTTTAGGCATGTTGTAGAGTAGCCACAGCAATATCGTTGTCTTGCGTCATCGTCTTTATCACGCTGCACATTTCGCCAGTGCAATCTGAGAGAATGTTAGGTGCTTTTACTTCGATGGTGTATGAATAGAAGTGATTAAACGGTTAAGTAGCGAAACACGATGTTATTTATTGTTAATTTTATTCTTTACTTTCGATAATAATTTTTATTAACACAATACTAACATGCTGTTAACCAAACAGAAAAATACATCCCCTTTACGTACTGTAATTAAAAATGGATAGGAAAATAGCACGGATATTAGTCTATAATTAAAATATCGATGTTTTAAACATCGATGATATGATCCACTGATATGATTCTTCGAATCCATCCAGCCGCACGCCCATCGCTCCCACACGGCAACGAACTCACGCCCTTTCTATCTCTTCCATACATTGAAAAATCGTTCATTTACTGTAGTTATCGGAGGAGAGAATGATACATGATATGCATTTACTGACAAGCCTGGATTTAGAGTACTATCCCTCACCCCAAAAAATTCAAGGACCTCTTTTTGTTACAATCAACTTCTGTTTCGTTTGCATTATAATAATATAACTATAGTGTAATATAACATAATATAATTATATGGCGAACCATATTTTCCACATATTCGTCTAAATAGTCATTCATCACTTGCTGAATGGCCAGGAAAAACCAATAATCAGACATGTACTATGTCAGCATCCTAGAAGAAAAATGGCACAAGAAGATAAGGTTGAACAAGGAAAAGGAAAACAAAAAGAAGTCAAATAAATAATAAGAAGAAGAAGTAGAAGAAGAAGAAGAAGAAGAAAAAGTTACCTAGGTCCTGTCAAGTTGAGTTTCTTTCCGCAATACCAGAGATAATTACTTATATAACTCGTAATACTGTGTGTTAGTAGATGTAGTTACTGATCCGCAACTGAACAGGAAGTTCTCGGTCAGAGCACCAACTCTGGCTGAATTTCGATCAGCTCAGAAGCAGTGTCAGAAGCCGATAAATTGTATTACTTAGCTCCAAAGGCGACATTATTCCCAAACCATCGAAGCCTGTGCTTCTTCCACTGTGTCTATCGTCGCGATCACGACGACTCCCGACCCGCCATTTGAATAAAAAGACCGTTCACTGGGCGGCGTTCGGCGAACGGTGCGACAAATTTATTCATCAGCTGATGTTTCGGCGCGGGCGTGAATAGGAAGTGGATCGATGAAGATCGAGAAAGGAGCCAGCGCCATGATTTATGCATCGCTTCCGGCAGGCAGATATAGTTCGACCATCGTCTGAGTGTCCTTGGTTGTGCAAGCACCAGGCCAGCGACAGGAATTGCATGCGGCCATTGAGGGCGGAGGTTAAAATAAAATCGATTCCGATGAAAGGATACCTCGCGAAATCTAAGTTGGATATCTCAAATAAAATTTAAGGAAAAAATTCCAGATATCAGTTTCTAAATACCGTCTTCTTAAGGAAAGCAGGGGAATAAGTGGGAGAACGAACAACATTCCCTACATCAAGAAACTGCCTTGACGTTCGTTCAATAACGTTCCAGAAAATATTGTAATTTTTTGTTGTGATGGCCCTTTTTTTATAAATACATTACCTCCGGGTGTTTTAGTATGAACTCAGCTAATAGGTTTTATCCCAATAAAGTCAGTTCGAATCATTTCATTCTCTTTGCATTTATGTGCTAATAACTTAACAGTCCCATAACAACAGGGGGAATCAGAAATTAACCCCTACGTAGATTTCTTTCCTTTATCTTGGTTTAAGTAAAGAGTTACTGTTTCATTTTTGGAACTTTTTTATTAGAACCTTTCTGAACCCAAGGTGATATTTTCGTCTTTCAATGCTTTCGAATCTTCACCACGCGTTATCGCTACGGAGAAACTTCCGTGTTCTCTTACAGCCAACTCTCCCATAAACAACCTTACAATCTGTAGATAACAGTTGATATATCACAGAAACATAAAAAAATTGAATATTTCTTTAAAAATGACGTGGCCTCTAATGTGTGAGCAGAAAGGACCGTAGAGCACAAAATGTTCAAAATAAATATTCCCTTCGCCGGCCGGATAGCCGAGTTCGCTAAGGCTGCAGGGCCGTAGCTGCCTCGGCTCGAGGGGCCGCGGATTCGAATCCCGCCCCGGGCATGGTTGTTTGTGTGTGTTCATATTGTCCTTATGTGTTCCTCTTACAGCTATGCCAATGTTAATAATCTCGCTGTACGCTATACGACCAAGCAGTATACGCTGTGATCGCTATACGACCAAGCAGTTAAAAAGCAACTTTCAATAAAAAATATTTCCTCGCCATCCCTTAAAAACTGAAAAACATTTAACACAAAAATTCCAAAAACTGTAATTTGTTGCTGAATACACGTATTTTTAGTTATTAAATACATACAAGTTTCCCTTAATTATATTTGCAATGTATTTAGGTCCCACCGTTAACACCCCACCCCCATTGATGTTCTCCCGGAACCGGAATAGTATCGGTATGCAACATGTTAAAAATAACAAGGTGTTGCACTAGATACCGCACACATTTGTCTGGAAGTGAGGCACGCCCACGCCAGCAAATGGCTTTCCATAACGAGGGATTAGACTTGTACCCGCAGTGTATGGCGGGCGCGTGCCTTCGCGCGACTTTGACGGAGGCGCCGCTGGGGGAAGACCGTTGAGGCTTCCGGTGACGGCTTCTTCCATCACGGACGACAGCGCAGGCGATTGTCATTGGCGAGCAGGAAACACGGAAAATCGGAAAACAAAATCCTCACCACAATAGACTAAAGCGAAAACTAGCCCGAACAGTTCTTCGACCCTCCTTGATTATCATGTACCCGATGTGGCTTCTCACATTTAATTCTCATGAACTCAATGTATTCGTGTCTATAATTTTTCTCAGTCAATGTTAATGTAATTCAATGTAACATCACTGTATCGTACACGGATGCTGAGGGCCTTCGGGCCAAGCAGAAATAAATGGAAAAAAAAGGGAAACACGGAAGGATGGACGAGGCGCAGTGGCGGCTGGTGCCCCAACAGACTGAAGGTTGCACCTCCATCGAATGACGGAAATGTAATTTCCAAAATTCAAAATACGAATACATAATAAAAATATAACCAATTCAAATCAATTACAACTCAGGGAAATAAAAGTCTTTATTGAAAAACTGCTTACATAATTTTATGCGACGTGTCCTCGTAAGGCATATACACCTCCCGCGCACGTGGTTCTGGCTTTGACTTCCACTGGGCACTTAAGTTCGACTTCAGCACATTGCAACAAGCATTATTGCTTCGACACGTTTCACACAAATAAAATTATTTTATTTCGAAAATTCACTACCCTGGTATATTTGGAAATAATGAAAGATCTTCGACACAAATTCGTATTAACAAGAACGTTCGCAAACCGCTGGCCAGCTGCAGCCACACTGGCTTGCGGGAGACACTAAGGGACCTCCATCCAGAACGGCACTCTGATAGGACGACAAATTCATCAGCAAGTTCATTTCGTCGAGTTGTCTAGTACGTCTCATCAGTTGTTCTGTGTATCCGCGGTTTCTGGATTCAAAGGTTCGATTGAATGATTGATTAATGATTCCGAGCGCGTCAATTGCTGTCATTGGTCTCGTAAATGTACTGCATGTTTTTATTGTGGGAGGTGGCGGTGATCATTTCCCGCTGAATGGCGAGATCCGGCACTGACCTACCCGTCAGCTTGCGGGTTTTCCCATACCAGGTAACTTCCATCAGCGAGACAACGCCCCAGCCAGGACTAGATCTGACATCCCGACTGGCCCCGGCATGTGTGCAAGTGCAATGCACGTTTATGTAACTGCGTGCATTTAAGGGGTAAGGAAAGGACAAGGAAGAGGAAGGAAAGAACGCGCGCGATCCGTGACCCTTTTGTTAGAATACTGTTTCTAGCATTCACTAAGTGTTAATTGGAGAAACCACGAAAAACTACCGATCAGAGCAGCCGGCCTCTAGAATTCTCTTCCATTCCGCGGCTAATTTTGACCTAGCTGTGTGACACTTTAAAAACCCTACCGCCGTCAGGACTCAAACCCTAGGGTCTCCCGATCAGCAGCACTGCAATGACATCAATTACGCCGGTCAAAGCGGTCCGCAAAGCTGTTAACCAACAGATATTTTTTATACATATCAGAAGACATTTTGCGATTCGGTCAAGTAATATTCGTCTTTGGGTACGAGGCGCCCTCCGCAGTTCCCAGGAGGCCAACCCCACGATACGTAACTTTCGACGGCTGGCGCGCGGAAGAAAAACTTCGGAAGTCCGCGAACTTCCTCCAAGTGCAGAAGAAGTTACGATTTATTTCGAAGTAATAGAATTAGCATTCAGCGTTTCGAAAGAAGATTTATCTTCCGCTCTCTTCTCTCTTATTCGCTTTCTCTCTCTCCCTCATTAAACGTCGGGGCGGTTTGCATTTGATTTATTTTTCTTTTAATATTTTCAGTAATTAAATACACTTTCTTCTTCTTCTTTCTGCTCAGAGTGCTCTCTGAATGCTACTCGAAAATGCGACGAAAGACGCGTAATTTTTCCGGATATACAAACGAAGTCGCGTTGGAGAGGCGACTTTTAAAGAATTATAAAAGTGGATACTGCGTAAAAGCACTTAAATGTGGAGGAAATCCAACAATTTTTGCAGAGGGCAGAGATGTTGGGATTTCTCTTCAGATAAATCAAGTGTACTGCCCGGATCGTTATTTGGAATTCTCATAATGAATGTGATAGCGTTTGCGAGAACAGGGCAGGGCAAAGCTGAGCAATCTCCAGACTCCCCGGAAAGAATAGTTAAATATCGAAAAAAGCAATCATCAGACTCCCTTTTATTCTGACAAGCACACTGGTCTGGAGAATTTGATGGTTAACAGTGCTATAAACGATCATTTAAGATACCCGCAGGGTTTCATAAAAACGTTATTAATGGGTTTCTGAGTCACAAAACGTTTTAGACGGACCTTGACACTCACCAGCTGCCGGAAATGAGCAGGAGAGGCTATTTTGGCTTCGAAAAAACTGCCTCTTTTGTTTTTTCATTCCCCTTTCACTCGCGAATTGTCATCGACCGAAGTGTCTCGCCTGCGCTCCGGCAACTTTGTGACGCATTCACAGTTTGAATAGGTGAGACCTGACATGCGATGTACTCCGACGCTCTCATCAGGTTTATTTTAGTTTCTTTGTTCTGAGCAATGCGTCGTTCAATAGACGTCAGGAAGAGTTGACTCTAGCGCGACAAATAAACCGTTTAATCTTGGTTCTTACACGTACGACTAGGAGAAATCCTATGGCAAAACTCCTTTGTGGAATGGAAAGGGCGAATCGGATCGTAATGTCCCGAGAACTCGCGGAGAACTGGAGTTTACGAACGCCGGTGCGAGTGGATCGTCACAAAACCGAAGGTTATAAAGATATTTATCGAAAAATACAACAATAATAAATCATTCCGGATGGACATAATTTGATATAATAATGAAATGGAGATATAGGAAGAAATTTTACAATAAAATCACGTCAAACTTCATGGCCACTTAAAAAATCATACTAATGACTTCATGTGAATAAAGAATAATCCTGAAGCGTAGTAAATCCGACATTATAACGTCGGAGAATTCGAAAATAAGCGTGATATTTCCAAACAGTATTGAACTTAGTAGGACTAATTACACAAATATTTTAGACAAGTTGTTCTGGGTCACGCACGAAGTATCTTGTGTGGAAAATACTTATTTCAATCTCATAATGCTATAAAAAATAATTACAGTGTGTTATAATTGCACACACCCACTCCTCAGAAAAAAACAACTCGCACGGTAGAAACCGAACTCCCGAATATTGAGTGGCAACATATGTCTTTATATGTAGACTTCTCGTGCCACATTTCAGAAGGACCTTGGCTGAAGGTCGCGTTTCGTAACTCAAAGAAACGTGAAAGATAACCTTGTTTTATGGTACTGTTTTTATGACGGCAATCATAGAGAACATTTGAAGCGGCAACTGATTTTGGTCTGCACGACATCCGAGTTTCTGCTGCTTCAAAATGTAAGAGTGCTTTGGTTGACGCTCGGAGTTTCATATTTCTCAAAATAACTGAAATTTAGTACATACATTATACAAAAATAGAAATATAAACGTACGAAAGTTTGCTTTTAATATGTAAATTTTGTTAAATACAAATAAATAAAGCAACAGAAGTGGGTTTTCACGAATGCTATTTTTTCGAGTTTTCTTGAGACTTTTTAACATTGTTAAATAATTAATTTCATTCTTAATGAATTCCTTCTTGCAATGAATTATTTCGTGATAAAAAACAAACTGACAACAAATGTAAAAAATAACAAATTGTTTCGTTCCAAAACGAGTTTGTTCCGTGTTACTACCCGCCTCTAAAAAGCAGTGAATTTCTAATTTTCCATCTCCAAGATTATAGCCTCTACTATTTAATAATTGCCCTTTAACACAGTTCCTCATCATATTACAGGCAATTAAAATAATCCTTCAGGAACCTAAACGTAATCTGCCTAATACAGTTAGCTATTTGGACTATCGTCGACGTTAAGAGGTGATTAAACTGAAGGACAGGCCACAATCGAGTTTTCCTTTCGAAACGCCGAAACAGATGTCTCACACAACTGAAGAATGCTGGAGGCTCGCGGACAAAGTGAGACCTTGCGCATCGATTTACTTGGTTTCACAAATAGTCCATAATTCTAATTACATGTCTGAACCATTATTTTAAAAAATCGAGAACGAAAAAGTCTTTTTCTTATTAAGAAATCAGTTTGTCAACGCAAGAGTGTCTTCTTTAGCAAGTGAGCTTGCAACAGTGTTTTAAAAGCAATTCATTTGCTAAATAATTTTTTAGATGTAAACTGGGTTACATTAGGATTTGTAGGTGGAGATTATGAGCGGTACATGTAATAGGAATGACGCACATAGCAAGAGAATCAGTGTGGAGGACATAAAGGATCATAAGTGTTCTTGGGTAACAAAAATTATTCTACAATTAATTAATGATGTTCATTTGATACCTTGATTAGAATCAGTGCACATTCATAGCTTTTGAACACAGTTTACTACCTCTGGTGCGAGGATTCAGAAATGAAAATTGTTTGATACCAGCATCATGAGTAGCAGGAGCCTTTTCCAAAAAATTGAGTTTTATAATAATATTAATCCACTATCTTGATGCGGTGTTTCTCCAATCCACTATGTTGATTGAAGAAACCACAGAAAGCAACCTATCAGAGCAACCGGCAACTACAATTGTTCTCCAGACAGCGGCTGAAATCGACTTGCCTATCTAGCTACTATCGAAAATTCCGCGATCGTCAGGACTCGAACCCTAGAACCTCCCGGTCAGAGGCACTGTGCATCGTC
This sequence comes from Teleogryllus occipitalis, assembly GCA_011170035.1. Classification (NCBI taxonomy): domain Eukaryota; kingdom Metazoa; phylum Arthropoda; class Insecta; order Orthoptera; family Gryllidae; genus Teleogryllus; species Teleogryllus occipitalis. The sequence continues at coordinate 238,169 of BLKR01001704.1, read as the reverse complement.
CTCGTGCGCCGCGCCTAGTCGCGTGCCAGAGGGCGCTGAGCGACCGGGAAGTGGCGGGCGGCCAGCGGCCGAACGGGTCAAGTTCAGCCGCTGGCTGCCAGCGCCACTGCCAGCGCCATCGCCAACGCCGTCACCCCAACGACAGCGCCGACACCACCACCACCACCACCACCACCACCACCACCACCACCACCAACAACAACAACAACAACAACAACAACAACAACAACAACAACAACAACAACAACAACGCCAACGCCACCACCAACGCCAACGCCACCACCAACGCCAACGCCACCACCAACGCCACCACCAACACCAACGCCACCACCAACGCCAACGCCACCACCAACGCCAACGCCACCACCAACGCCAACGCCAACGCCACCACCAACACCAACGCCACCACCACAACCACCGACGCCAACGGTAAAACCAACGCCACCAACGCCAACGCCGCCACCACCAACCCCAACGCCGCCACCACCACCTCAATGCCACCGCCAACGCCACCACCACCACCACCACCTCCAACGCCACCTCCAACGCCACCTCCAACGCCAGCATACCACCACCGCCAACGCCACCACCACCACCACCGCCAACGCCTACCACCACCGCCAACGCCACCACCACCACCGCCAACGCCACCACCACCACCGCCAACGCCACCACCACCACCGCCAACGCCACCACCACCACCGCCAACGCCACCACCATCACCACCGCCAAAACGTACGCCATTCCACGGCCGCTGCCCCGCGCCCTCATTGCGCACGTCGCCGCCGCCGCCCCGGCGCCCGCCACCAATTACGCCGCGCTGATTAACGCCGCGCCGCGTGTTTAATTTTTGTGCGACGGCAGCGGCGGCGGCGGCGGACGCGGTGGCTGCGGTGGTGCCGGCGGCGGTGGCAATAGCGGGGGAGCGGCGGCAGATTAGGCGCTGGCTCTGAAGGCGGTGACGGTGACGCTAGCTGCGGCAGTAGCGGTGGAGGCGGCTGCGACGGCGATGGCGACAATAGTCTTCACTGGGTCCGCGAGAGCGGTGACGACGGTGGCAGTGACGCTTAGGGTGTTGGTGGCGCCGAGGGCGGTAACGGTGACGAAAAGTGGGTGCAAGTGGTGGCTACTGTGGTAAATGTAGCGGTGGCGGTTGGGGTTTATTTATTTATTTGTTTTACGTCAAAAAAACAGTTAAAACTGCGTATGCCGTGCTATGGGGAAAAGTGAATTGTGTGCACATTTTCAAAATTCTGTGATCCCTACACTGAGTCATATACTACATGAATTTTGAAAATTAAAAAAAAAAACTCTCATGTAATAAAATCTATTTTCAAGGATAAATAAGCAATAAAGTTTGGCTCTTATCCATGTTGTCCTTCGGAATAATACTTCCTGCCGCGACAACATGGAAACGATAATTTGAATAGTTGTATTTCCCACTGAATTCTAGAAGACGTGCACAGAAAATGAAGTTACATTTATGTCCAGAAGCAAAACAAGGGTCCATCTCAACATTTGCTCAATGGATCAGGGAAACTGGACGAAAAACCTGATCGAGATGGGGGTCATTGACCCGGAGGCTGTTGTACAATACTTGTTACAGGTTGTTTATACACATTTATACAGTCCAAATGGTAAATAATGCATTATGTATCTTTGTTAAAATTAATGCTACTTTTCTTGTGATGCTCAGTATAGTCTCTAATTGTATAGAAACAGTTATGCAGCAGAAACGATTTCACTTGGGATTTAAACTTTTCTATCGAATTTATTAGATATTAGAATTTGGCTCCATATGTTGGGACCCTTATCGTTTAGGGCAAATAAAATCTCTCGAGAAAGTACAAAAATATGCTGCAAAATTTGTTAGGAGAGGACGTTCAAATTCTGAATTTATATCGTGGGAACCTTTGGAAAAACGCAGAGAGAAATCGCGTCTTTGTGCATTATTCAAATCAATAAGAGAGGATCGTCCGTGGGGTGAAGTACGGGAAAGACTATCTAAACCAACTTACGTCGCGCGGAAGGATCATGGTTTCAAAATTCGGCAAAGAAGACAGAGAACAGATGTAGGTAAATTCTCATTTGTAAACAGAACGATACAAAATTGGAACAAATTACCTGCTGCAGTGCTGGAGACTTTCCCTCAGAATGTCAAAAATTTTAAAATTAGACTAAGTAAATATGGTTAATAGATTAACTTTGTAAAATTGTATTTGGTAACATGTTAATATTTTAATGTTGTTTTTTGTGTATTTTTAGAAATTTCTTAGAAAACGCTACCACCGGAAATATTCTATGTATTCCTAAGTAGCAAAATAAATATTCTATTCTATTCTATTCTAATGTCATCTGGCAAAGTGTTGAAGGTGTGGGGTGATGGCGGCAGGGCTGGCAGTGGCTGGAAGAGGCACGGGAAGCGGCGGCGACGGCGTTATAGCAGGCCAGGCCCTCGTCATGCGACGCGCGTCTCTCTGCCGGCGGTTTCTGCGCGTTCCGCTCTCTCTCGGGCTCGTTCCCGCCTTTCCCTCGGACGACCCGTCCCGCCCACCCCCGCCGCTGTCTCCACCGCCTCAGCCGCAGGCTTCAAGCGCCCGTTCGTCCACCCGTCGTCCCCCCCGCCCGCCCCGTCCCTGCGGCTCTGTTGCCTTCGCCCGCCCGCCCGCCCGCCCGCCCGCTCGCGATTTCGCTAATTGTCGTCCTGCGTATTGTGCGTACGTTTCTTAATTAAACAATTTTTCTCCTTTAATATGCATGTTACACGGATCTTTTATTGCGCTCCCTTGCGCCTGATATTTCATCCCGGCGCGCCTCGCTTGTGCCGGAGGCGGCCACGGCGGCAGCGGCGGTGGCCGCGGAGGCTGCGGCGGCGAAGGCGAGGGCTGGGGCGGCGGAGGCGAGGGCTGGGGCGGCGGAGGGGGTGGCGGCGAAGGCGAGGGCTGGGGCGGAGGCGAAGGCGAGGGCTGGGGCGGCGGAGGGGGCGGTGGCGAAGGCGAGGGCTGTAGCGGCGGAGGGGGTGGCGGCGAAGGCGAGGGCTGGGGCGGAGGCGAAGGCGAGGGCTGGGGCGGATGAGGGGGCGGAGGCGAAGGCGAGGGCTGTGGCGGCGGAGGGGGTGGCGGCGAAGGCGAGGGCTGGGGTGGAGGCGAAGGTGAGGACTGGGGCGGAGGCGAAGGCGAGGGCTGGGGCGGAGGAGGGGGCGGAGGCGAAGGCGAGGGCTGGGGTGGCGGAGGGGGCGGCGGCGAAGGCGAGGGCTGGGGCGGCGGAGGGGGCGGAGGCGCCTGCCGCAGTGGGAACGCCTCTCTGCCTAACGTTGGCCGGCTTAGAAAGCGAAGGGAACAGCTCGGCGAGAGCTCGACGCGGATCAGGCGAGAAGACATGGGAAAGATACGAGAACAACTCCTCTTGTTAGCGCACATCCCCTGAAAGACAAGGGGACTACTACACCGCGGACGAGCACGCCGAGGGAAAATTCATGTGGAACGATCTTTTACGTCACTCATTTGCGAGAACACTAACACAACTCAACAATTGTCGTGTTTTAGGTATTTGAAAAGAGACGAAAGAGAATAGTATGTGCTGTAGGGGGGAATGGAAGTGAATTTTGAAATGTGTCAGACAAAAGCAGTATGTTGTTCCGTTGTGGAGTTTTTGTTCCGTGTGAGAAACTTCAATCCCTCTACAATAGAAACACGTTTTGATGTCCCATCTTTTCCACTAATGAGCGATACGTCAGGCATTGTTACATTAAAGGAAGACAGAAAAAATATTCAGCAGAGCGGATCTGAAAGAAACATGAACACACGAAGATAATGTATGTGTTTATTTATTATTTTTACATGTAAAGAAGAATAGCAGACTTACGTAGTTGGAGCGGCTTCGGTGTGTATCGGTGTGGACAGAACGCACGACTGATTATTTTGTTTTCGGACACGTCACATGTTATGGGGGTTTCTCCCGTAAGTGTAGTGTAATTCACATGTTACGTATCTACCGTATCCATGCTGAGTCGTCGTATGCCCATTTTTGCTTTTTCGTGTAATCCGTGATGTGATGAAACAAGCCTCGTAGTGAAATTTCGAGAGAACCGAAAATAATATTATTTCGTTTTAGCACAGCAAAACACCGAAGCCGGGTAGGCAAGAATTGTGCACGTTCTATTCTCCCGCAGTCACCAGCGCGTGTGTATGACGAAAGGTACATGCGAGCCATTTCCCTAGCTGTCCTCACAATAGGCAGACAACCAAAGCTGCATGTCACTTATGCGTCACATATGCGTGAGAACCGGGCCCGAAAGACGAGCCTAGTGCCGGAGGCACGACAACCGTCGCTAATTGAACGGCACATTCAAATTTGAAAACCTGCATGCCATTGCCGGAGAAGCTATCCCCACCCATAACTTATGGGTAAATTCTGCGTGGGTGTGCATCACATGATTCGGCACCCTAGCCCATTTGCATTTAGTATTTAGTATTTATTCAGTGGAAAACAGTAAAAACTATGTGACGGAAGTGGGTCCATAAGAGGGGTATAATATATAAGGTTCATAAGATCATCTGCGCACACTTGTTTGAATCCCTTCCCTACATTTTAACTATAAATAGTTGAAATAAGTAAACAGTTTTTAAAAAGTTTAATAATAATAATAATAATAATAATAATAATAATAATAATAATAATAATATTTAAAATAGCGCGAGGTTAGCAACATTTGAAAAGCTTACCATTTTCTTTCCCGAGTTATAGAAAACAAATTTGCAACGGTACACGAACTGCAGTTTTGATTTTTCTGCATTGCTTATAAAATAGTAATCCACCCTAAGCTCTACTACCACTACAAGCAAAAGAAGAGCTCAACAGAACGTGCGCATAGTGAAGCTACATTTACGGCCAGAAGCTAACCAAGGGGCCATCTCAACATTTGCTCATCTCAGCATTTAGCGTCGCGTTGTTCAGCTTCATGTTTTGCTCCGCGGTCTCTCCTCGTGTTCTACCGTGGTCCACCACCATGTTCTGGAATTGATTTTCGCGGATAAAAGGCTCTGCAAAATTTCTGATACTCAGAGAAAATTTTGTCTAAGAATGCTCACTTGAATCTCGTCCGTTGTTTAAAATTGAGTTCCCTTCTTACTCAAGTGATTTTGGGCTAGGAATCCACACCGGATCTCAGTTGTTTCCTGGAAATTTCTTTTTTTCCTAGGGCTTTTATCCAGCCGACATACAGCCGGTTGCCCTTTACGTGCCGAAGGGACGCATATTCTACCAATACACTAGACAAACACTCTTGCGGGCTCCTCTGATCTGGGGTCAGCAGAACGCGAGGCCCTCCGCGACAACACACCCACAAAGTCATGGGACAAACAGCCATGCCCAAGGCGGGACTCGAACCCGCGACCCTTCGGACCGGAGCGCTAGTCGGTACTCGCTCTTAGCCACCTCGGCCATCCATGTCGGCTTCCTGGAAATTTACCGGACGTTAATTTTGAACGTAGACCTTTTGGTATCGGACACGATAAATCAAACCGAACTCGATGACTACTGAATAGAGAAAGTTACATAATGTGCAGGAATCGAAGGGTGGTACAACACACAAAATTAGTTCATTAAATAATGTCATATTCAAGTTTTTAAAAGTATGAGTAGTTTTTGCGGAATTTTGAATGCAGCGTGACAATTTTTTATAAAAAAATATAAACAATACTTACTCTAAAACTGCTCTAATGTTCTTTCGTTAACTCTCTTGCTCAAAAAGATTAATAATAATGACATACATCCAATGTTCATCAAAATTTTAAAATTTCGAAAATTGCTGGTTTTTTTCATTCAATCTTGACGCTTTGGGATTCTTTTCTAGCGCTAGTGGCGTAACGGATATGAGCATTGATCGCTGTTTGCAGACTCCATACACTCAAGTTCAAATCGCAGCCCGAGCAAGTATTTTCGAAGGTTGTAAACATTTTCGCGTTGAACTAGTATTGTGTATTGTAAGCTACTCAAATAATACGAAACATTGTTCTGCTTTAGTACTTCTAGTTTTTAGTTCTCTTATCTCTTCTCAAATTATTTCATACCTTCTCTTAGAAGTTACTTCTTTGAAGCATTAATTTGCCAATATTTTTGCACTGATAGAGTTGTTATTTTCTTTGCAATTTATGAAGTTTAGTCCTTCAAGTATCCAAATATACTCTTCAAATATTTGCATTCAATATCTTTAAGCATTATATTAAACAATATTTCAAATAGGTTTAACATGCATTCGAAACTTTCAATATCGAAATAACTAAACTGCAGTGTATACTTTTAATACTAAATGAATTATTAATTAATACTGAATAAACAAAGTTTATGATTCGTTTCGCAACAAAACACAAATATACTAGTTTCAGAAAAAATCGTGATTTTATTGTTACTTCCATAAGCAAACATTGTTAAGAGTTCTTTGCTTTGTGATATCTTTCAACGAAAAGAATTTCCCGGCTAAGAACTTATTAAATAATGTGATTATTTGATAATGATTAAATAGTTAACGTTTAGTTAGATATTAAATAGCTTTTAGAGTATAATTTTAATAGAATTTTTACATTACAGATAATAATGGTTTAGTAATATTTGTTGTTATGACGTTCTGCACTTGAGATAATTAATTGAAATTAAAATGTATTCTACACTATATTTAGGATCAATAAAGGTGATGATGCATAGAAATTCTAATTACTTAAAATTTGCTTCGCAACAAGAACCTTCAGGCCCTCGGATACATAATTACACTCCGCCGCCAGACAAAACACAACGCATTAAGCGGAAACGGCAGAGTTGCATATTCAGACAGGCCCAATTCCAGATTAGAGAGCCTAAAGCGGGTCTCACGCGGGGCTCGTAGTCCTGCTACTACTTCCCCGACCGGAGTGCGTGCATCCTAGGCGGCGAGGTGGGACTTGGCGGAGCCTGCTGCGGCCACGAAGAGAGCTGGGTCGACCGAGGAGGTTGCTGTGTCCCGTTTCGCCCCCCCCCCCCCATCGCGTCGTGTTTCTCCCCCCGTTTCACGCCCAACTCCTTTTCCGCTGGTGCGGAGTTCTCCAGCCGACCTTTGCCCTCGTTCGCCGCTTCCCCGCCCAGCGACCGCGCCTACCGACCTCCACGCGCTGGGATGGGGAATGAAAGAAGTTGGGTGGATGTGGGGAGGAACTGTAATTGGGGAGACGACGGAAGATGTGGTGAAGAGAGAAGCTAGGACGAAATATAACGCGTAAATTCCTTGGAAAGAGATGGAGGAAGAATAGTGTCTTCCCTCCCCGCTTTATGGCGTTTATTCTACTTCAGTGAGTCTTTTCACTCTACCCCCTTTCACAACTCTTCTAGGGTTTTCTATATTTGCCTGTTCTTACCAGCCCCTCTCATTCCTTCCTCCCTGCGTAGATGCGTACATTTTTTTTTTACGGATACAGTTCCCCCATTTCAATCCCCCCCCAAAACTGCCCTTTCCTCCTATCCCTCTTTTCTGACTTCACTTCTCAATATTCCCCTCCCCTTTCCGTCACCATACTCAGCATTCGCTACTCTCCAATTGTTATCTATCCTGTACCATCCTCTCCAATCCCCCATCTTTCTGTAATGTTTATTCTTCCATTCTTCGGTTATCTTTCATACTACCTTGATCACTTTAATCTCTCCCCACTTCCCCTTCACTGCGATATGTTCTGGCACCACTCCAGTAGTCGCCTGGCCTCCTCGTAGTCACAGAACTTCTTTTCCTTCCGTCCCTTGACTCCCTGTCATTTTCTTGAAGTCCAAATCTCGTGATCGTCGATTGGTCAACCTCCACGTACCTCCGCCAGACTTCTTGCCCAGTCCCTGTCTTCTCGTTCTAACCCACCTGCCCCCCCCCCCAACACACGTCCATTCACCCGCCCACTAACCTACACATCCACACACACACACGTCCATTAACCCAACCAATCACCCGCCCTCCCCGCCACCCTGGGGGGCCGTTTGCCCCCTCCCAGCAATCCGCGTGCCCACCTTCACCCACCCAGTCATCCCTGCCCCCCCCCAACTCATTTTCGGCTAACTCCAATCGTGTGCCCCGCCCCATCGCACTTCCCACCATCCTGATCCCAAGCGCTCTGCGCTGCCCCATCCCCACTCATCGCCGCCACCGCCCCGCGCCCTTCCTACACCCAACCGGATCCACGCGCCCTACATCTTTGCCGTCTTTTCCCCCCTCTTCCTCCCCCGCCTTCTCCCGTTCTTCCCTCCATGCACCCTCCGCGAGCTGGCTTCCGTCATCTTTCCCCTTTCCCGTCTCTTCCCTTTCTTTCCACGCCCCTCGCGTTCTTATCCGCCCCGTCCCTCCCAGCCCCTCCTCGCCTCACCCGCCGCTTCGCGCGCAGCCGGTCCCGCGCGCCGGCCTCCGCAGCCTGCGGTCGGACACAAAGTCGTATATTATCTATTGAGCCGGGCGGACGCCGCCTTGCAGCAACTTGGGCCGCGCGCACGGCCCAGCGCCGCCCAGCGCCGCCCAACGCCGCCCGGCCCGGCCCCGCCGCCCGGATTAATGGATTATACGGCGGCGAACTTTGTATTTGGGCGCTCATGAGACTCACGGCCATTCGCCTAACGAGCAGCCCGCGCCCTAATCTTCACCTGCATTGATAACGAAGGCGGCGGCACTGCGGTGAACGCCGCCCAAGACGCTTCCGCCCAGCACCTCCCCCCCCTCCTCTGCTCGCCCCGTTTCCGGTGACTAAAGCGGTTATTCGAACGTTCTTCAAAGCCAGAAAGAAGCCTCTGGTGATTATTGAAGCTAATTTCTTATGTTATCGCGAAGAAACCGTTGGTGATAATTGAAGCACTTTTTCGCATCGCCCCTGTTGCAAGTTTCTATTGCAGGTGTTCGAACGTTCTTCAAATTCAGAAAGAAGCCTAGAGTCTTATCACTAGAGTGATAATTGATGCTAATTTCTTATATTGTCGCGAAGAAACCTTTGGTGATAATTGAAGCATTTTCATCGCATCGGCCCTGTTTCCAGTTTCTAATGCGGGTGTTCGAACGTTCTTCAAATTCAGGGAAAAGTCTCTGGTGATAATTGAAGCGAGGTTCTCATATATTTACGAAGAAAGCATTTGTGATAATAGGAACGGAATTTTTTGTAATAAAAAATGCAAAAAATGTGCTTATTAATGTACTTAGTTTTTTCCAAAACATGTAAGAAGAAATAGAAAAAATAAAATAAAAATTCTTTATTGTGTTTCAATTGTTCTCTACAAGCATTTTCCGAGCTTAGAACGTCGATCAGTTCCTTACAAGAATTCGGAGTGGCTCAGAGTTAGTTCTACCTCTACAGAAGTATTTGTACACCAAACTTCACCACAGATAAGACTTTTATTCGAAAATTAAAATACATTCATTGTATATATTACAATGTTTACGAGGAGCTGGTATTCAAGTGTATAGTAGTACCTTGTGCCCCCCTTGGTGTTGCGGCTTCCGGAATGACAATCGTATGCGACTGTTGGGGACGAAACCATTCAATTTCCCTTTCTTTTTTTGAAATTTTCGAACGTTGTGCACCTCCACTTCTGTTTCTCCTCACGCATTTTTTTCTAGTTACCGCTCTCCATCCTGTCAGATGAAATCCTGATCTTTCGATTGGTGAGAATTGAAAGAAGCATTTTCTGGCGGTGTCCGTGACTAAAATTAATGTAGATGAATATTAAATCAAAGTATTGTCATTTTGTACTTAAATCCTTTTTTTTCACTTCAATCATTCAACCGAGACTCATTTTCTGTTTAGATTGTTCAAATCAGAAAATAAGTGTTCATACGAATTGACTCGAATTTTCTTTCCGCCTTCTGCATTAAGCATTAATTTTATTTCGTTTACTCCGACCGGACCAGTTTCGCTCGGAGCCAGCATAACCGATGTCTCTGCAACTTTTCTAACCGGTAGGTCCTAGGGTTCGAGTCCCGACCGTGACGTATTTTCGTCACTTGTTTCATAGCTAGGTCGAATTGAGCCGCAACTGGAAGAGAATTCTTGCGGACGGTTGGTGTGATCAGTAGTTTTCCGCGAAGTCTCCGATCAATACCAAGCGAATGCCGAAGCAGTACCAAAATTAATAGGCCACGGACAGCCCGCGTTCTTTCCTTCCTCTTCCTTGTCCTATTCTCACCCCTTACACACAATAACACTTAGAACATGCATGGCATTGCCACACTATCGGGAGATCAGAGTTTGTCCCGGCTGGGGTGGTGCCGCAATGGCGAAGATATCTGAGGAAGGAAATTCCCCTCAAGGAAACGTGAAGGTCGGCGTCGGATCTCACCATTCAGCAGTTAAGGTGTACCGCCATCTCTCGGAATAAAGCATTCAATACACTAATGGGACTTATGACCGTAGGAATCGACTTCCCCGAAAACATCAATCAACCAATCAATCGTTTCCTCCGTGGTCTCAGTGGTTCACAATCAGGGGCTAATTTCTTATTTCGCAAAATCGTCGCAACATTGATTGTTTGAGAGGACTTACGGAGACTCAAATTCTACAGGAATTGGAAATAGTTGAATGTGATGAATCTAGCCTGTAAATCAAAGGTCGGTTTCTACCCACACGATTGAAATTAAATAAAAAAAAGTTCTCACTATTTATAATCTCTGCAGATGGCCCTTAAGCTCGTAAGTTACATATATCTTCTGTAGTTCTTGTCTCATTTCTCTTTAACGAAAACTTTCGTTGTTAGCTAAAGTTCTTCTCAACACAATTCAGTCCTGTAAGAGATTTTCTGTAGAGAATTATTACCCTAAATTTTTGGAGCGAGGTCAAATATGAGAATTTTCACCTTGTAAACTGTGAGCAAACAAAATAATTAACATGTATGTAATCAGTAAATCTATATTATTTCTCCTCAGTGCGTTTGTTTGCAATGCAATTTAATTCTCTATCATAATGTTGTATTATAGTGTAAGGTTCCTGTGAAGGGCATTCTTGACACACAGTCACAAATGACATTGTTAATACTGTTAATGGGATTCAAAATATTTGTTTCACGGTATAAAATAGATTCTTTTGGAAATGTTTTGTTGAATGCTAAATATATTGTTCTGAAAATACAAGGTGATAAGAAAAGAGAAAATTGTAAAATTACCAAAAACGATTCGTTATTCCTTTTATTATATTTTTTTGAATTATGAATGTGAAATGCATGCTTTTAACGAAATTTGGTAGTATTTGCTCCCATGTAAGATAATATTATTAATATTAGATCGATTTTCATTTTTTTCCTTAGTATTTCCCACGTGAAGGAATCGACAAGTTATCCAAGCCCGCGGAGAAATATTATTTGGTGTTTTCGTTGACGAAATTATGAAATCCGTAATAAAACTCTGCACATTTCAATAATACGTGCACAAATAGTAATGCTATATTAATGTCCAGAAAGAAAACAAGGGGCCTTCTCAGCGTTTACCCAGTGAATCAAGGTGAACTGGATGAAACATCTGCTCGACATGATCGAGCAACGTGCACTTGAGTCAAGAGACTTGCAGTTTCACGCACCAAGGCTTTGATGTCTTTGATGACAGCATTTAATGAAAAATCGGCATCCTGGTTAAAGCAGGCTTGGCTGCAACCCGCAGCACTCCCATGTATTTCAGGGGAAAGGTTGCGTTGTAGGAGTGTGTATGACGTGCGAGCTGCGGTGTTAGCCAAGCTTCGTCCAATAGTTGCCTGGTCTCAGTAACAAATTCAGGGATTTACAGTTCGCAATACAAAAACTTTGGCGCGAAAAAAGCTGGCGCACGGCCGTTTTCAAAGCTAGTGGATACATTTCTGTCATGTAAATTTATCTGATGCGCAATGTCTAAAATGCGGCAGGCATTTAGTAATTATCAAAGTAGTGTTTAGCGCAAGTTGTTTTCAGTGCAATAAACAACATTTGTTAATCTATATATATATATATATATATATATATATATATATATATATATATATATATATATATTGTTACGACGCCGCTTCCTTGCTCTGGATGTGATTGACGCCGGCCCGGGCGTAGCTCAATCGATTAATTGGATGATGGAAGGAAGTTGTGAGAATGGTCTTAATCAAATTGAAGTTGTGCTAGATAAATAAATGTGGGCTTTATTTCTGACAGGTGTCAGAAAAGTTACATTGAGAATTTGAAGTTGAATTGGTCCTGCCTAATGAGCTCATAAAAAAAATAAGATTAAATTAAATAAAATTAATTTACAAAGGGAGTCCTTATTCCTAATTACAAGAGCCACTGCGCGGCAACGCTTACATGCGAGAAGTTTTGTAATTAATTTTTTTTTCTTATTTGAAAGTTCAAAACGCTTGAAGAGCAACCCGTGCATAGTTTTACTTGGCCTGGTGGCGAGAGAAACCAGCGCTCCAGCGGCGGGATTCCCTCGGGTCGGTGACCTCAACAGCTGGCGGCGGCAGTTTTGGCGGCCGGGACCGCGGCAGCGGCGGTCGCAGGATGGACGGCGTCAGGCCGCGTCTGCTAGAGGAAGCCCGTATTGTCGGGGCCGTCTCCACCTCTTGATGACGATTAGCGGCGACTCCGCATCAGGCATCGGTTGGCAGCGGCACCGTAAGATGACGAAATAATCATGGGCCGTTTTGCGCACCGTGGCGCGATGATCGCGCATCAAAACACCGACAATCTCGGCGGAACAGCCTGAAGCCTAAATAGCACTCTTCACTATGCGCGAACCTCGTGAGAAGCTCCCTGACCGAAAATTAGGTCAGAAGTGTGTGCGCGAGCCTCGTGCGAAGCTTCCTGCCCGACAATTAGATCAGAAGTCCTTGTTGAGTTTTGGCTCCGTACGTGTGTGCCCTTTGGTTCCCCCTCCCCAAATTACATACTGGCTCTTGAAATTACTCCTTCCCCCGCCATTTGTGCTCTGATTGGCTTAAACCTCTGGCGTCGTAGCTAATACTTCACCAATCAGATGTCACGATTTCCTAAAACTTTCCGTAACTTGGACTTTTTCCCTCTCACTCTATCTCCAGGCGTGTGCACTTATGCAATAGACGTTTTCATAACACTCCTTTCAACAAACAAAGTTAATAAATGGGCCTGTACTTCCCAGTCGGGGGTTCACCTGCGGGGAATTTTCCGCTCCGAAAACAGTGAGGCATTCATAAGAAGGGGGCCTCGTGGACGCGCAGCTGAGGGTCATAAATCCCTTTAGGGACGGGCGATTTCGGAGGGGGCCCTTTCAGCGGCGGTCGCGGTGGGCGGTGGCGGGCGCCGGCGTGTCCTGACACGCAGTTCTCTGGTTCACAAAGACTTTTCCTCTGGTACATCATGATAAAAATAATAATAATAAGATCGTGCCGCCACATCAGCCTTCCCCTCCAAATAGAGAGAAACAGCGTGTCTTTTAATTACCTGTAATTAAGACAAGATTTTTTCTCTCGTCATGCAAAAAATAGTGGTGGCACGAAGAAAATCAGTTTAAGATAAATTATGAATTTTAATTAAATAAAAAAAAAAACTAACTAATCTTGTCTAGTACCTTCTCTCACAAAACCCGTTATATTATACTACGAAGGCTATGAGCTAACGTTAATTAAACTAATCTACGGCTGAAATAGTACTTAGTTCGCAAACTATCCCGGAAGAGCATAGGGTACTAACGAATTATGGTCAGAGATAAGAAAAAATGCCGCTGATTCATTCATTCTTTACATGGTCTCAAATTGAAAAAATTAAACTTTCCTAGAATTTCGTCAAGATTTTGCGGTGCCTCATTTTCTGGAATGGTAACTTCATTTATCCTCCGAGCGTCCAAACATATCCTGACCCCTCCGTCCTTCTTTTTAACGACAACAATAGGATTCAAATAGGCCGTCACTGACCTCTCGATGATGCCTTCAGCAATCATGTTCTTAATTGTATGATCCACCTCCTCCCTTAAAGATTGTGGAATGGGATAATTTCTCAGTTTGAACGGCGAGTCGTCGGTAACACTGATTCGAAAATAAAAATCTTTAACTGGATGAATGGGGCGCCTGAAAACATCTACATAACTTAGTAGCACTTTCTGCAGCTGGGAGCGTTCATAACAATTCAATAATTCACATTTCTGCACATATTGGCAGAGAACCCCGTTCACATCATTCCCCCCACCCCCCAAGTCCCAGGATACGCATGAAATGCTAAGATCCATCCTGTCTTCCCCATCATCTCCAATAACAATTTCTTTACCGTCACCGAAACTCACAATATCTTTTGAAAAATCTACAATTCCACCGTTTTCTCTTAAAAAATCAACTCCTAAGATAATATCATGGTTAAGATCATCAATCACTAAGCAAGGCACATCAAACAAAATTTCCCTAATCCTAATCGAAATCAAAGCCTGCATTGAAATCGGCTTGCTACGTCTTTTTTCTATCCCTACAACATAACATCTGGCCGTGGGAAGAGTCGGTACAGGAATACGCTCGCTTATAAGTCGGGAATATAATTTCTTTGACACTGCGCTAATCTCACTTCCAGTATCAATTAAGGCATGGACGCAAATATTTCCGATGAGGAACTCAAGAACAGGGCATTTTCTCGCACGTTCTTTGACAGTTGTATTTTCATCATCATTAAGGTCGAAGAAGGCATAGTTTACCGATACGACTTCGAAAAAAGGTATCTCTGAACAAATTCGTCCGTAGCCCAGATACCTAGACAGCTCAGACGGATTTAGTTTGTCGAACTCGGCCCAGACGAATTTTGCTGTCTGTTCCTTTCATTTGAATTTCCCTGATTCTCATGTGAATTGGGTGGCGGACGTCGATCGTTCGCGCCATTTCCTTGATTTCTATTATCACGGTGACACGGCGGTCTGCCTTGATTGTAATCTCTACCGCGGTTCTCATCATGATAACTGTTACGCGTCCTATCGAATTGCGCAAGCAATTCCTGAAAACGGTCCAAGTCGTGACATCCCACGCTATTAATAAGATTCTGAACATAAGTGGGGAAATGGGCGGTTAGCAGCCATATTACTTTGCGATCATTCGCCCGCGGATCACACAACTTAATAGCGGAGATTTTCTCCATGGCATAGTCTAGATATGACTGGCCTTTTCGGTTGTCCCAGCGTGATTCAAGAATATCACGTTCAAATTCGTACCTCCTCTGTTCTCCCCAATAACGATTCAAAAATTTCGTACGAAATTCCTCGTAATTTTGTGGAAAAGGGGTCAAAGCTGTTAACCAGTGGGCCGCATTTCCACGCAAAAGTTCCTGCATAAATTTTGTCTTCAGGTGGGAAGGTACTGCATTCGTGAGGTTCATATAATTTTCCGCCCTATCTAGGAAAACCCTGGGATTTTCTTCGTGTTTTCCCGAAAATTGTAAGCTTTGGGGTGGCGCCCACGAGAAACGGAGGCCTGATCCACTCGAAGTCGGTGTGGGATTGTTTTCTCGCTCTTTCTCAATTTCCCCTTTAACTAGCTCAACCACACTACGATCTATTTCTTCTTTCAGTTTCTTTTCCCTTTCCCTGATGTTATCCTCACTTACACTCCCTATCTGAACGAATCTGTCGTTTATTTGGGAAACTTCGGTGTGGAGTTTCTGCCCTATTTTATTAAGTTTTTCGCCCATCTCCTGTTTGACATCAGTAATATTTTTATTGACTGATTCATAACATGCTTGCAATTTCCCATCAGAAGCTTGCAATTTTGCGTTAATCTCTGTCTTCAGGATTTTAAAATTTTCAGTCGTTTCACCTTTCGAATGTTCTAATTCCTGGCTCAGTTTCTCTACGTTCCCTTCTATTTCACCACACCTTCCATCAACTTGATTTTTTAAAGCTCCCACCTCATAATCAAATTTTTGTTCTAATTTCCCTAATTTTTCTGCTTGGGTTTCTAAACAATTTTCCAAGCGATCAAATCTCTCCTGACATTTATTTTCATGCGTAGTAAGCCTTTCATTTAACCTCTCATCCAATTCCCTTATACTGTTAGATACTCTTTCAATATTTTCGACAATTTGTTCTGACTGTTCCTTGCTTCTCTGATCTAATTTGGAAAACATCTGTTTGGATTGTTCTGACTGTTCCCTGCTTCTCTGATCTAATTCGGAAAACATCTGTTTGGATTGTTCTGACTGTTCTGTTATTATACGCAAGATATCACATAAGGTGGGTCCTTGCGTCAACTGTTCATTGGGACTTTCGCCATCTGCCACGTCGATACCTGATTCGTCGAGCATTTTGGCGTTACGCGGTTTCACTTGTCTCAGTACGCGCACACGGTAACCACACAATACAACACACAGAAAAATAACACTTATAAAGAGAATACCATACAAAATTACGTCCTCAATAGCCCACAAGTTATTAAGTTCACGGCAACGTCCTTCCATCCATCATTAAATTAGAAAATTAAATGAATCGAAAAATTTAGAAAATTTGTAATTTTGGCATGAGAAATCTCAAGGCGCTTATCTGGGATATGAAAGTTCACTAAATCGGGCCCCACGGCGGGAACGCCAATTGTTACGACGCCGCTTCCTTGCTCTGGATGTGATTGACGCCGGCCCGGGCGTAGCTCAATCGATCAATTGGATGATGGAAGGAAGTTGTGAGAATGGTCTTAATTAAATTGAAGTTGTGCTAGATAAATAACTGTGGGCTTTATTTCTGACAGGTGTCAGAGAAGTTACATTGAGATTTTGAAGTTGAATTGGTCCTGCCTAATGAGCTCATAAAAAAAATAAGATTAAATTGAATAAAATTAATTTACAAAGGGAGTCCTTATTCCTAATTACAAGAGCCACTGCGCGGCAACGCTTACATGCGAGAAGTTTTGTAATTAATTTTTTTCTTATTTGAAAGTTCAAAACGCTTGAAGAGCAACCCGTGCATAGTTTTACTTGGCCTGGTGGCGAGAGAAACCAGCGCTCCAGCGGCGGGATTCCCTCGGGTCGGTGACCTCAACAGCTGGCGGCGGCAGTTTTGGCGGCCGGGACCGCGGCAGCGGCGGTCGCAGGATGGACGGCGTCAGGCCGCGTCTGCTAGAGGAAGCCAGTATTGTCGGGGCCGTCTCCACCTCTTGATGACGATTAGCGGCGACTCCGCATCAGGTATCGGTTGGCAGCGGCACCGTAAGATGACGAAATAATCATGGGCCGTTTTGCGCACCGTGGCGCGATGATCGCGCATCAAAACACCGACAATCTCGGCGGAACAGCCTGAAGCCTAAATAGCACTCTTCACTATGCGCGAACCTCGTGAGAAGCTCCCTGACCGAAAATTAGGTCAGAAGTGTGTGCGCGAGCCTCGTGCGAAGCTTCCTGCCCGACAATTAGATCAGAAGTCCATGTTGAGTTTTGGCTCCGTACGTGTGTGCCCTTTGGTTCCCCCTCCCCAAATTACATACTGGCTCTTGAAATTACTCCTTCCCCCGCCATTTGTGCTCTGATTGGCTTAAACCTATGGCGTCGTAGCTAATACTTCACCAATCAGATGTCACGATTTCCTAAAACTTTCCGTAACTTGGACTTTTTCCCTCTCCCTCTATCTCCAGGCGTGTGCACTTATGCAATAGACGTTTTCATAACACTCCTTTCAACAAACAAAGTTAATAAATGGGCCTGTACTTCCCAGTCGGGGGTTCACCTGCGGGGCATTTTCCGCTCCGAAAACAGTGAGGCATTCATAAGAAGGGGGGCCTCGTGGACGCGCAGCTGAGGGTCATAAATCCCTTTAGGGACGGGCGATTTCGGAGGGGGCCCTTTCAGCGGCGGTCGCGGTGGGCGGTGGCGGGCGCCGGCGTGTCCTGACACGCAGTTCTCTGGTTCACAAAGACTTTTCCTCTGGTACATCATGATAAAAATAATAATAATAAGATCGTGCCGCCACAATATATATATAAATAAAAATTACTGTAAGTCTCCAACTGTCTATCCACTTTATAACAACACAAAGGCGATATCAGTCATATCCCATGTATTTTGTTCATCTTCGGGCCACAGACATCAACCTGTCCGTACCTCACATTGGAGGAGTAGCACCTTAAGAAGCAGGCCATGCAACGTGCGATATCTATCTCCTAACTCATTCATGACTCCTCCCCTCTACTCCCCTACTCGTACCCACACACACGCGCGCGCCGACACACGCAAACCCATCCATCATGGTGATGTCCATCAGTCATGGTGTGTGCTAGTATGGTGATGATATTTGCATGTCCCTCACTTCCTGTGAGGTGTCCAATATTGAAGAACATGTAACACATAATTTAATTATATGTACACTTTGTTGGTAGTTTAAAGCCCTGAGGATGGAAATCTATTTTCCGAAGCATCGGCAAACAACCATGTTGTAGATTCTTTTTATTTCTTCTGACCAAGTTCAATGAGTTCAAGATGTAGATTCTTTTTATATTTCTTATGCCTTCAATAGTGAAACTATATTTTGTTTTAATTTGATCTCCATTTCTCTTACTTTTTAACAAATAGATACCGATAGAAATACATAACTCACTGAGACTAGACTTTCATACCTTGTCACCCCAATTGTTGACAGTAGTCATCAGCCAGCGACGGTACGTTAAGATCTTTGCGCGCGCGCGGTGTTGAACGCCGTGTTATTGAACGCGCGGCGCCGGTGTTCACATGTACGTCACACGAATACTTTCGGACAGAATCGGTTCTCCTCAGAAGAGCGAAAAGAAAATGTAGAACGACAGCGAATCATGAGCCAGCGGCTTATCAACGCTACGAGACGGAGAGGGGAGAATCGAGCCTCCTTAGAACCGAAGGGGAACATTTTTGTAAGTTCATTTTGAAGTTGGATGTTGACCACTTCTGAAAAGAAACTTGGAAAATGGCGACCACCCGGTCTAGAACTTGTAGGCCTGCACTTTGCTAATCATCACTTGGAACTTCGAAGTTGGAAGGGCAACGACTTCGAAACTAGTAATATTTCAACAGTTGTGCACAATCAGTTCCGGAGTCGTGTGAATGCAAGTATGCAGAAATAAGATGTCTTGGGTGCAGAGGAATTGCATCCGGTGCTGATGTGGTTCGCCTGCTCCATCTGCCGTCTCTGAGGGCTGAGGTCCGCTAATCTTCAAATACAGGTCATATATGGCAACACACGTTAAAGCTCTACGATAGTTAAAGCTTCGCGACATAATGATGAAATAACTCGCATCCTTTCTTCCGATCAAAGAATCTGTTGGTGACAGTAGCAAATACAAAACCATTTTTTTCTTGTATTTTTCTTCCAAGATTTTTCTTTTTGTTTTAAAATATATAAACTCACCCCAAGAAACAATAAAACAATTCATTGTAAAATTATATTAGAGTTGAATGTTTCATTTGTTGATGTTGTAGTTTTCTTGGTACAAGTTGCGATTCAAAGTCTAGATGCGAAAATTGTATGCATTTCTTTTTCAGGTTTTTGTCTGTTTTAATAATATAAATTCATCTCAAGAAAGCAATTTATTTTTAAAATTATTCAAGAGTTGCACTTTTATATGGTTCTGGTACAATGTTTATTTTACTCTAACAAAACCAAAGAGACAATCAAATGTTTATGTTCTATTTTGTATAGGGTATTTTATTTTGTTAAAAGTTGTGTGTTTTGTCGTTCGTCTGAAGGTCTGTGTAGAACTCTTGGTAAATCAAAACAATCTGAGGTCATTGTAGGGAGTAATTGTTTTTCCTAGGGCTTTTATCCAGCCGACAGCCGGTTGCCCTTTACGTCCCGAAGGGACGCATATTCAACCATACACTAGACAAACACTTGCGGGCTCCTCTGATCTGGGGTCAGCAGAACGCGAGGCCCTCCGCGACAACACACCCACAAAGTCAAGGGACAAACAGCCATGCCCAAGGCGGAACTCGAACCCGCGACCCTTCGGACCGAAGCGCTGAGTCGGTACTCGCTCTTAGCCACCTCGGCCATCCAGGTCGGCAGGGAGTAATTTACGAAATATAAATGTTTCAACAACGGAATTCTTGTGCTTTAGCAGGCGCTGCGCGACAAGGTATCGGTACAGCGCGAGTGACCTCCCGTGTGGCCGTGGTGGACGCGATCGTAACAAGCGAGTGAGCTGAGGCAGCAAGAGTGTTTCACGATGAACGATAAATTCCCCTGAATATTACCTTGTACTTTAGGCTAGAGCGCGTCTTAACTGTGCACAGTGAGGGGATAACAGATTTCAGAAGAATTCTACGTGTTTAAAAGGATGTACTCAATTTTCATTTCAGTTCTATTGAATGTATGTTCCACTTCAAATTTGATTTAATGAAGGGGAATAGAAATTTATGCATTTAAACCTTGTAAATTGTTAACTCGCTGCTTACAAATGTATGTAATATTTCTATTTCAAAATATTAAGCATTATTTAAATATAAATCACCGTGTTATTACAATGTCACCAATAAGAAGTAACTTGATAATTTCAATTTATTACATCAAACAGCAATTGAGTCTAACTTTATTACACTCTTAACAAAACTACATACATCTAAAGAATGGAAATGTCTATTATGTATCATTAAAAACAGGTTTCGTAAGAAATATTAAAATATTTAAAAACTGTGTCCTTCAATGTGTTTTTTATAATATACCGCGGAATTAAGTTAATTTATTTTGCTTCTCAGATAATAGACCAGTTGGTCTGTGGCATTATTTGTTAATAAAAAATATAGCTCTAATACAATTCGTTCTGTTCATATCAGATGAAAGATTTATTTTACTCGTGTAGCACGAGAATTGCTAAAAAATTGTGAAAATGATCCACAGATTACGAAAATTTTAATTATCCTACTTCAATTCACTGTTAGTACTTCCGAAACCCGTTAGAATTGTAATAATTGGAAATTAATGAAGCGTGTGTAGTGATATGAGAAATTGACAATCTGGGTCAAGGATGTTGAACAAATAAAAAGACGTGGGATTTCGGACGTACCTCCTGAAAAATAAGTTCGTTTCGTTAAGTCGAGGTTCGTGTAGCTCACCTCATTGACTGCACGGAATTTCAACCCTTATTTCCAGACGTGGAAGATGCTGATATTACGAAAAAAGAAAATGTAATGAATAAAGTAAAATGTAGGGAATAATAAAACAGGAATAATAAGTTTTGCCAGCATCAAGCTAGTTAGCTCTTAATGTATTAAGTGTACAAAAGTACGGAATAATTAATGGTAGGAAAGGAAGAACATGAAGAGCAATAAAAATCAGAAAAGGAACAAGAAAGAAGATAACAAGGTATTACATAAAGAAAAAATGGATAAACAAGCGTATGGATGTATTAAAAGAAGAACATTACTGAAAAATGTGTTGGTGTGAAACAATTGAAGTGACAGAGAGAAATATATGTTTATTTACAATTTATATATATTTGAATTTACTAACACTATAGACAAAGTCGTCTCTGATGTTCCTCATACCACCTTTTCATTTTCAATTAAGAGCGAGAAGAAGAAGTAGAAAAAGGACGAGCACGTGGGTGATAAGAAACGAAAGAAGAAGGAAATAGAGGGGAGAGAAATAAGAAGAAAGCAAAAAAGAGAGGAAGAAGAACAAAATGAAGGCGAAGAGCGAGAAAAAGAAAATCATCGACAATCAGCAGAACTTACGAGTAAAAGCAAATAAGATGGCCTGAACACGGGCGTGCCTGGAAATTTGTCGCAGGTGGCAAGTCTTCACACGAATTGCTGCAAGTATTTCAGAAATGGCTGAGAATCGCCTGGCGGTGGTGAGGCGGGAGGGGGTCGGCGTCGAGAGCGTGCATTAAAAGCGACGAGAGGTAACTTAATAACGCGCGGCTGTCTGCCGACGCGACGGCGGCGGCGGCGGCTGCGGGGGCGGCTGCGGGGGCGGCAGTGGCACGGACGCCCTTGCGGCACTGCTCGAATAAGCGGCTTAGTGGGCCGACTTATCAGCCAGCGTGGTAGGCGGCGGCCGACAAGCAGTGGCTCGAAACGCAATTCCAGAAAGCAACATGTGATTCTAGGAAGATGACGCAAGATGGACATGTCACTCATACGAACAATCAATGCCATTCTTCTTCTCTTATTAATACTAAAACAATGTTACCTTTATCTCCTCAGAGCTTTTTTTTAATGTGTGTTTAATTGTCAAATTACGTCGCAGCCTTACCTACTGAAAAAATTACTTGCAAAAATAAAACACTATTCACTAAAACACGTTTTATTTTTGTTTGTATTTGCGTTTTTTTAACACAAACATCTTTTTGTGTGCGAAGGGCCGCTGATAGTCTCGAGAAGTTATTTGCGTGCCGGAAATCACGTACTACAATTTTGAAATTCGGTCACATGGACATAATTATTTTGGCCTCCGTTTTGGTACAGGTTTCTTGTTATTTGCTCCATTCTTACTTACGTGTACCAATAGACTTCTGGGCATCAGGGAATCACAATATATGTCAGCAAAGTGCTGTTCTGTAAAGTTACTTTTCCCTGCGAAATATTTTTAATCTCATTTCCAAGAACACGCTGATGATTTTTTAATAACTTCACGTGCGTTATATTTTATTAGAAAAACGAAAATACGATTTCAAGGAAAAAACCAGTACCTTTTCTCAAGCTTGATTTTTATATTATGAAATAAAATGATGTGTGCAGTATTCTTTGCCGATATTAAAGCGCTTCTTCTAATGCTTAAACTGTCTTAACACGTTAACATTAATGTCCCATTAATTTCATAGCAATCAATCAAGCATTCTTTGCCTCTGTGCCATATCTTTAGTTTCCAATTACACATTTGAATAGTGCTGTTATTAGTGACCTGCAGCAGCAAAAATGCTTAATATTCAGAATATAGGAAGAACATAGTGGAGCAGGGATATATTGTAGGCAGCAGTTCTTTACTGTTCATGCCAATACCTACTGAGGTGCCACAGATGGCTTATTACTGCAATGCCCCTAGCCAGAAGGTCCAAGGCTTCAAATTGTTGACACTATCTGCACAGCTAGGTTGAATTAAGTCGCTGCACTTGCATTTGCACTTACATACACTATATTCCTACACATGGCGGGAGGGCAGTCAGAAGCATAAAGCTTGTTCCGAATGGTCCAGTGCCCCTCTGGAGAGAGATACTGAGGTGGGGAAATGACGTCAGTCGGCGTGTGGCTTGGCCCCCGATCTCACCATCGAGTGGTAAAAGAACACCGCCAGCTCCCGTGAAAAATACAATTTACTTATGGCAGTAATTACCATAGTAGTGGACGCGCTCAGAAACACAAAATAATCAACCATTCGCATACCAAGAATATCCATGATATGCGTGATATCCGTGAATAGAAAATATGTAAAGGCAGGGAGACCCTTCTCTGGAGCCTTGCTAATATATGACGTCAGGTTTGTCGTATGCAGTGATATAGATATGTAAATGTTTTATAAAATCCAAATATTAGTGATAATTTAATAATTTTAAACAGTAAGGTTATATTACTTCTATTTTACTAGAAGTATTAAATTAGGTTTCAGAGACGTTCACATTTACAAATGAAATGAAATTTGTTACAAAATCATATAATTTTCGCGAAAATGTGAGGGTTTTGGATCTTTGCTTAAAATATATGTTTATATTGCTTAATTCTAAACCTTACTGCAATGTAATGTAGATATGCATTCACTTTATATATTTATTATTATTATTATTATTATTATTATTATTATTATTATTATTATCATTACTACTTATAACCTAATCTTCCTTCCCCACTTCCGGAAGCCAACTAGTGGATCAAGTCGCTTTGAGGCTCCGGATACCTATTAAAATATATTCCATTGACGCACTTACCCTACATATACGGCTGGGGGAAAGAATTAAAAAAATTCATACCTTCTATTACTCTTCTAGAAGCCTTCCGTAGGGCATGTCAAATAGCGCGCATTGGGAGAAAAGTGTCGAGAATTAACAAGGAATATTTGAAGTATGCGGAGTATAACAACGGAAATAGAATATCATTGATGTTATAGATACTCTCAAACACCAACTTTCTGTCTATTCTCAACGATTGCGACACTATACCAGAAGATTTAGAAGGAAAAAGCAATAGGACCATACCATGATACCCCATATTACAAGTATATCCCAAAAAATGTTCTTGAAAACAACCGCTATAAACTGTATTGGAACCAAAGTGTACTAACAGATCGAACAGTGCACCACAACAGATCTGACATAACACTCTGGGATAAAAATAGGAAAAAGTATGGTTTGTGGATATGACAGTAGTTGATACTAGCAATCTTACGACAGTGTATCGGGTGAAGATCCAGAAATACAAAGAATTCACCCACATCGTGAAAAAACAATGGAATATCCAAGAAACAAAGACTGTCCCCGTCGTTCTTTCAGCAACGGGCATCATTCCGAAGACCTTAAAGTAGAAACACACAGAAATAAAAAGAGTACCGACATCAGTCTCCAGAAATCTGTTTTACTCAGCAACGTACTCATTGGTCAGGAAGTTTCTGGGGAGAAATGAAGGTTTTAAGGTTCTATTATAATCATTGTAAATATGTTTCTGAATTGTACACATAAATATGCTGTTGTTGTCAAAAAAACAATATAAATATCTGTTTGTTGTCTCTACGAGAACTACAAATTTTGTTTATTGATATACAATTTCATTTAAAATATATATTTAGAATTTGGAATTCATTCTTTGATAGTAGATATATGTGTGATTTCTGTTTCAGTACTAGTGAACAGTGCACGATTAAATAATAATAATAATAATAATAATAATAATAATAATAATAATTTAGAAAGTGTTTGAATTATTATAGAAAGAGCTTGTTGGGTTTATCACGAAATATATAGTAGCGATTGTCCGAATCGTTGATGTGCTCCTGTGCGAACATAGGCTTCTCAAGCGCTTTCTGTGAGAAGCTTAGAATGTATTTCAAAATTAATGTTTCGATGCACATTTTTAGGATCATCATCGAGTACATATATTACTAATATAATTACTATTGTTACTAAATCACTCATATAATTCGGATTACAATACTAAACGAAATGAATGCCCCCTAATTGTACAACAACCTCTCCACCTTATAAAACATCCATTTGGCGTCCATGCACATCGCAAAGATTAAAGGAGTGGAAAAATCACTCAGTACACAAAGCGTGGATGGGAGCAAACCCCAAATTAACAAAATAGTTTAAAAACTTATTTTTCCCCAGCAGGTCCAGCCATAATATCAATCAGTTTAACAACAGGTAGATGTAACCATAGGCTATCTCTACGAACAGAATTAAATTCAAACAAACTACAGGCAGATTCGCGAGTTCCTCTTGCAGAGCACTTGTCCCTGTTTCGTTTTCTCCTCATTTTGTTGTAAATGCGCCATCTCTTGCAACAAGTCCTCTGCCTTCTATTCTTTCTATAAAAGACTGAATATCTGAAACAGCGATTTTTTCTATTCCACTTATCCTCTATCTGCCGGCTTCCGTCCGTTATTTCCCTTACGAGCACCCAGCAGCTGTTCTCGGTCGTCGGATAGTGGCCTCTATACAGGAGCGCTTCCTGCGCTCGCCAATTTCCAGCCCTCCTTCACTCGTCCCGGAGCGTGAAGGTCCTTCTGCCCCCCCCTCCAGCTGCAGCGTGGCCCTCACACTCGCCTCGGCCATCTTCACTTTCACTTTCGTCCACCTGCATCTCCGTTTCCGCCATCTGCCATCAGAACTCAACCCCTCTGTTCACCCAGGACTTCGCCCCCGCCTCCGCTTTCTCCTACGTTCGCATCATTCCCCTCGCTCGTCAATTGGCGTACCCCCGTCATCTTCCTTCGTCATTTTCCTTCGGCATCTTCCTCACCCTTTTTCTCTCGCCATCCTCTTCTCCATCTTCCGTCCCCATCTTTCTCCGCCACCTTCGTCCTCCATGTTTCACCGACATCGCCATCTCCCTCCGCCATCGCCATCCACCCCTACATCCATCTTCCTCTGCCATCCGTCATCCTCCTCCGGCATCCTTCTCCAAAATCCTGCTTCGCCATTGCAATCCGCTCCCGCCATCTACCTCACCATCCCCTTCGCCACCCGCCTTCGCCATCCATACTCATCCCTTTCTGCTTTGCCTCTGCTTCCGCTGTGGCTTTTACCTTCACCTTCGCCCTCCCTCTCGCCATGGTCTTCGTCACGTTACCATCAACCCCCTTGCCCTCGCCCTCGCCCTCCCTCCTACCCTCGCCATCATTTCCGTCTTCGTCTTCGACTTGATCTCAGCATTTCCCTCGGCATTCCCCTCCTCATTCGCCCGCTCGTCCCTACCCTCTCTACCCATTTTACAATTTTCTTCTCCTCCGCTCTTCTCCTTCACCTCTCGTGAAATAACTTTTTAATACGTGTGATGGTTTAACCTTACATCGTAATTTATTCTTATTTAACACGTAATATCTATTTTCTGCAGTTATTTTGTAACAGCCCAATTAACAGATTTCTTATCCCGTTCATCCAAATGCCTTGTTCATACTGTATCCTTTCCACGATTTCTGCATATTATAATATACTTTTGTGTGATTTTCTATTTCGTCAATGACGTGTTTCCCATACAAATTCACCTCATTTTCTTTCCCCGCATCTGTTTTCTTGTTCGCGACCCAGATACCTTGATCCCGCATGCCGTTTCACCGAGCAACGGAAAATTCACATTTTAGTCTTTCTCCATTTCTTCTCCGCGCTGTCTTCCCAACATCATCGCCTCGTTTCGTTTCTATATCGCCTTTTTTCTTTTCCTTGGGTCATTCCCTTCAGATTGATCCGCAATCTCATACTTCTTAATTTAAAGACAATTTTCTAGTTTCTCTTCCCCCTGTTTTCACGCTCGTCGCTTTCCGTTTCTCGGCGTCCTTTTTCTCTTCTCTCTCTTTTCTCCTCCCCCTTTCCTTTTCTTCACGAACAGGTTGCGAAACGTAGAAAGTTCTCAGTCGGACTCCCTCTTACCGGAAACGACCCCTCCTCCTCGACGCCGCCCACACAACTCCACGTACACGATCCCACCCACATGGCCTTACTATCACGACCTGACCAACAGGATTCCTTCTCACATTCCCACTCACTCCCACGCCCACACGACACGACCTGACCAACATGAATCCGAGAACATGACCCCCAGCGACACAATCTAATCCACACGATCCCACTTGCAGACGCCACTTACACGAACCCATCCACATGACCCCACCCACATGATCCCACCAACACGACCCCGCCTACACAACCTCACCAACACAATCCCCGCCCACGACCCCGCCCACACGACCTCCCACACGACCCTCCCACAATGACCCTCCCACACGACCCTCCCACACGACCCTCCCACACGACCCTCCCAGCGACCTCCCACACGACCCTCCCACACGACCCTCCCACACGACCCTCCCACGACCCTCCCACACGACCCTCCCACACGACCCTCCCACACGACCCTCCCACACGACCCTCACACACGACCCTCACACACGACCCTCACACACGCACGATATCTCCCGCATGCACGACACCGTTTCCGTCCCTTCCATTTCTCGCACAACCCCATTTACTCGCCTTTTTATTCTTTCATTTCTATTCCTTTTCGTCAATTTTTTTTACTTCTTCCGTATGTCTTCCTCCTCCCAAATTTCCTCACACTTTCCCTCTTCTTCGCCCCGCCGTTTAAAACAACTTCGGTTAATTTCCTTTGGCAATTTATTTCTCACTTTCCTCCGCTCACGCTGTACGGCTGCATGGGCAAGCCGTGGCCCAGAGAGCGCTGGGCCGCCTCGCCAGGCGGAGCGTAGGGCGTGGTGCGTGAGGCGTGGAGCGTGCTGCGCGCGGCCGGGCCGTCGCTCACGGGAAAGCGGCGTCGCCGTTACCGTCATCTTAAACGGTTATCGCGCCGCCGGGCGCCGCCTAGCGCCGCCGAGCGCCGGCCGCCGCGCTGTGTTCGCGTTTGCGAGGTAATCAGCGACATCGGGCTTTCCTCCGCAACACAATTGAATGGCGTTTCGCGCAGGCGGCGACAGCGGCAGCGGAGGAGCAGAAGGGGAAGAGAGAACTTGGAGCGGAAAGGGGGGAGGGGGTAGAAGAGAGAACTTGCAGCCTGGAGAGAACGGAGAACAGGGGAACTTCAAAGGTTTGATTTAAATGTGAATGTGAAAAGAGGACTGGAGATGACCTAGGACAAGAAATAGAATAGAAAATAGCAGCAAGAAATAGCAGGGAGGTAGAATTGCAAGAAGACTGACTGTGCAAGGCGACAAAATTGTCGATAATCAGCAGATACATGCAATATATTCAGTACAAGAAAGCACATATTGTATATGTGCAATATATACTCGTATATGGAGTATAAGGAAATGTATGGGTCCTCCCAAAAAACTTTAAATAGAAAATCTAGCAATAGATATGATCGGAGTAAACGCTGTATTAAGTTGTGAAATTCCCGTCCAACTATTGTTTCAAAAATTGATATAAAACTAGAGGAATAAATGACACATATCAACTTATTCTACACGAAAGTTGGATGATCATTTCTCATCTGACTATTACGTGCAGCGCTAGTCTTACAAAGCATGACTCATCGCTATGCCCCCGTCACCGCTTGTTTGAATTTGCGGTAGGTTCGATACTCATACTTGTGATATTTTCGTGATAATGCTGTTTGCCATCATTTGCGATTTTTCACCTAGGTGAATCAGCAATGTCTTTGACAGCAAATTTCAAACGCTTGTAACTTAAATGCTAACCTAACTTCACCAAATAAGACGTAAAGGATCACATGAAGTCAAGTATTGAGTTGTATCAAGCTGTTTCCAGGAGAGCTGTGATCTAATGTACGTTTTTGGAACACAAATGTTAAGAGAACTTCAGGTTCAAATAGAACACGTGATAGTGCAAAAACACATACTTTCTTGTACAGTACAACACATATTAAATATTAATATTGCAACGACTATCGAACTAATACTTCTACCATTAATTGCAAAACTATTAACCAAATGAAGCCTAGGAGGAAAAAAGGCTTGAGTTTTTATTTCGAAAGTTTAAATGAAAATGGTATTTTGTAATTGAATTTAGTGTATTGAGTTCTATTTTTGAAAAAAATAGACTAAAAGGAGACTAAAATACTGACCAAACCAGATTTGAACACGTGCGCTACGGGGATATGCAAGATATGATACTCACGAACCAAAAGATCTAGATTCAATATTGAAGGTATAAGATAGGTTCGAAAAGCATTTGAATTGGTGAAATTTTCAAAATTCGTTTTTAAAAAGTTCTAATGAAAGTCGAATCTATGCCATATTATCTAAAAAATTTGTAATATTTGATCAAAAACAAAAGTGCCGAAACAGCACACAAATCCTCGCAGTATTTGTAACTTTTATAATTTTCAATAATTCAGAGAATTCAACTAAAACGAGACCTGTGCCATTCCTTAAGCTACTTTTAAATCTATTCGACAAAAAAATAAAGAACAATGCGGAGCCGTTTTTGAGAAAATTTAAGGAAACTTTTAAACAATTATTTTCTCAAAGGTTTCAATTTTTTTCTTTGCATTTCTTCCTCGGATAGAGCAAGACGCTTAAAAATAGTGCAGATGTGTTTTTTGTTAAATTCTGTATTTTCGAAAATTCCAAAATTACTAATATTGCGATAAGTAACCCATATTTAGCACTAATTTTAAACCTACAGAGACATACACTTAGGCGAATTTGTTTAGATTTACCTTGGGTGAGAGGCGGTTCACAGAAAGAAAAATTGAGAAAACAGGAACAGGATGGTCTTAGAAAATTATTCAGGGAGTTGTCTATGAGTAAAGAGACGATATATTTAAGAAACCCAGAGAGTAAGACAAACGATCTATAGCGGCGAGACAGAGAAGTGCGCAGGTGTCTAAAATGCAGATTTTAAGATAAATGGGTAGCATAATCTGGCCCGACGGCCACCGGTGATTCTAATTTCAATGCCTTACAGACCCAATTTCAACAACACTTCTTACTTTCTCGCGTGACAACTCTTTCCCACATTTTAGGAATTATTCATACCGAAGAGAAGTTCTTTATTTATTTATTTTTACGTCAAAAAACAGTTAAAACTGCGTATGACGTGCTATGGGGAAAAGTGAATTGTGTGCACATTTTCAAAATTCTGTGATCCCTACACTAAGTCATTACTAATTGAATTAAAAAAAGCTCCCATGTATAAAATCTTTTTTCAAGGATAAATAAGCAATAAATTTTGGGATCTTATCCATGTTGTCCTTCGGAATAATACTTTCTGCCGCGACAACATGGAAACGAAAAGTTGAATAATTGTATTTCCCACTGAATTCTAGAAGACGTGCACAGAAAATGAAGTTACATTTATGTCCAGAAGCAAGACAAGGGGCCATCTCAGCATTTGTAAATGGATCAGGAAAACTGGACGAAAAACCTGATCGAGATGGGGGTCATTGACCCAGAAGCTGCAATACAAAATTTTCCTCAAAATGTATGTCTCTCTGTGTGAAGAACACGATCGCCTAAACCATACACAGAATTTTCCCCAAATTGGATATTCCCCGATATGTCTGGCTGCTCTCGTGGATTCTCGAATCTGAAACGGATATTTAATTTTTGGGGTTCTTTACATACAGCCGCTTGGACATTTTTGAAACCCTATGAAATTTCATTAACACCCCTAAAATTTAAAAAAGTTCCAGTCAGCGAAAAATTGGGGCGATTTCAAAATCCTTTTTTGCGGGTTCAACTAGTATTGTAATATTACATAATACTTACAAATAATACGAGAAAGTATTTACTGTTGTAGCAGCACTATTTTATTTTTTAAATATGTAGGCTTGAAAAATAATAAATTTTAGACGAAATGGAGTTCTTTAATTCACAGTTACCCATTCAGTCTTTTTTTAAATATAAATTTATTTTAAGTCGCATCAACATCTATGATTATTAAGAACTACATAAAAAGGCATTACATAAAATTTTCATCGGTTATAAAACAGTGCTTAAACAAAATAATACAGAAAAATTATACATAACATGATATAAACATATGTTTGTATAATTGAATACAAAATTGCAATTATACAGTTTTGATTCAGGTTTATATTTCATTTAGGGTATTGATTGATTTCAGAATTATAGTATTATTTTTTATAATCCTCAGATGTTAGGATTAGTCCTTGCTCTTGCTTATCTGCATTCTGCTTGCGTCTGTTGTGCTGAAATGGAGCACAATGGTATAACAAATAATGAATGTTTAGATAGGTATTAGAGGGCACATAGGTAAAAGGATCTCGGGTTGGAAGGTGCTTGTGACAGAAATTTCAATGACCAGTTCTTATTCGTGATATTATCATCTGTTCTTTTTTAGAAAAGTCTTTGAGAGTTTTCAAGGAGTAAAAATTATTTACGTATATCACGAAGAGAAAAGGGCCTAAAATCGATCCCTGTGGGATTTAACGTGCAATTGGCAATAAGGCGGAAAGATGTGCACATAATGTTCCATCATTCCAGTAAGGTATTTCTACTCTCTGAGATCGTTGTTTAAGATACAAACATACGCGACTAAGGCAATATCACGGATTCCATATAAAGGTAACTTTTAAAGTAAAATATTATGACCAATGACATCAAAAGCTTTTGAAAATCTACATATAATCCAAAATGTGCTTCGTTTTGATCCAATGATGAGGCGACGTCTTTAAGAAACGAAAATATAGCTTTTCCCGTAGATTTTGATTTTCTAAATCCTTGTTGACAATCAGAAATGTATTTGCGCGTTGTGCTTCTTGAGAAATTTATAAAATATTTATATCCATTCATATATAAAAGTCTCTCTAATATTTTTGAAAAACTAACAAAAGAGAAATTCGCCGATAATTTTTAATTTCATTTTTGTTACCCTTTTTGAAGAGCGGCTTAATCTTAATTGTTTTGAAAATATCTGGAAAAGTTCTGGTGCATAAGGATACATTAAACATGTGAGTTATCGGGTGTATAATGGCAGGCGCACAGGTCTTTAACAAACAGTCCGGAAATTCATATAAACCGACCGAATATTTATTTTTTAGATTACCGATTATTTTGAGAATTGCATAGGAAGAAGTTTCGGAAATGAACAACGTGTCTAACTTTTTTGGAGAAACGCTTATTATGTCATTTTCAGACATCTCTTTATAACTTCGTAGGAGGCCATTAAAAGAATCTTGTTAGATTGTAGGCCATAGTACTGCATGAATGCTACCTATCACTGTTACACTCAAACCACCATTGCAGATATTATTAATTGTCTCCATAGATGTGGAAAGACAGCAATTTTGCTGCTTCTAAGATCTTTTGCAATTTTGAAAGCTGTCAAAGTGGAGCACAGTTCTGCAGTAGTGAGCTGGAGTAGTAGTGCAGTCTATTTATTTAGTCTTCTTGAAAAGGTAAATAATACAAAATACTCTATAAGAACGAATGCTGTTCGCAAGGGTTAGTATGATTTAATTGTTCCAAACATTTAT
Organism: Teleogryllus occipitalis; assembly: GCA_011170035.1. Lineage (NCBI taxonomy): Eukaryota > Metazoa > Arthropoda > Insecta > Orthoptera > Gryllidae > Teleogryllus > Teleogryllus occipitalis. The sequence continues at coordinate 205,649 of BLKR01001704.1, read as the reverse complement.
TCTTGATTTGTGAATTTTTAATATGATGGTTGGAGTTGGAAAAACTTTCAATTTTCCCGAAACAACCACTGTAATAAATACACAACTATGTATGCTCAGAATATCATATAAGAAACAAAAAGATAGTTGAGAACAAAATTATTCCGGGTAGAATCTAACATTCCAAGTTGTGTGAATGCACTTTATCCTCCAGAGGACAATTCCCTCTAATGCACAAATTTAAATTCAGTGAGGGAAGGAGATACTAATTCACATGAAATTGTGACCTTGTCTCCACACGACTTGAAGAAAAGGAAACAAACTACAAACAACGCGCTAGTACCATTTTATTTGTGCCATCTCAGCCAAGTTATAAAACACGTCGATAAAATCTCTGGGAACGGTGATTCTTCACGCGTGCTTTGAATCATGCACTAGTGACTTTGATGGATCTTTTTCATTGTACAACTATTTTATAATTTTTAGTGAAACTTGAATGGTTATGGGGGAGAGTGAACGAATATGTAATGATTCTTTAAAATGGTATAAGTAATGTTTTTCAGAATCATCTTTATATATTTTGCGAAGTGAAAATATATTTTCAGAGGGTAATTAATGCAGCAAAAAGCTAAAGTTCAATATAAATGGCTCTGTGACAAATAAAAAGATAATCTGCTAATTGTATAAGTTGTGCAGCAAATTGCATTCGTCTTATAAAAAGAATTACTCGTAGGGCTACTTAGTATTCCGACATTTTCTGGCCGGGTGAAGAGAACATGGGAAACTAACTCGCTTCCACCAAATCGCCCAACTTCGTCAGGGGTACCCTCTGGTGGTGCATTAAGTATCCAGTGAGCCTGTATGGCTGATGAAAATACAGGATGAGTCACATAGCTTTACCTGCTACACCTCCTGCAGTTTTTGAACGGTTGACGTTATAGCAATGCAATTTTCACGGAAGTTCATGAGGAAATAAGCCTAATTGATACATATAAACATTCCTATTTTCTTTTGTATGTTATTAGATATTGAGGTAACTTTGAGGTTTTTCTAATGGAACATTACATATTTTTAAATATATCGTGACGAGCGTAAAAAGATGAACCCAATCATATATATGTTGTAATATGTTAGATAATATTTTTGGAGTAATTTTTGTTTTTTGTGCTCATCTTTCCTTGCTCGAGTGCGTGACCTTGTGTGGCGGACTGAATATTTTGTATTTTGTAAAATTACTGAATATTTTGTAATCATTTTTCGATATCCGCACTCGTACCAAAATCTAGCCAAAAGTCGTCAATTCGCCGACAGAGAAAAACCAAGTCCGATTCCAAGTAGACGTTATCCATAAGATGTCCACAAACGTAAAGTGTAATCACCGGTCTCCACAGAGCACAGAGCACATTCCAGAAAGCGTATCTTCGATCGGCAAAACAATACAAACTTCACTAGGCGCTTTTTTTTTAATTTATTGGTTTTGATGGTAGGTACATAGATTAGTTAACAACTTTACATATGTATTGATTTCTTATTAACTGACTTAAAATTAACTTACAACTATTACAATGGGAGAGGAATGCATAGTGGGTCCTCTAATCAGGTTCCAATTCGGCGAATTTGATCAGAAATGAATGGTAGGGGTATTTATTTGTAATTCTGGTTTGATGGATGGGATTTTTACCGAGTCTGAAAGGCAACAGGGAGGGGATTTCATTTAAGCTGGAGTAAAAGTTAGAGGAGCGATAAGCTATATGCTGTGATAACGGTTCGAGGTAAAATTTCTTATGAAGTGGGAGATTGGATACGAACCATGGGGTATCACTACGCGCTAAAAGCACAAGAACAGTTCCAAATAGTGTCTGAATGTTGTGGCACCTGCTGCCCACTATACTCCGATTTAAACATAGATGCACTGCAAGGTCACGAGCTGGAAGGAGAGGGGGACTTTGTTATTTGTTTATTTATTAATTTTTACGTCAAAAATAGTTAAAACTGTGTGTGACGTACTACGAGGAGAAGTGAATTCTGTGCACGATTTCATAATTCTGTGATCCCTACCCTAAGCAATCTACTACTTGAATTTTGAATACATAAAGAAAATGAACGTTTACTGCAAGGATTGTTGAGAAAATATTCGCTCTGATGCAATAAAATCTATTTTCAAGGGTAAATCAGTAATAAAGTTGGGCTCTTATCCCTCATCACGTCCTTCGTCAGGAATAATACTTACTGCCGCGAAAACATGGAGAATGAATAACTATATTTCCCACTGAATTGTAGAGGACGTGCACAGATGATGAAGATACATTTATATCCAGAAGCAAAACAAGGGGGCCATCTCAGCATTTGCTCAAAGGGTCAAGGAAACTGGACGAAACACCTGATTGAGATGGGGTCATATACTCAGAATCCAATCGGAAGCTCCAATACCAAAAATGTAAGTTTTAACGAAGCTCCTGATTGAATGTCAGTGTTCCCGTGTCGTTCCAGCTCGTGACCTTGAAGCGCAGTTATCTTTAATCGACGTGTGTATAGCAGGCACCACTGCTCGCCGAGACTCGCTCCGACGCGACGCCCGGGCGTCACAGGTGCGTGTCACGCGCTTGGTTGGTGGTGTCCCGCGTTGGTGGTGGTTGGTGGTCACAGGTGGTGTCCCGCGCTTCTACTACTCGAGCAACTTTTCTTAAACGATGGATTGAAGAAATGCAGGCGGAGTGGGGGTATTAGTTACAAAGTCGTCCACTAGAGTATTCACACTAATGCCAACCTCTAGAAAATCATAGTCAAACCTGCTACATGTGCGGCCAGATCATCACTCTGAATAGGCAACAACCGGGATACCCGATAGGAGTTTTAGGTGTCTCCCTTGAAGGACCTGGACCTGCCTCAGCCGTTTCTTTAGATAATGGTGACAAAGCTAAACAGAAGTTCTCGATTATGAAAGCAAGTAGCTTCTGTTTCGCGCCAACGAAGTTTTAATGCTTGGAATGTCGTCATTAGTGCTCACTGCGAGGTTTTGCCTTCAACTGTTTATTGCTCAAGGGGATGAGAAGCGAGGTCATCGTTCAAGGAATGTTGCGCGAGTAGTACAGCCACCCCCAACGTAGCGCGCGCCGTCCAAGCCGCGCGCGCGAAATCAAATGTTCGCCGGACAAATTACACGAACTTTGGCTGACTTCTAAAATCAGACATTTCAAATAGCAACTTTCACTGTAATTATTCAGAATTTTTTCTTAACCGTTTGAGGTATGCAGAATGAAATATATAAAAAATTGTATTTTACATCAAAGACAATGTTAATAATTGTTTGTGGTGTGAGATAGGACTTGCAACTTTCTTTTTGGAAAAATTAAAATTACGACTTATTTCAGAGCTAGAAACATTTATTTTTATACACTGAATATAATTTAATTAACATAATTTAATTTAATTATATTAAATATATTAATATATTTTAATTTTATAATAAATACTTAATTATTATTTTAGATGAGTGTGAAACATCCTCCGAACTACTATAATGAAATGTTTATTAATTGCTTAGTCTTGTATAAAGTTTAATGAAAATACCATAAGAACGGAGAAAATAGTGTAATAACATTACTGGAAATTAAAAAAATGATAATAAAAGATTTGACTACCTCAACACATCTTACAGTCTGAGGGGGATCAGGGCATCAATTGATGTCACTACATTGTCCCTGTCCGGGATGTCTTAGGGTTCCAGTTCCGGTGGTGCCATAATTTATGTCAATTTCAGCCACTGTCTGGAAAATAATTCTAGCGACCGGCTGCTCTACTCCGTAGTTTTTTGTGGTTTCTCCGATCACCAGGACAACGCCGGAGCTGTACTAAAGAGGTCACGGACCTCTTGCGATCTTTCCTTCTTCTTCCTTGTGCCATTCACACACACCAACATGCACTAAACTACTACACATGTCGGGAGATCACTCGGAAACTTAAAGCTTCTGCCGGCTGGGCCGCTTATATCTTGCTGAGGGAAAACACGCAAGCCGACATGTAGGTCGGTGCCGGTTCTCGCCATCCAGCGAGCGCGAGAACACCGTCACCTCCCGCGATAAAAACATGCTCTACACTTAGTGAACTAATGCATTTGCAGTTGACGCCCCAAGACACATCAATCAACCAATCAATCCACACTTCAACGCCAGATCTAACTAGTCACCACCCTGTAGCGTTCCGAGGAAACCCTGATGAACTACAGGAATGTAATTCAATCCAGTGATGCTGGAAAAGCACGTACTTTCTCGCAATATTTGTAAATTGGCAATTTTTGGCGTTCCTTGTTCTATGGAAACAATGAAGAAATAATTTGAAGCGTGTTTTTTAGAAATATTCTTTTTTATAAATTACAAAATTTTCAAGGAGAGATTACGCACAAAGTACTAGTTGTTTTCTCTTTTTATCAAAAAATGTTACAAAACCTGTTTTAAAGTGTTGATGTTTTAGAATAGATTTTGTTTAAGGCAAAAGTCTTTTTCTTCAATATTGTAATTTTTAAATGTGAAAATTTCACAATTTTCCGAAATACAGAGAGTTCGTCGGAAATCAAACTAGGGCCATTTTTTTCGTCCCTTGATACATACAAAGAGAAAATTGCTCAAAGCTTTAGAAACCCTCTAGTACTCATATCCTGATAACATGTCCACTGTGTTAGAAAGCTCATTAACCCCTAAAGTAACGAAAATGCGCTGTGATAGAACACCCTCTAGCCTTTGTGTCAGGAAAATTCGTCCAACGCATTAGAAGGAGCTCTAGCCTTCTATTATGAAAATGCGCCCACCGTGTAGAACCACCTCTAGTGTTCGTACCGCGAGGGCGCCTGCGTTCCAGCGCGTGGGTGGGGCCGAGGAGGCGCGCCGCGGCGAGAGGACGAAGATAGGGCCTCGCGCACGGCGCGCAGGGGGGCGGGGCGGCCGGGGGCGGGAGTGTGGATGGAGACGCAGGCATATGCTTCCCGGGATCCGAAGTCGCGCGAACTCAATACGGTAGGGATTCCCAAAATACGACCCGCATGCGTATTTCGGCTCATGAGAAAACGCGCACTGTCTTTAATCGTGAAGTATTTTCAGCACATTACAAAAATATGGAATTTGAATAGAATACTGGGCGATATATTTCTCAAGCCATAAAAAATCTCATGTACTAAGGGAAAATATCGAAATATACGCTGAGATAGTTGTCTAAATGTCGAGGTTCTCCTTGTACCAAATTAAATTGCGAAATTAGTGTTTTAACAGTTATTAACATCAGGATTGTGAATAAGTACCATCATTTGTGACTATAAATCAAATTCTATATTTCAACATTCGAAAATCATTGAAAATAAACTTCGTATAGATGTTCTAAAGTATCACGTCTAAATTTTAACAATTGATTCTATGTTGGATCGCATTACCACAGAGAAACAGAGGTCTTTAATAATCGACACGCAGATCAAATCTTAAACTTAAAGGTTTCAATCAGCCCGCCTTGCGTCTAGCCCAGGATTTCCCAAGTGGGTGGTGTAAAAATTCAGTGGTCATGCCAACAAGGATGGAAGAGGGGGAGTGGGAGTAGGAGTATGTCAACGGATGGTGAGGATCATTAAATCGTAGAAGGAACTGAGTCGGCATCTTATGACGAGTACCTGCTTACATCACTCCAAGATTTCGTTATGATGTGCATTCTCACTTATCATTATTCAACGAGCAATAAACCATTCATATGAACCCCTGAGAAAGTTCTTGCTGTGAAAGCTGATAATAAGCATGAGTTTGATCAACATAGAATTCATTTGTATCTTTAACTTATGCTTTTTACTTTTAATGAATTTTCGTCTATTTTTTTAAAGAAAAAAATTGTTGATATGTTCCTCTAAAAATAATATTTTAATGTATTTTGTTTAATGTAACGTGATGTGCAACACAGAGTGAAACGACAAATTAAAATATCAAAATTGTCCTTCAGCAAAAAATATGAAAGAAATTGTCCTTCAGCAAAAAAGAAAACCAACTATTTTAAATGTGTATAATACACGCACTCATGTGTATGCATGTGTGCGAGTGTAAATGACTCCCGCTCCTTCCAATTGTCTGGATTAGTACTATGGCCCTTCTCTTGAAAGTTTGTGCACCCCTGCACTAGGGCTTCGGAAGAGCGAATCAGGGCTGCGGGGCTCGGCGGCGGGGGCGGGGGCGGGGCGGGGGTGGGTGGAAGGTGGGGCGTGGGAACGACGCGGCGCATGGCGCTGGGAGGGAGGGGGACAAGGGGGCGGGGAAAGGGGGAGGGTGCTGAAATGAGAACGGGTGTACTAACACGGCGAACGTGTCGAATGGGGATGAAGTGGTGCTTGGAAATTACGGAACAAAGAGACGCGGTGCCGAGCGAGAAACTGGTAATGCTACTGTGCAGCGGTGACTTCTCATTTTCGCTCCTTCTCTAACGCTCTTGTTCTCCTTTAATACCGCAATAAGAGCTGCAAGCACGACAGACGCCGTTGATAATATAACAATATAACATTGCTAAAATCCATTTTCATTGAAAGGATACTATAGTTCAATGGCAATTCAGAAAGTAACTTCAGTTTTCTCATCTGCGAGAATTAGATGGGAGTAGCAAGCAAATCCATTGAGGCGTCTTTGATCATGCTCCGCAAGGCCATATTGGCTCCGTATTTTGCTTCTGGACATAAATCTCGCTTTAGTATCTGCGCATGGTTTCCTGAGCTCTTTGGAATGTTCGTAGGAAACTTAGTTATTTCGTCAGTAGCATCATCAAATAATCTTTCTGCATGTTTTCGCTGTAGTGAATCAATTTCTTAACGTGGGCAGGATAAATGGCCAAAATGAGTCGCTTATTTGCCCCCTCAAATAATTTCTGTTACACGGAAGTGTGTTTATCTTGTTATGAAATTTTACCAAGCTGTCTTAATCCAACGTATTAAAAGGGGGGGTAGCGATTTCGAACCTCAAGAAACGCGCACAGATTGTACTTCTACCCCACATGTCGCACACGGTATTTAACTGATTTTTATGTTAAATTGTGTTATATTTTTATATTAAATTATGTTTATCTTCATTGAGCTTGGAATCTTACCGTTGCTTTGTTTATGTATTTACGAATCTGTAATATTTGGCAAAACTGACTTACTTAACGGTGGGAACATATTTTCATCCAAGATTGACGATTATAATTACAACAAACGTCGTAGAAATAATGTTCATCAAGTGTCAGTATTAACAGCTCACTACATGAAATCCACATACAAAATCTGTACATTACTTTACAACGCATTGCCACTTCACATTAAACAATTAAAGTCGGTAACTTAAACAAATGTAAGTTAACAGCAAAATCTTATCTGCACCATAAAGGTTTCCATACGATTAGAGATTATACTGATCATCAAAAAGAGAAATATTGTTAATTTTAACAAAACAATGATATATAATGAATTAATTTACATTTGTATTGTATATTTTTTAAAGACTTAATATGCCTGTAACAATTCATGTACTTCAGCTTCAGAATCCATGACCCCCATCTCGATTAGGTTTTTGTCCAATTTCCCTGATCCATTGAGCAAATGCTGAGATGGCCCCTTGTTTTGCTTCTAGACAGAAATGTAGTCTCAATGTGCGCACGTTTTGTTGAGCTCTCTTTTTTCTTGTAGTGGTAGTTCAGCTGAGGGTGAGTTACTATATTGTTAGCAATGCAGAAAAATCAAATCTGCAGTTCGTTTACCGTTGCAAATAGTTTTTCTATAACTCTCGGAAAAGAAAATCCCTAGTTTTTCAAATGTTGCTAACTCGCTCTTTTCTAAATATTATTTCTGGTGTAGTTGTTTTAACTTCCATTCATCTTTTAAAAATTTATTGTTAACATGTTGGGATTCTGGTACTCAAGAAAACGTGCGCAGATAATCTGCTTCCCTGTACGTCATATACAATCTCTACTGTTTTTGACGAAATAAATCAATCAAAATCAAATAAATAAAATAATAAATAAATAGACCAGATTTGGAGCTGACCAATTGAAAGCTGAGCTCTTTAGACACATCAAACACTGGTATTTGTCGTGTCTAAACGATGGCTATTGCTTACAGGGTACACTGATTCCCTGATGAATTATGTTTAGAAGAAATTGAATGGCGTAATCGCTCAGAATGTCTTCCAACTTCTAAAATAGCAATAAAATCACCACCCTCTTCAGTGATATCCGGACTAGCGCACTCGCTATCAAATGTGATATCACGGCTTTAAACCCGCCTGGAAGCTGTGGATTTTCAAAGACGCGAAAATTTTCAGTCAGGCTTGCGGCAAATAGAAGTACTCTGGCAGGTGTCCGGCATAATTAAATTCCACTGGTTTCATCCCAACTTAACGAGATCCCACTTGACAGCATGGCAAGCTGTGATCGACATGTGGCTGGTAAAGCGAGAGCCAAATCTCAGGTACTATAAGAGGGACCCCCACGAGAGGTGCCTGCTCAAAATATCTCAGATGCTTGGAAGACCTCAGGGAGAGCCTGGATTGTAATACGGTGTGGACTGCATAATTTTAATTTGCAGTCTGTTCGTGACTGATGCGTGTTTCCGGGCACGTCAACTGCTATGATCATTAGCAGTTGGTGGTGAGATCCGGCGGTGACCTACACCACCACTTTCTACAGTTTACAAAGCCTGCTCACTAGTACGTGACGTCACTAAGATGGCGGCGTAGGTAGCCATGAGGCAGCGCGCCGACCGCGTGGTTGAATTGGGCGCAACCATGTTGTTTTCAGTTTAAGTCTCCTGGTGCGGTCCGTGTGTTTGGAGCAGTTCGGAGTGTATTTATGTACGTGTATTCTACTGCCGCTTCGATATGCCTTTTAAACGTGTAGTTGCGAGGTGTCGAGGAAATTACGATGAAGCCTCGGAAGTACATGTGTTGGTTTTCCAGAAGATCCTGCTCTACAGAAGAAATGGACTCCTGCTATTCCCAGAGAAGATTTTGTTCCATCCAAATCCTCGAACGTAAGGATGTCGTTCGTGTGTACATATATAACGTACATTTATTAAGCTGATTATTTATTCAAAGCATACATTTTATGCAAGTTGGTAAGTGTTTTGAAATTATTTACTAATACTGCTTATTTATTTTTTTATTGATTGATTGATTTTACGTAAAAAAACAGTCAAAAAACTGCGTATGACGTGCTATGGGGAAAAGGGAATTAGGTGCACATTTTCAAAATTCTGTGATCCCTACACTAAGTCATATACTACTTAAATTTTGGAGAAAAAAACTCCCATGTAATAAAATATATTTTCAAGGATAAATAAGCAATAAATTTTGGCTCTTATCCATGTTGTCCTTCGGAATAATACTTCCTGCCGCGACAACATGGAAACGATAATTTGAATAATTGTATTTCCCACTGAATTCTAGAAGACTGCTAATGTCATAAAACTATATTATTTGCAATTAGATCTTACAATTCTTCTTTATATTATGATGCTGAATTTGCCACCATTTCCTATATTCTGTTAATTGAAAAGCGATAGTAAAAACTTAAAGAAGTTTACAAATAAAGGTATCCAAAGTTTTTTATGACAATCATTTATTTCAACAAGTACACAACGTTTCGTAACTCGTTTTGTTACATCATCAGGTGCTGAACATAGTGAAGGGAACGCTGTCCCATTGAATTATCTCACCAGCAGAACATTCAAGGAAACATAATGAAAAACCTCGCTCTCACTCAGTTGATACCACATAACTAACCGTTGCGAGATGGTCCAGTAAAGTAACCAGTGTTGTATTGTAAATGTATTGTAAAGAAATATTCTCAATTTAATTAAAAGTATGTTCCCAAAACAATATTTTTAATCGCGCTCATATATTCTATTAAAAAAGAGTGAAAATTTAGTTTTCTGGCATATGCATTGAAGAAAATGTGAGAGAGGGGAAGGGGTGACTGCTTCCAATGACTTCTTGTAATAAGAAATTCGTCAAAAGTCACCAATCAGATAAATGTTTGTTGGGCCACTATCTTAAAGTTTTGAGAGAGAAGTAGTTCATGTCGCTTGATTGTCATACAGCAAATGATTTAGTCAAACCTTTAAGCTGGAAAGCTGGAAAAATATTTTTTAAGTTTCAAAAAACGAACATGACAGATTATCAAACAAATTGCATAAGTACATTCATTAGTTGTATTGTCAATAAATAGGTTTAATAATCTGTATTGAAAACAAATGTTTAATACTTAAATTGTTCTTAAAAGAATTTTTATCATGCATTGATACTTTTTAAATAAAAAAGGAGTGAAAACGGGTTTTTCAGCGTGGAAAATGTAAGAGAAGAGTGACCGACGCTCTCCATGACTACCTACGGTGACGTCACGAAACAGTGAGCAGGCTTTATAACTCTAGGAGGTGGTGCCTACACGTTGTGTCGTGGGGGGGGGGAGGTAGGATGGATGGATGGATGGATGGGTCTGGCACCACGTGCGGGAAAGTGGAAGGACGATAAGGGCAGAAGGTGCTCTCTGGGCCGTTCCTTATTCTCCTAAAGGCCTAAGGCGGATGAGAGGGAGTAATAAGAACAGGGATGACCCCAGTCATAGCAAACAGCATTTAATTGGGGTGGTATACTTACATACTCCTTACTGGCACCTGACGTATCCCAGCCTCGCCAAGGACTGTTCTCTGGAAGAGACACTTTGCAGCGACCATCAGACGACACACGAAGTGCACAGCGGTCAGGGGAGAGGGCGAGAAGCTGCTAGCAGATCCCCGGAAGGTCGATCTGAACTAGCGTGGTAGAGGAGTGTTGGCAGGGCCAGTTTGGGCCGATCTGAACCGACTAGGGGTGAAGGGAGGTCGACAGGGCCAGTTTGGGCCGATCTGAACAGACTAGGGGTGAAGGGAGGTCGGCAGGGCCAGTTTGGTCCGATCTGAACCGACGGAGGAGTGGAAGGTCCGCGCACACGGGCGACGAGCTCACAAGTAACATTCGTCCCCCCGCTAAGCGGAGGTCAAGCTGTTTTATAGGCCTTTACTGCTGAGACGGTCTTTCCGAGGCGGAGCTACGCAACATGCTAACGCGGGTGCCAGCTGTCTGCGGCCACGCGAGAGTTGCCTTGCGACAATCATCCTCAAGATATCAGCCCGAAGTGGGGCACCACCCCAGTCAGGATATGCGTCCGACTGGTCTCTCGGCATGTGTATTTGTGTGTGTTAAAAAGGGTGAGAATAAGACGAGGATGAGGAAGGAAGTATCGCAAACTTGGCGTGGGTCGTATGAAAGTGAACTGCTCCGGCTTTCGTCAGGTCTTGATTGGAGAAACAAGGGGGAAAATCGCAATCATAGCAGCCATCCGCTAGAATTTTCCTCCGAGGCTCAATTCAACTCAGCTATGAAGCTAGTGTCAAAAATGCGCTGCCGCCGGGTCTCAATTATTTACTGAGCATTAGCACTAGCGATCACGCTCTAGTGTCGTCAGAAATGATACACGGAAGGAACCTGCAGAAAATTGAAATTCAGCGTACGGATCTCGGACTATTGACCATCTCTCCACCAATGCACCCAAACGCCACACCGTAAATAAAAAATAAATGGACCCGTGAGAACATTCCGCACTTTGAAAATAATTATTTTAAATTCAAAATAGCTTCATACTGCCACTCAATTTGGTACGGTTGGAAAATTGTTGCGTTTTCCCAAACTCCTAGGTATCTGACGAAACCATAGATTTCTAAAGAGGAAGGAGGCCGCATTTTTAACTTTCAATTTATTGATTTATTTCTTTAACGTAAAAAAACAGTTAAAAGCTGGACGACGGACTGTGGGGCGAAGTGCAATGTCTGCACGTTTTCTTGAGCTCTGGAATCTCTCTCTTAACTCATCTACTTAATAAGTTGAACTATGAATACAGGAAGCAACGAGCCTTTTGAATTTACGGTATGAACATATTAGCTCCCGTGTAATAAAACCTATTCTCAAAAACTAATGACCTACAGATTTGGCTCGTAATCCTTTATTATGGTCTTCGTAATGGAATCAACTTATAGCTGTGGAGAAAATGAAGAACGATTATTTGAATGTTTCTCATTAAGATCAAGAAAACTTTGCACAGATAGTGAAGTTACATTTACGTCCAGAACCAAAAAAAGGGGGCCGTTTCAGCATCTGCCCACAAGATCAGGGACACTGGGCGAAACACTTAATGGAGATGGGGGCTATTGACATACAAACGAAGGTGCAATACTTGTCATAGGTATCTTTACCCTTTTAGAATCGTACTCTAAATGGTAACTAATACATTAAATATCATTTTTATAATCAGTATTTATTACCTCTTTTATGCTCAGTATAGTCTCTAATTGTAGAGAATAGTTGTGCAGCAGAAAAGATTTTACTTGGCACTTAAACTTGTGCATCGACTTTAATCGTTTAATGTCATCTGGCATCATCATGAAGTCTTAAAATAATATACATGTAATTGAGAAGATTTTTTGAGGTGATGTGAAAAATGTTGAGGCTTTACATAAAGTATCCCCAAAACTCAGCATATCCGTTTTGAAGTCGCAGCGTGAAATTGCTGAGGGAATATCAACTTTTTAAGGAAGTTGTCTGATCGAGATAGGCACGAGCGTTTGCCACAGAAAAACAAATATTGCAGTCATTCAATTTTTCAATATCAAGGACGTATTAGAGAAGTGTAAGAGGAATATGATTTATCCACTTTTTCGATGTCAGGGACCCAAATGTCGAGTTTTTGGTCGAAAAATCGCCTTAGCATTATAATACTTACTATTCATTACATAAGTGCGTAGTAAGATGAGAAAGTAACATCGATCGAACTTCCTGAATATCTGAAAGTATCGTACACCACACATCGTATCTCGCATCACATCTCATGTCTCTTAACGTGCCGTTCTACTAGAATTCCTCTGACCTTCCATCGTACCTCTCTGTGTCCTTCCTTCCCCTCCCACTTCCCTTCTGCCTGACCCTCAAATCCACACTTTATTTTCCTCGATTCCTCTGTTCTCCTTTTCTTCGCCTCTCTTGCTCCCTTTTCCTGCTTCTGCCCTACTCTCCCTAACCTGCACCTCAGAACCTATATTCCTCTTTCTCTCCCTCGTCTCCTTCTCCACGCGCTCAACATCCTTTTTCTCTTTCCTCTCCCCTTCTCACCCCCCGGGTAACACCCCTTTTCTCCTTTCCTTCTCCATTTCCTCTTTCTCTCGTCGACTCCGCCCTCTCTTCCCCTCTTCTGTTTACGGGTACTCCAATGGTCATTAGTCCCGTTAATATAGGAAACGTTTTATGTCTGGAGGTGGCAGTGTTCCTCCTTAACTAGATGGTGAGATTGGGGCCGATCTACACGTTCGCATGCTGGTAATATCGCCTTTGGCGGGGCAGCGTTTCCGCTTGGTTCAATCTCTATACTCCCGACATGTTGCGTACTTGCAAGTGTATGAATAAGTAAGGGGAGAGGATCGAACAAGGAAGAGGAAGGAATGATAGCGCGGGACCGTGCCTTGTTTTTAAGGTACTGCTCCGGCATTCGCGTGGTATTAATCGGAGAAACCACGGAAATCTGCCGATCAGAGCAGTCGGCCACTAGAGTTATCTTTAGAATTGCGGCTGAATTCGACGTAGTGTCGAAGAAAGTAGCTAGTGTCGAAAAACGTAGCTAGTGTCAAAAAACGTAGCTAGTGTCGAAAAACGTAGCTAGTGTCGAAAATCATCTGGACTCAAGCCCTGAGACCTCCCGGACAGAATCGCTGCACAGACAGCGGCAATGCTGGTTCTGAGCTCAACTCTGTCGAACTCCGTCCTTCTCCGACGCAGCAGCATCGCCTCCAGCGACTCTCGAGCGATTTCTCGGGCGCGCGCGCTCGCGTCCGATTGTAGCGGGCACCGGAGTTAATTACGTCGCCATTATCCGCACGCGCGTGTATTTGTTAATTAACGCGCGTCGGGCGAGGACAGAGCGCTCGCGCGCGCGCCCGCGCCGGATGCGCGCCCGTCAACTGGCGCCTTCCCCCTCAGTCCCCGCCGACCCCCTCCGACCCCCTCCGACCCCCTCCACCCCCCCATACACGCTCGTCAGTCTCATCACTGGTAACCCCGCCTCCCAGTACGGAATTTTTCGAACTTAAGGGACCGAAATCTACATCGCGTCTTTTGGATCTTTCGTAATCTATATAGATAATTTTGATTGATAGTGCAGTCGATGGGGAGGAAAATTTGGTAAACATTTAAAATCTCGTACATCTATTACTATTTACTCGAGGAAAATAATTTAGAAATCAAATTCGTCGAGAATTGTATAATATATCTACCATTAAAAAGTTCCGAAATGTTTTTGGGTTTTTGGTTACCAACACTTTTCCCGAAGAATTTCAAAGTGAAAAACTTAGTGTTTTAGTGAAGAATGTTAAAGTGAAAAACTTAGTGTACTAATACAATATAAACAAAATAAAATAAAATCTTCTACCTCACCTTTTGCAAGACTTATAGACTGCACTATGGGGTAAAATTGTGAGAGAACTAAAATACCCACAAGGCTACCTTCGGCCTCATTCTGTTTGTTATAAACCAAAGTTCTAGGAAAAAATAATAAATATAAATGTTTACTTTCATGGTAAAAACTAGCATGCACTAATATGCAAACAATATGATCACGAACTGTTGCATGTAATGTCTTTCACTGTCGCTTGATATCTTACTTTCATTTACACAGAACTTAAATAATCCGTAATGTAGTGCAAAAAAATTCAGTGGTTCAAACAGCATTGTCTCACCAAGTAAAGTGCTTTCACATATGTAGCCGATCTAGCAAGAACATTATTAGTTCTGTAACTTAATGATCTCAGCTATAGCAGTTCGCAGCATAGACCAGGTATGACCAAAGTTCTCCCTGGCCTAGACGGCTCGTAACGGACATGCATAATATTTTTTTTTCATATTACTGAAGGTAAATACATAAACAGTTATTTAAATTTTGCATTTGTAATTAGTGTCTTTCAGCCGACCTGGATGGCCGAGGTGGCTAAGAGCGAGTACCGACTCAGCGCTTCGGTCCGAAGGGTCGCGGGTTTGAGTCCCGCCTTGGGCATGGCTGTTTGTTCCTTGACTTAGTGTGTGTTGTCGCGGAGGGCCTCGCGTTCTGCTGACCCCAGATCAGAGGAGCCCGCAAGAGTGTTTGTCTAGTGTATGGTCGAATATGCGTCCCTTCGGGACGTAAAGGGCAACCGGCTGTCGGCTGGATAAAAGCCCTAGGAAAAAAAATGAGTGTCTTTCAAATAGTGTTATTCAAATATGGATGTGAATTAGTATTTGTATTAATTGATACTTTAGCATTCATATCTGCATTCATTTAGAAGTGAACTGGACTTCATCAAGTCATTCTCGTCACTACATCTACAGTTTTATTGAACTTGGGGGTCGCAAACCAATACACCCAAATGTAACATGGAGGTGTGTCACAAGTTAATTCTTCATATATTGGATTCATTTTACTAAACAACACAATAGAAGATCATCACAAACACATCACAATTATATGATTTCCGCACTGCTTGCTCCACGTTGTTCATTCTTATGTGAAAATCTGCATTCCTGTTCTTCCTGCCAGCACTTGATAAATGACACTATTAGCTATGTTTAATGGAGAAGAATGGTGTAAGAATAACATTTTCTGATTGAACCATTGAAGGACGCACATTTTTTAGCACGTGCTTTACTCGCCTCGGCCATCCGCGTCTTTGTCCGTAGTGTTTTGCAGTGTTTTTGCTATCCAAAACACAGAGGAAACAATATTTTGTACATCGTCCTCGCACACTTTGAAGTATGGTTGTGACCTTCAGATCATAACTTACAGATCACACTTTCCAGGTCAACGTGGTTCCCGAGAGGATAACTTCATTTGCCTATATGACACTTTGATTCCAAATATATAGGCAAGAGAAGGCCAAAGGCTGCACTGGTATAAAAAGAAGCTGGAACCTTCAATGTTTATTCCACACTAACCAACTTTCGTCAAAAAGAGATCTCACACTGACATTGAGCTCGTTTAATTAGATGCAGCGTTCGTTCACTTCCAATTTCCCACCTTGCTGATGAATCACCTTCACTTCCACTGTCAGATAAAAAATGCTCGCGTCATCGGGGGTTGTGGAAGTTGATGCAAAGTGAGCCCGTGCAACGAAATGCTTAGGTTCGATGTATAACATTGAACATCAGTCATTCGCACACTAAAAAACTTCACTGTTTTTAGCGACTTAACCTCATTTAATTCACAAACTAAATGTATCGATAAACTTCCAGCAAATATGTAAGAGCAAGAACATTATTAGTTCTGTAACTTAGTAACCATCGTTACCAATCCCAAAAGAATTATTTTCCTAAATCGATCACAGTAATAAATGGAATGTGACGTTACATGTAACAAAGAATTGGTGCGTATAGAACATTTTAATTTTCATATTTTGAATCAGCGCACTGAAAATAGTAAGAAATACGAATCGATTTATCCCTTATAAAATGGTTGTTGTCTCCAGTTATAAAAAATGTTTTATATGAATTTACGTTTAAATTAATATCATAAAGACTATCAACCCAATATTTCAAACGCAATTTTTGCACTTTTCAAAAACACGGAGAATTTAACGAAAATGGGACTTGCACCATATTTTTACCGTCCATACAAGGAGAAAATTTAATGAAAAAATTTGGTAGAGTTTTTCATGAAATAGTTTTTTCAAAATTACATAAATTTCAGACATATTCAAAATCTACTCGTTTTTTCAAAAAATAGTACACGGCCTTTTTTTAGGACCTGATTTTTTACAACTGACTAAGGCCAAAATCTCTTTAATTTTGTAGTTTTGAAATGTTAACTTTTACAATTTTCGAAAAAGCATAGTTTCTCGATATGGAATTAGCACGGAATTTTTTTTTTTCGTTTCTTGGATATGAAAAGAAAATACAAACACAAAAATTGGAGGGATTTTTTAGAAAAAATGTTTAGAAAATTTAAAATTGGGTATATTTCCCCCAACATTTCCTGAAAACGACTCACATTTTCGAAAAATCTAATATGACCTTATTTCTAGATCTATCTTTAAAGAACATATTTTATTTAGGAAAAAATCTCTATCCTCAATGTTGTAGTTATTGAATGACGCCCCAAAAAATTGTGCTTTTGACATTTACGAAAAATCAAGGATTTCATTGGACCTGCTCGCGCTAGCGTTGGCCACAAACGGACAGACAGACGGATAGAGTGACGGACGGACAGACAGACGGACGGAGTGACACAGACAGACGGACAGACAAACAGACGCAGACGGACGGGCAGACGGGCAAGCGTTTTGCCGTCAATCAATTTTTCATTATCAAGGACCCAAAAGAACATGGATTCTGACTACACCATGTGTTAGTGGAAGTAATTTACTATATGAATGGCTCGGAGTCAAAGGCGACCAACCCACATTTTTGTGAAATTCGTGATATTCGTGTATGCCGATAGGATATTTTCAGTTTTGTATGTGGAATGAGTGACCAGCTTTCATACTTCGTGGATTGGTAGCATCTATGAATGTATTTGAACTTGTTGCACAACAGTTATTTTAGAGGGAAACATGACTAACCCACCATAGCAATGGTTATATGAAGTTGGATAAGATATTATGAACCACAAAGTAAACAGTGATGGTAACTAAAGTTGAGTGACTTAAAATAAATTGGATTAGACTGGAGAGACAGACCCTAAAACAGTTGAAAATAAAATATATCCATTCAAAAGACATGTCTCTATTGATGGTCGATGTGGCCAGAAAGCGTCAAGGAACACAAACGTTATTCGGCAATATTGAGTTACCGAAACTGTACCCTATAGGAAAACAATTATCAATTGAAAAGATCAATTATCTTATAACATTGCTTAAGTATTGTAACGAATATTGCGTCATCTGCCGGCACAACCACGAACTACCTGTATGCGAGGATTGCGACATCTGCCGGCGGCCCTGGAACTAGATGGTCCCAGAGTGTTCGCGGCGCGTATCGCAAAGTCTAGAAAATTCTCGACGGCGCCCGACGAGTATCAATACGCGGCGGTCGGCGACCGCCAGTCTGTCTGAAGTCTGAAGTGAAAGCTGAGCTGTGAAGTGTGTGCGTCGCGGTGAGTAGCAGTGCAGTGATTGTGTGATCAGTGACGTGAACCGTGGCCACCGCCGTGAACTGTGGTCAGTGCAGTGGACTGTGCGACAGTGCAAGAGAAGTGAACAGTGAAAATACTCAAGAGAAGTGTAGTGTAAATAAATAATCAAGAGAAGTGTGCCGTATAAAGAATAATCAAGTGAAGACTATCTGTACATAAATTAAGTGTTTTCAGTCATTGTGTTAAGAAACAAAATAAACATTTTTGTTAAAATTATACTCGAGTTTTAATTCACCACCTAGAATCGTAACAATATATTCCTCCAGTTTACCGCTCATTCCACCAAAACTTAAAGGCTACCAAAACGCTGTGAATCAGAGTTTCACTTCACATCGTGAAGAGAACAAGAACTGTAAAGAAATACGACGATCAAGATCCTCAGACAGGTTATGATAAAACTATGCCATAGGAAAAAATATTATTACAAAACTTTAACAATGTTGAAAAATTAATCTAAATATACGTGACTATCTTCTTGAATATTTGTTATTTCTGATTTCTGTGAACACCAAACATGACTATACTTCTTATTGTTCATTAGCTCTGTTCGAAATCATGCACTGTTGTTAAAAATTCATGATAATTTGATGTATTTAATAAATGCAGGCCAATAAAAATAAATTGTGAAACATATACTCATCATTTTCAAGATCATCTTAACTTTATCTCTTGTTTACTCAGTTAACGGTAATTGTGAGTTAGTCGCCTGAGGCTCTGAGCCCTTCATACTTAGCCCGAAGATTTATCCACTTTTACTTAACAGCACCCGGCAATAAGAGTTTTTTTCTACCGAAAATTCGCCGGATTCCGACACACGATTACATAACTTTCTCTTCTTACAAAATAAGTGCGAATACGTAATAATTCAGTCGTTTGCTACTCCACTACATAACGAATGATTTTATCATGACATTTTTTACGGTTCGTATTCAAAACCGAAATATTGTTGAAATTGTTGAAGTTAAATTAGATGACTCGGACTAAAAATTACAAAACGTTTTCTTGCCTCCCGTAGAAACTACGTGCGATGCAGGATTACGAAATCGGAAGGTGTGCTTCCCCTCGCACGTGATGAGCAAGTACTCTACCACGTGCCTCCTTTGTTGCTTGAGAGAATCAAATTCTTAGTCTCACTGCTCTTCAGTGGTGTCCATGGTTTCTCCGATCTCTTCTTGGCATAGGCCGGGTATATTCAACGAGCCACGGACCGCGGGAGTGGTTTACCTCCCATTCGCTTCCCCTTCTATCCCTTCCCTTCCATTCCATTCCCATCTCTTCGTCAGGAGCCAATGATCAAAGTCACCATAAAATAGATTGATTCATTACTTTGTGTTTTCCTGGGCGTCAAATTGTATGAACATTAGTCTCGTAAGAGTGGTGCGTGTTATTTCTCGGAAAGTGGCTGTGTTTATCCCTCGCTAGCATGTGAGATCCACATCCGACCTATACATCGGCTTGTGGGATTTCCTCCTCGAGATATCTACTGGGTCATCGCTCTAGAAGAAACAAGACATGTGTCGTCATGTGGTGGTGCAAGGACGCGCGCGTTCCCTGATCCGTTTGTGAAGGTAACGCTTTGTTAATCATATGGTCTTGATCGGAGAAACCACGAAAAAGTATGTCAGAGCACCCAGGGACATGATTTCTCCTCCAGGTTGAAAATCCACCACGATCGAGAGTCGAACCCCAGGACTTAAAAATACCGGGAGCGGTGGCTCAGTGCATCAACAGACGCAGCGCAGCGTCTCTACTGGGTCGAATTCAGTCGCTGTCTGGAGGAGAATTCTAGCAGCCGGCTGCTCTGATCTGCAGTTTTCCGTGCTTTTTCCGATCAACACCAGGGGAATTCCGAAGCAGTACACTAACAATCGGGCCACAGACTGCGCGCGATCTTTCCTTCCTCTTCCTTGTCCTATCCTCACCTCTTACACACACACTCACTACACCACCACACATGCCGGGAGACCGGACCGGTAGCGGTAGCTCAGTGCATCGACTGATGTCACTGCAGCGCCTCTAACCGGGAGGTCCTAGGTTCGAGTCCTGACGGCGTCAGGATTTTCGACACTGGCTTTTAAGCTAGGTCGAATTCAGTCGCTGTCTGGCGGCCGACTGCTCTGATCGGTAGTTTTCCGTGGTTTCTCCGATCAACACCATGCGAATGTCGGTGCAGTACCCTACCAAACGGGCCACGGACCACGCGCGATCTGTCTTTTCTCTTCCTTGTCCTATCCTCTTCCCTTACACACTTACACTAACATGCACTACACTACCACACATGCAGTGAGACCGGTCGGGAGCTTAGAGCTTGTCCAGGCTGGGCCGGTGCCCCGGTGGTGGGAGAGTCCTGGTTAGAGGGAAACCCCGCTAGTCGACCGTAGGTCGGCGCAGGATCTCGCCATCCAGCGGGGGAACACCACTGCCGTCTTCCGAGAAAAAACATGCACTACACAACGGGACTAATGACCAAAGCAGTTGACGCGCCCGGAAACACAAAAAATCAATCAATCAAACCGGGAGACCGATCGGGGGCTTAGCACTTGTTCCGGCTGGGGCGGTGCCCCACTGCTGGGAGATACCTGGTTGGCGAAAATCCCGTTCGCCGACGGTTGATCGGCACCGGATCTGGCCATCCAGCGAGGGAAGGCCACAGCCACCTCCCGAGTAAAAACACTCACTATACCTACGGGACTAATGACCGTAGTAGTTGACACGCCCGGATTCACAATCAATCAATCAATCAACCCAGGACCTATTGGTCACAAAGGCTGCAAGGGGAACAGCAGCCCTGACACGACCCAGCGACGTCCAGAGCGACTAGGTAAAGGCCAAGAAGATGAGTTCGCCGGGACGGAGGAACGGTCCCACTGTCGCCAGCCGGCGGGAGCGCCGTCGCTCCGCCTCCCAGCGCCGCCCCGAGACGCTCCAGCGTCGCCTTGGAGGGCGCGAGCGCTGCGCCCTGCGGCTTTTCATAATTCCATACGGCGGCGCCAGGAAATGAAAATTTCTGCGGATCATGTGAACGGCAGTAAACCGAGAGACGGAGCATACTTTTCGAAAGTTTGAGGATGTATTTTATTGTCCGTTGTGAATTAATACAGAGAAGTCGCTCGCGCGTGGAATATTTCACACACAATAGTGGTTATTTCCATAGTCAGTCGTTCTAGGTCTGTCGCTGTTGAAGGTATTTGAATATAATTCGAATGCGTTTCCCCAGTGTTCGCAATATTATTGGGAATATGTCATCATTATCGAAAGGGAATATTCAAATAGTGCAAAGAGAATTTATGATTGCAAACTCATATTTTGTCCATCTTGCTATAGTTTCATGTGTGGTTCGTGGTTAACAAATAGATGTCAAGTTTTTACTTCCTCACCCTTGCGAAGGTATTTTCTAAGAATTACTTTCTCACCCTCACGAAGGTACGTAAGAAGAGAAAGTTATGTAGAAGTAAAGTTATGTGAGCGGGGAATTTTCGGCAGAAAAACCATTATTGCTGAGCCCTGGTAACAAAACGAGTTGACAAATCCTGTTAAAAAAACCTCTAACACGTACTGTAGGCAGAATCCATGTTTTGTGGGTCCTTGATACCGAAAAATCGATTGACGGCAATGTACCTGTCTGTCCGTCTATGGTCAACGCAAGCGTCTAAACCGTTTGGCCGATTTTCTTCAAAGTTGATATTCCCGGATCGATCTAAATGAACTCGGAGCTTTGGGAGTCTCAAACGCATATTTTTATTTTTGAGGGTACTTTACATGAAGCCACAAAAACATTTTCAAAATTTTCTCAAAAATGGCACCAAATTTTTTGATCAAACTTCGTGAGTGTATATTGTCGTGAGAAAGTATAAAGGCCATCTAAGAGAATGGTGCAGGTCTCGTGTTCCGTGAAATCCCAGAGTTTTTTAAAATTGCAAAGGTGCAATTTTTTGTCGTCCCCCTACACCTATAATATTGAAGAGACAGTTTTTTCCTTAAATAAATATGTTCCTTAAAGGAGTATCTTTCAATAAGTTAATGTTCAATTATTTAAAATTATGAGTAATTTTCCTGTAATTTGGCACGAAATATCAGTAATTTTTTAAAAAGTTAATTTTTTTACTCCAAAACTGCGCAAATTTTTTTTATTTATAAAAGAAGGGATGCTTAAAAGAATGGCGCGTCTCATTTTCATTGAACTCTACGAATTCTCGAAAATTGTAAATATAGAAATAATGCGTGAAAGTATGTGATATTGTCATTCACTCTTTGGCTGAAAATGCAATTTCCTATTTAATTAAAATAAATCTGAAACGAAGAAATATTTCTTTTATTGTGGTCTTTGGTAATGGTTCTATAGGTGCAGCTTCATGTTCTTGAATGAGTACTCTAGATTAGTTTAGTTAACATTATTCTAGAGAACACTCGAACGTCTCTTACAGTCAAGTCGTGTTTATGGTATACAAGAAAAACTATTTTCTTAGGAAATAAACTTCCTTGTCATATAAAAAAATGACTTCAACACGAATTTTAAGAGCATAAGAAATAATTTGCAGATTTAATAAGAAATGAAAAGATCGTCGGGGCAAGTCGAAATAATTATAAAATGCTATATTTTTATTCGTCATTAAATTTCATACATTGCAAATTGAGTTTCGATTTTATTAAAAGACATTGACATTATAAACACGTACAGATATTTTATCCGTTGTACGCTTAAATCGTGATTCAAAACTCACCATTTTGCTATACAATATACTTCTGCCAGCCACTTCTACAACGAGCAAATACAGGTTTTTAGTTCACAGAAGTAACAATTCTAGAAATTTAAATGCATTTTTGTCAAACTTCGAAGCAACAAAAACATTACCTCCAATGCGTTTGGCTACTATAAACTTAGGTACAATTTCCATTACGGAGTTTTACGATCATTGGTATCAAAGGTCTCCGTCGGTGTTATTTTGAAAGTTCTCATGTATTCACTCATCATGCCTCTCCTGAATAAAAACGTGAGTTACAATATCAGTTCATGAACTGCTGAGTCTACGGTAATTACAAAATATTACAACTTCACAGAATTACATTTGTGTTAATTTCGTTAAAATTTGTGTTAATTTCGAAGCAACAAAAGAACGTGACAGCTTCAAAGGTCTTATATATTCCACCACTAGAAAAATAATCAATACTTTCGTAACTGGATTTCCGGATATTTCTTAAAAAGAATGTATCCATCGGTGTTCTGTTTTTAATTTTTTAGTTTTATGTAAGAACTTTACTTTCAAGCCTCCCCAGATAGAGACCTGGCAACGATAGAAGTTTAGGTGCTGCTGGAGATACGATAATGACGAAAAGTTAACAATTCTGCAGATGTGAGAGTAAACATTGTTTCATGATAGACGCAAAAAAGAAAACCCAGCGGAATTAAAGATATTTACATCCATTTTATCACAAAAATTGGAGACAAATTTCATGATAATTCACTAAAAACATATCCACGTATTTTATTTTTAATATACTTTTGCAATAAATTCAGTTATAGTTTCCCCAAATGAAAACAGCACCGATTCAGACGCTGTTGGGGCTATTGTGTGTGACCGGCTGCGTCGATTCCAGAGGCATCAACGTGGTCTCTGCGGGGATTATGTCCCTGAAGGGCATAGGGTTCGAGTTCCGACGATTTTGACACTAAGTAGACAGCTCGATGAAGGGGCTGTCTGGAAGAGAATTTTGTGTCCGGCTGCTCTGGTAGGTATTTTTCCGTAGTTTTTCCGAACGATACAACACGAATGTTGAAATAGTACCCTACAAAACGGCATCCGAGCGCGCGCAATCTTCCCTTCCTCTTCCTGGACTTTGTCTGCTCTCCTGAACACACACACACACACACACACCTAAATGCACTACACCTTAACACGTGCGGAGAGCCTAGTAGGAGCTAGGCAGGCAGGCAGGCGGACGGACAGACACAGGCGGACATTCTTTTAAGCGCCCTTTACACTATCTGAGGATTAATAAAAAATTTGGAGCCATTTTTTAAGAATGTTCAGATTTCTTGTTATTTACCTTCAAACACCAAAATATTCGTTTCAATTTCGCAGGATTCCGAGGTCGTTTATATCCATCAGGGAATAACAATTTTAGGGAAAATAATCTGAAAAATGCTGGCGCTAGCTTTGACAGACGGAAGGACAGGCAGACGTTTTGCCGTCAATCGATTTTTTGTATCAAGGACATGGATTATAACATGGATTCTAACTTCATAATATTTTAGAAGATGTAATTTACTGTGTATAGAATAGGATTTATCTATTTCCTCGTTACGATAACCCGGAAATATGAGTTTATATCGAATAATCGATTTCCTGCGCACTATGACAATACTTTGTCTTCTTACGAAGAAAGGCGAGAAAGTAAAAACCAGACAGTAATCAGGAATTACGTCATTGGGTTTCTCAATAATATACTAAAGAACTATCCGGCAGTGTTTTATTTTGAATCTTCTCATTGGAGTTTGCTTATCGAGCTTCCCCAAAAGAAAACGGGCCATGGTAGGGGTTGAGGCGCTGCTGGGCGGTGAGGAGATCACGACGGCGGCCAGAGAGAGCGAACTGGCCACTGGCGGCGGTTCACAGGGGCAGCGGGCGAGCGAGCGTTATTTTAGCTCGGCCCGGTGCAGGGCCCGGCGCAGGGCCCGGCGCTCCACAGATCTGATGAATCGTATTTTTAGAGCGTTTCATGTACAGGTGGGAGCTTGCTATTAGCGTCAGTGTGTCTCCCCTAATAACTTTTGAACCCCTCTGCTGAAGCTAACCGCATTTCGCGTGGTGCGAAAACATTAAAGGAACATTACGATCCCGTGCATTCTGCTACGGCGAGGGGGTGGCTGGGGCGCAGGGGAGTCTAAAGAGGGGCACTTAGCGTTGGTGCCGGCTCGCTGGCCACGCAGGCTCGGACTTGCCGGCGCGCCCAGCCCGACCACCGCACGCGGCGGCTGGGTTTCAAATTTTACGCACTTCATACTGTTTGATCTTCCGCGCTAATCTTCCCCCATTGTGAGGTGAAAGCGAGGGGACTCGATTTGCATCAGCCCTCTAAACTCGCGCAAGTGACACAGAGAAACATTGTGCAGTCACTTACGAATTCGCATGTGAGGGGACTCACGATAAGAAAATAGAGTTTATTGTATGGGAACATGTTTTTATTATTATTATTATTATTATTATTATTATTATTATTATTATTATTATTATTATTATTATTATTATTACTTGCATTGAAATCATTCATTTTATGTAAGATCAAAAACAATTAAAAACTATGACATTAGGTGAAGAAAAGCTAAATGAATGTCCAAAAGCAAGTCAAGAGGTCGTCTCAGTATTTGCTAAGTGAATCAAGGTAAATTAGACGAACATCCTAATCGAGATGTGGTCGCACAACATCTTTGCAATAGTGGTTAGAATATTACAATACAAAACTTAATGCTTACAATAATCTCTATATCATAATATAATTATTACTTTAGCTTTTCACACACATACTATCTAATTATACAACGCACTCGTCCAACAGAAAAGACAACTTATCTTTTTAACATGTGTATTAATGTCAAGTGTTAAATGTCATCTGAATATGTGGTGTAAAATAATGTAAACCGTAAAATAACGCCACGAAACTAAACATTCCTTCGAAGAAATACAATTCGTCTGGGTCCATAAACAGCTATATACCCCCCTCAACCCCTCGATCTTTAGATAAGACATTATCTATAGAGAGTGTTCATGCGTATGACAAACCCACAAGAAACGAACGTTTCAACAAATGATAAAATTACAAATGACGTCCGTTTTATGGTACAAACAATGCTAATTGTTGCATGTCCACCAAATTGTTAACAATAGAACCATGTATTAATGTGTACATGTTCATCTGCGTTTGAGTGATATTCAGCATTGTAACTGGAGTGCAAATGGGTTACGTAGTTGTACATATAATGCTTTCTTTTACATGTTTCGTAAGAATGTTCATCTATTTCATCAGGTTTTAAATTCTGTTATTCATTCCCAAAAATATGAGAAATATATTCCTGGTTATTTCTGTTTAATATGCTGTCGACTATGTTTATTTAACATTCAAAAGAAAATACGCCTACAGTGCAGCAGGAAAGGGACGTTATTGAAACTTCCAAGAAAAAATAACAGTAGTTATTCAAATACAATAACTGAGAACCAATGCCAACATATTTCACAAAACACAGCAAACAGTTGAATAAAAGAAGTCCTTTTCGATTTCATACAAAATGTGACAAGTGCAGAGAAGTATTTCATTCATTTTCTGTTATTTGAAGGTTTAATAAATGTTATTTGCGCAAAATCATGTTTATCCTATGATAATGTAATTTAATATTTTGTAGGATTTTACATATATAAACAGAGAAAACAAAATATCCTTAATGGAATTGTTAGTTATCCTTTATAATCGTGTGTAATAGAAAGAGTAGAAGTGCGATAATTCTCATTAATTAATGATCATACACAGTAGCAAAAAAGGATTTTTCTGTAGTGCTGGAGGGAGGTTATAGGTGTAGTGTCCAGTCATTTAATGACTTTCGTGATTATAAACTAGTGGTGCACAACCAGCACGTATTTCTCGCATAATATTGCAAAATTTATCGCAATATAATCAATTACCTATTACATTGAAAGATAGTAAGTTCTTGAATATTTTCAAACACAAAATAAAGGTTTGGATTTTAAAACATGATGATAATGATATAAACAAGTTAACTCAAATATGACATTAAAACTGTTTGCTGAGTATTGCTGAGTATTGCACCTCTGTACATTATCACTTATTTTATGATTTAAGACTAGGTTTTTTATTTTTGTCTGTTCACAAAAAGTTGAATTGTAAATAAGAAAAGAATATTATTAAAAAACACGCCACACATAAAATACTACGTAGAAGTAGACAGATAATAAAATATAAACCCAGTAATGCTAACCATTACATTTGGTTATCGATGGTTAGTAATTCCAAGAAACTACAATGTACCTACATCTCTATAAAACAAGATGGGTATTATTATTATTATTATTATTATTATTATTATTATTATTATTATTATTATTATTACGTGAAAAGTACTTAAATTTTGAAAAACTGTACATTACTGTTTCAAAATATAATTTTAAAGAACAGATTTCATCAAGGGAAAAATCTCAATCTTCATTATTGTAGTTGTATGAAGTCACCGAAAACATTTTGAATTTATGAAATCTTCGAAAAATCAGACTTTTCAACGACAATGAGACCTGCACCGATCTCTTAAACGTCATTCACTCTATCCGACAACAAAATGTAATAAAAAATCATGGAGCCATTTTTTTTGGAAATTGTGAAAATGACTCAGGGGTTTCATGTAAAATACCCTCCAAAATTAAAATATCGGATTCAAATTCAAAGGACCGGGACATTGGATCGTTCTTCTACCGAAAATTCCCCGTTTTTTCACGCAGCCTTACATAACTTTCTCTCTACTCCGTAGTGGGAAAGTAAAAATTGTCCTCTCTTTCTCTGTGTGGGTGATCAGAGCTGTGGTTTGATTTGACCTTTCGCAGACCTTGATTAAAGTAAGTTATCCTTTACTGCGGACTGCAAACATATTTACAAAATTATTTTCGATAAACAAAGCAATTTTCAAAGACTCATACTGAAACTTAGTGTACGTTTTCCCGCGGCCCGTCATAAGTACCTACTGTGCAGACGATTAGGATAAGAAACCCCCTAAAAACGCACCATGACCAATATCCGGAGCCAGGTTTCATTCCGAAGAAACTTACCCAGTGTGCGATTTGGCAAATGCCGCCTAGAGGGACGTCTCCAAAAGGGAACGAACCGAAGAAATGATGTGGGAAACGAAGACTATATTTGTTTACTCATCACAGTTTGAATGAATCCTGAGATTGGACTCTGATATATATATATATATATATATATATATATATATATATATATATATATATATATATATATATATATATATATATATATTTTCTTGTCTAGCTTCCTTTATTTCGATTCCATGGCTAGGATACCCTTGCTTGAATACTTTGACTTGGATTCCTTGATTTCAACATTTGAAGGTGTGAAAAACATAGAGTTACTTAAGGTGGATTAATTGTATTCCTGGCAAATAGAAATGAATAGCATTCCAAAAATCAAAAGATGTCCCACTCTCAAGGGAGGTGATTCCCGCCTTCCCTCCGTCAATTCGCACCGTCGTTTCTCCCACCGTGTTTTGGACACAGAAGCTCCTGTTTCGCCGGGCGGATGAAGCAAAGCGTGCAAAACTCGCGTATCTCGAGTCCGCGTGGGTCTCTTGAACGCCATTTGGCCACAACCCGCTGGAGAAAATTGCCTTGAAAGAAAACCTGTGGTTCTTGTTTTTCTTCGAAAAACGACTTCGTGATTGCCCGGGTACTGAAAGTCTACGCTCGTAAACTTGGCCCGACGGCAGGCTGCTGCTGAACATGTAGGAAAGCGCGCTCGCCTACAAAGAAGGGTATCTAGCCCAACGTGTTAGAAAATACTACATTGAGTGGCTGAAGCGCCGCCATTTTTGCAGCAAATAGAAGGCATTTTTTGTAGTCGACACAGCGCCCCGAAGGCAATTATTCAGAACAATCAATGTGTTATTTGAATTTTATGAAATATAAATCGAAGTCTCTAGTAGAAATTAGAACTAAGAAAGCACTTACTTCAATGTATTTGTGACTTGATCACTTCCATTTTTACAGTTATATGCCGAACATACTGAAGGCATTGTGAATATTATTATTCTAAACTTTCATAATTTAAATACAGTTAAAAGAAAATGACATCAATATAGTTAAAGATGTGATACAAACAAACGTCAATTCAGTTTAATAAAAGATTTCCGCGCCCCCACCAGGCCACTAATCATGTGTTTTCTCTTCAAAAAATGGCGGCCCCTGGTTCTGCGAGCGTTCACCAAGAGCGCTGAAACCACAGTGTCGGCCACATTGTAGTATAGTCCAACTCGTTGGTCTAGCCTGAAGGCGAACAATCGTTGGGGAGGGAGCACAGACAGCCACTGTAATGAAAATCCGAGCCACGGTAAAACAAGACGGACTAAAGTAGGCATCTGAGGGCGGTTCGAAATACCGTTAAACGCGAGACGCGCAAATACGGAGAAAGGAAACTGTCTCGTATCCCGTGCGTGAGTCAGCTTTATACTTTCTTGCTACCGCTTACGCGATAGAGAGAAAGTTATGTGTTGCTGGGCGAAAAAACGTTGAACATTCGGGAGAAAAACTATTACAGAGATCTGGAAATGAAAGAGTGGATAAATCCAGTTGCTATATTTAGACAAAATCTCTAACACGTGGTGTAGCCAGAATTCATGCCTTGTGGGTCCTTGATAGCGAAAAATCGAATGACGGCTAAATGTCTCTCTGTTCGTCAGTCTGTGAACTGTCAGTCAGTCTGTGAACAATCCAGTGGCTAAACTGTTCAACCGATTTCTTTCTTCTCCAAAATTGATTTTCCTCAATCGGTCTGGCCGATGTCGTGGCCCCTTGAATTTGAAACCGATTTTTTGGGGGAGGGGTAATTTACATGAAGCCCCTGAGACATTTTCAAAATTTTCAAGAAAAAGGTTCCATCGATTTTTATTCCTTTTTGTTGTTGGGTAGACGTGAAAGACCTTTAAACGAATAGTGTAGGTCTCATCTTCGTTTAAAACCCTGATTTTTCGCAAATTACAAAAGTTCCACATTGTTTGGCATCTTCCTACAAATAAAACATTAAGATAGAATTTTTTCAGTTAATGAAATCAGTTCCTTAAAGATAGAGTTGGAAATAAAGTCGTGTAAATTTTTTAGAAAGTTTGAGTACTTTGGCATAATTTTTGTTGAAGTACGAGCGAGAAAGAAAGTGATGTTTTAACACCACCAGTTGGATTCGGATGAGCGCAAACAATCCCGTCTCCGGCGCGGAGAACTGGCGTGAGGGCGGTCGGCAGAGGCGGTGGCTTCGCCTGCGCCGGGAAGCGATGGGGCGACGCCGCAGTGCTTCCATGAGGGAGTTGCGCCCGCCCGACCGCCCGACCGCCCGACCGCCCGACCGCCCGACCACCCGACCGACCGACCGACCGACCGACCGACCGACCGACCGACCGACCGACCGACCGACCGACCGACCGACCGACCGACCGACCGACCGACCGACCGACCGACCGACCGACCACTCGTCCGCCCGCTCATTCATTCGTCCTAACGCCCGCCCGCTCGCCGGCTCGCCCACCCACTCAGTGCCACCACCACCGCCTACGCGGCCGTTTGCAGGGCGTATCGCCTAATCCGCAGGGCGCCTCTGCCCCTGCCGCCGCCGCCGCCGTGCTGGGCGTGATTTGCTGCACTGCGCAAACAGCGGAGGCGGCAGCGGCTGCGGATCACGACGGAGGCGGCGGCGGCGGCGGCGGCTGTTGCGGTGATGACGGCGGCCTCGCAGGCTCTCGGGTGGTGGCGATGGGAAGGCGCCCGGCCACAAGCGATGGCAGGGCCGCCGCACCCTAGGCAGCCGTAGTGGCGAAAAAATAGTCCGTGGTGTTACGATGTAACACGCCTCATCTTACTTCTAGTATCCATAATATAGTGAAAGTAATTTAATTCTGCAAAAAAATGCATGTCCAGATTTTAAAGAAAATACATTTTCAGAGATTCCAAATATCTAATATGTGTTCTTTTAAACAACTGTCTGTCCGTCTGAACAGCACTAGCGCTGAAACCGTGAAGTGGTTTTCCACCACAGATGATCTTCCCAATTGATCAGCCTTCCTACCCAACCAATTAATTTTCTTTTACGTTTTGAGGTGTACAGAAGTGTTCTGTTTACATAAAAATCCTGGAACATTTCCAAATTTTCCAAAAATTGTTCCAATTCCTTTCTGTATTTTTTCCTCGCTTATAAAAATATCACAGGTTCGACTTCCATTAAAACCTCTAAATTAAAAAAAAAAAAGGATGTCCTGCTAATAGACGTCTTTCAATTGTTAAATGTAAATGAATTTGTGAATAAATTCCTGCTAAGAGCAAATTGAATTACGGGATGAGTTTAGATGTCTCTGCAACGATTCTGACAGGAAAGTATTACTAGTAAGACGATTAATCCAGATAAAAACAAAACAATTAATTTTACGACTACTCGAACACAGGAAACACTTCACTAAACAATCGGTAGAAATAAAATCCCCGAGGCCCTTAGTTCCACTTCGTTGCGTAATAATTTGAAGCGACCTCAGCTGAGCTGATCGCGTACGATACACTACCCAGAAGGCTTGCAAAGCCCTACATTTTGTTAGGCGTATGTTACGGAAAGCTAACTGTAACCAAAATGCAGGCCTATATATCTCTGGTTCGTCTCATAATGGAATACGGAGTAAGATGATGGGATTCACATAGAGAAGATCAGATGAAAGCGTTAAACCGAGTGCAGAAAAAAGCCGCTAAATTCGCGAATAAAAACAACAGGGAACGTGTCAACTGGGAATCATTAGTTACACCTAGGAAGGCAGCACGAGTGTGTGTTCCCATCAAGCCATACACAAAGCAACCGGAGTGGAAAGTTATCAATGAAAAACTTGAAATGCCATGCGACATAGGTGAGGGGACCATTCACGCAAAATAAAATGCAGAAAGCAAAGAACGGATGTAGGAAAATTCAGCTTCGTGAATAGATCCATTGTTTACTGTAACAATTTACCTGCAGAAGTGCAAAGTGCAATGTACCCTTATTGAATAAATTACTGGTTACCTAAAGCAGATGCAGTGAAGTGATATAAAGTGAAGAGTTATGTTCGGAGTAGCGATGTGAACATTTTATCTATCTCTTTATACTTGTAATTTCAATCTTATCTATTTTTTATTTATACGTATCTCATACTTTATACTTTATATTCTATTTGTGTTTTTATTTTATTTCATTCCTGTTTGTTTGTTTGTTTGTACTAGTATTCTTTTTTAATATTTGTATGTATTCCTTGTTCTAATTTATATTTTTTACTTTTTATTAACTGTCACCGAGCGTACGCTTATTTGCATTAATAAATTATTATTATTATTATTATTATTATTACAAAAAGTCCTGTAGCATATTCGACACTCTCACTAATATTATTTACATAAGCCAAAAATATGAGAGGCCTTAGCCATTTTCCTGCGAGACAATCGTTGTTACGTCCGATTTTGATAAGAGTTTGCCATCATTTTTTTTACTGAAAACGCTCACAGCACCCATTAAGGAACTCCTATATCCAAAAAAAGAATTCTGCTATCCATATGTGATACAGCAAGTTTCGAGAGAAACCTACCATTAGGAACTAAATCAAGCACCACGGAAAAATATATTATAATGGCGTGTATCTGTTCACCATCACCTAAACTCTTTGCTGTCCTGACACAGTCGTGATTTGCTTTTCAGCAGAAGAACCTGGGTATAACCATGTCTCGGTTCCAAAAACCCATTTCGATTTATTCCAGAATGTACGTAAGTACTCCGCTATTAAGTGCTTCATTCGTTTGCAGACAACGGATGTTTAGCTCATAGGCCTGAAGTTTGCAACGTTTACTCGGAATCCTTCCTAGTAAATTGGTACTACCAAAGCTTCTTTCCAATCAGAAGGAATACTTTTGTTGTTTAATGTGACGTCCACTAAATGTAATTCGTATGGAATCATGGCTTTTCAACCGAACTTTAGAAAACCCGTGGAAATCCCGTCTGGACCAACATATTTATTTTCCCTAATTTTTCGGATAGTTTTCGGATTAAAAGGGAACGTTTCTATCTCATTGCCAGTTTAAATATCCAGCAAGTCATTTTATTCCTCCCCGGGAGCGGATGTGCAGGCGGGGACGACAGGCTCGATAATACGGTAGGGAAGGTCGGGAAGATGTGGTGTTCGAATCCAGATAAGACCCAATTTCACATATGCACATATTGTAATTATGGTTATTTGTGTTTCTCACGAGGGCAGTTCAGCGCATATTTCATGCTTTATACAAAAATATTTATTCCCAGCCATTGTCTCTGTGTTATCTACCATAGCTGGAAACATGCATTTCTCTGTATGAGTTGCAGACAGAGTGGCAGGTCACAGCTCTGATCTCGCACGTAAGGTCCTTGACATGCAATTCTCAAGTCCATCGGCTGTGCCCTTGAGCGGTCGTGTCGAATTCCAGCCAACCAACTGTCACTACCAAATCCAATGTTTTGGCAGCTTCAAATCATTTAAGTCGATTGGACAATATGTCCCCACTTGAACTTCCCTATTGCATTGCATCGCAGCAAAAGTGAGAATCAGAAACGAAGGGTTCTCCGCAAGAAGAAGAAGAGGTGGTCTGCGTACCACGTAAAGTTTTATTTCTTTTGGGCAAATTGAGGTTGTATTTTAGGCAGTTTTGGCATTAGCACTACGCGCATGCCATTTCAAAGTGAATTTTAGTAGTGCGGTAATCGCCAAGTGCACATTGTAATTAATCTTGAAATTTGCATAATAAGTTAAAACTGTATCTGTTTACTGGCACGGACTGGTACGCATGAACTGTAAAATCTGCCACGTGCAGACTGCAGCATTCGAGGCGGGTCGTGCGAAATGGCGAATCGTGTGTGTGAAGCCCTTTTTCGTACGTGCGCGTAGTGGATGTAATGAGGACTTGCTTCCAGTGAAATCTTCGCTCCTTCTGTGTGAGTAAACTCTACCAATCGGCCCGTCTACAGGATTCCAAGCTACATTACATGTAACGTGTATGTGTGTATCTTTTACTGAAGTCGGAATACTTGATGTAAATAAATGTCATTTTGTATTAATCATATATGTGCATGAATTTCGGAGATATATGTGTATTAATCATATATGTGCATATATGTACGGAGAATTTCGCGACCCATGTCCCATTCAAATTATTCTATTGAACAGTCTTAGACTTCTGTTACGTAATACCACCTCATCATACAGTCCATTTTTTTCCAACCATGCACCACGCCAGAGAGGTGGGTTAGGCAGCGAGGATATTTGACGCTGACACACATATTTGAGGATCCGTTCTGTATTGTGATGATGAGGATGCTCACTCCTGGGCCTTTTCAGGCATTCCTAAAACAAATGGTTTTAATGGATACATACTAATCGCGATATGCTGTAAATGATTGTGTGGCAATGGAATGACTCGCGAAACAAAAAAAGAAAAAATCTGCCGAGAGCTCGTTTTCACCGCCACAAATTCACATAAATTGGCAGGGGTCTGGATATATGAGAGGCATCACCGTTGCCTGTGGAACTTCGTTGACCGGGAAGCTCTAAGATTCGAGGTCTGATAGTGGAGGATTTCGGAGACTAAATGAATAGATGGGAAAATTTCAATCACTGCCTGGAGGAAAACTACAGATGGAACTGACAGCTCCCATCAGTAGTTTTTCGTTGTTTCTCCGATAATACCAGGCCGATGACCGAATATTAACAAATGGGCCACAAAACGATCCTATCTTCCACATCCTTGCCCCGTCCTCTCCCCTTACTCACACACATACACTTATACGAATTACACTAACACAGTTGTCGGGAGCTTAGACCTTTCCCCGGCTGAAGAGGGAACAATTTTTTCTTGCTGGCAGAGGGAACAAATTTGCGTAAGCCGACGTGTAGACCGGTGCCGGATCTCACGTTCCAGCGGAGGAAGAACACCCATCACCTCCCGACTATAGCGTGAACTACATTCAGTGGATTAATAGCCCAAATAGTTGGCACGTCCAAGGAACATGAAATGCTCACTCGCTGGCTCACTCTCTCTTGAGTTCACGGAGACCCTTGCGTGACGTTGATGACGAGATGGAACGAGATGCAGGCAGAACGTGAGAACCCCGACCCCCCTGCCGAGAGCTCGCTTTGTCCATCGCCGATTGCAAGGGCGTTGGCCGGGAATCGAACCCGGCCCTGGACGTCGGAAGGCGAATGGGCCTGCCATCTCACCTCACCCCACCCCCCTAGCAGCCGTGCTGCGCTCGCAATTGCGTGGGCTTGTGCTGCGCCGCGTACGTTGCTGCGAGGCGTGGTTTGCGCCCTCCACGGCTCCCCTCGCGAGGGGGCGGCGGCGGCGGCGGTGGCCGGCTGCGCACACGCGCTGTTTGCTCAAGACCGCACGTCCCCGCGCTCGCCCGGGTGGCGGAGGGGGAAGGGAGCGAGCGCCGCCTGGGGAGGCCGGCCGGCGAGGGGACAACGGAACACCGTCACGACGGACTCGGCACTCCTAGCCACGGGCAGTTGTACTTGCTTTTTTAACGTGGCTTCTGAGGGTAGTATCTCCAAGATGGAATACGGCACGACTTTTTGCGTCTTTCTAGGACCAGCCGCAAGATGTCGCATGATCGCGACCGTTACAAGCAGTGCCGCGGATCAAGCGACTCTAGCGGCACGACCGAGAAAGACGCGAAAGCCGTGCATTTCCATCTCGGAGATACTATCCTCAGGTGTCTCGTTAGAAAAAAACAAGTATAGTTACCAGCGCCAGTTCCTTGTGATTGGAGCGACCCGCGGTGCATTGGCCCGGCCGCTCCGCTGTGGTTTCTTTTATTTATTTATTTATTTATTTTATTTATTTTACGTCAAAAAACAGTTAAAAACTGCGTATGACGTGCTATGGGGAAAAGTGAATTGTGTGCACATTTTCAAAATTCTGTGATCCCTACACTAAGTCATATACTACTTAAATTTTGAATTTTTGAAAGGGAGAAAAAAAACTCCCATGTAATAAAATCTATTTTCAAGGATAAACAAGCAATAAATTTTGAATTTTGTAAGGGAGAAAAAAAACAAAAAAACTCCCATGTAATAAAATCTATTTTCAAGGGATAAATAAGCAATAAATTTTGAATTTTGAAAGGGAGAAAAAAACAACAAAAAAACTCCCATGTAATAAAATCTATTTTCAAAGATAAATAAGCAATAAATTTTGGCTCTTATTACTTCCTGCCGCGACAACATGGAAACGATAATTTGAATAATTGCATTTCCCACTGAATTCTAGAAGACGTGCACAGAAAATGAAGTTACATTTATGTCCAGAAGCAAAACAAGGGGCCATCTCAGCATTTGCTCAATGGATCAGGGAAACTGGACGAAAAACCTGATCGAGATGGGGGTCATTGACCCGGAAGCTGTGTTACAATAGTTGTTACAGGTTGTTTATACTCATTTATACAGTCCAAATGGTAATTAATGCATTATGTATCATTGTTAAAATTAATGTTACTTTTCTTGTGATGCTCAGTATAGTCTCTAATTGTATAGAAACAGTTATGCAGCAGAAACGATTTCACTTGTGATTTAAACTTTTCTATTGAATTTAATCGTTTAATGTCATCTGGCAAAGTGTTGTAAAATAATGTACATGTATTGTATGTGAATTTTTTGTAATGAGCTGTTGATACTGTCATCTGATGAATATGATTTCTACGTCGAGTGTTATAGTAATAGACTTCGGCATTTTCTGAAAAAATATTCCCGCCCTTGAGCAAGTCATTTTTTACAAAAACCACTGATTCGTAAATAAAAAGACACGGTAATGGTAGAATTCCTAGATTAATGAAGAGAGGCTTACATGAATCACGTGGGTGGGATTTGGTTATTATTCGTACAATTCGTTTTTGTAATCTAAAAGTCTGGGAGCTATAAGATGTATTTCCCCAGAATATTATGCCATATCTCAGGCGGGAATGAACATTCGCGAAGTATACACAACGAGCAGTATGAAGGCTGACTGAATTTGCGAGAATTTCTGACGAGCGCACAGGCCGACGACACTGTTGAGTTTCAGCCTGATGTGACTGGCGCATTGGTTTAAGAAACAAATTCAGTCGACTCCGGTTATAGTGAACCTTTGGGGATTAACATTTTCTGGTTTATTTTATGAAAGACTCACTATATCGGATAATCCCATAATATCATGCAATTTTCAATTATGATTTTATTATTCCGTGTGTATTGCTCGCGCATGTTTTCTTGATACACGAGCGCCCTAGACTGGGATTTTTCTAACTTAGCAGTTGGCGTAACTCATCTGTTACGGTGTCATCCAAATGAGAAGTCGTCACGGTGATGTCACTGTGGTGACGTTTGAGCTCCCGATTGGACGAGACCGTCATCAGCTGATTTACGTCAACTGACACGTTAGAAAAACTCAAGTATAGTCCTCCCTAGCGCTGAAAACCACGGCCCGTTGAAATACTGAAGTTCGACTCGGAACGGCACGCACCCATTTACAATGCTGCCAACAACCACCTTGGACCTTCAAAATAATTGTAGCATTTCTCGTGGCACGCTTCATGCCAGCAGTTGGTAAACCCTTTTAAGCCGTGACGTAAAAGAGCCCTTCTCTTCTCGCAGATCCCGAAGTGGAATGCATCAAGAAAACTTGCCCGTGTACAGTAATTATACAGTAAAATTTTCAATGGCCACGAATTATATCGTCTTCTTACACTTTATTTTACATTGTCCCGTCTTTAAATATCTTAAAATTATGTTAACATCCTGTTCTGAAACACCCTTCATCGCATTCGGGATGTTTAGCAATATCCAATTTCACTAGTTTTAAACTGGTGACCGGGGACAGAAATGGCACTAATGAACACGGAAAAATTCCCTCAGTGGTTCCCTCAATTCCAATATAAATACGGAACTGAATAGGAATTCCTGGAGTAGGGAGGTTTTCGTGATACGTATTATCGAATGCTTTCTTTCTATCCAAGAAAATGGCTGTTTCTTTTTTATGTAAATAAGGTTATGTATATATTATCTACGTGATGTAAAAGAAAAGAGTAAAAACCCAGTAATAGGAGGTATTGAGTTAGTTGAAGAAGTTATGCGTATTGTGAAGAGGTGTAAAGCCGCAAAACATATTATATGGATTTTTAGCTATATATGTGATTCAAAATAAGAACTTTTTAATCATACATGAAAATTCTATCAACACATGCATCTTTATGAATGAAAATAAGATCTCCATAATCTAAACAAAATGTAATGTACAGTTATATTAATCCTCTTGACACATAAAAATGTTATCAACAAATGCATCATTAGGTGTCATGCCCAACTAGACTTAAACTATATTTTTTCCTTATATCTATCAATTTATTACAGATTTATTTTTTTTAATTTTTAATTTTTATCTAATCGTAAGCACATTTAATGATGTATAAAATCCTGATAAAGTTTCATTTAATATAATATAATTTACATTCTTGAGTGTGGGTTACGTCTAGGTGAAATTCGCTGAATCAAAACAATGAGAACATATTCACAAGCCCTAGGTACACACGTGGAATCGTCACTGTTGCTTCCTGTCCCCAATACATAATAGTATATTCTGCAACGAGCGTAGAATGATGGCTATTATTCACGAGTGGATGTTTCCGACGCGAGCGACGTAGGAGCGAGTGTCGGAATTTCCACGAGTGAATAATAGCCATTCTGCGCAAGTAGAAGACTATACTTACTCTACGACTTTGATATTGAAGTTTTAAAAATACTAAATGATAAATCAATGTGAGCGTTTTAACATTACAAAGTGCCCACAATTATGTGAACTCGCATACTGTTTCGTGGTTCACCTGTCTTACGATAGTTGCGGAAGAGCACGCAGCGCCTCTGTAGACGACTGCGAGAACCGTAAGTCGTTGTGTAATGAACTAGGACGAATGCGATTGGTCGACAGGTGTGTTAGAATAATATTCTCGCACGGCTTGTGGAATTGGCATGATTACTGCATCCGATAACATGGAGAAATGAATACATTCTGCTATAGTCGTAGAGAAAGACATATACACGCACGCAGGCATAATATATTGTTGGTATAAGATACAAGAGAGTTGTGGAAAGAGGGAGGAGACTTGTTTATTTACAAAACCTTCATTAAACACAAATTGAATTTAAAAAAATACACACTTACTGTTTCGAAATCTAATTGTCATTCTAAATGTTGAAATAAATTCTTAGAAATTCAAGCAACACATTTCTCTTCTTACGGTTCCTGGTCAATAAAAATTTAAATATAATGGAAAACAGAATTTTTCAAGCAATGGCGATTATATCACATACAATTAATTGAATGTATTTGAGAATATTTACTGACTCTCATGTTAGGTAGATTTATACAATTTTTATTACGAAATAATATTTATCGAGTGAGAGTCAACGACCGTTAATATATAAAATATAGTTTTAGATTAATGTTATTGTCAGCGAACCTAAAAGAATCGTGGAATTCTTTGTAGAGAGTACATTAAACGAATAATTAACACGCTGAAATTGTTCTCCTCTTTAGTGTAAAATAATCGTAAATCATTAATTTGAAAAATGAAAATATTAATTAAAAGCAAAAAGGAATGTCCAAAAATATCGGAAATTGTTTGATATGTGAAACAGTTCTCATTATGCACATTAGAGTTAAATTATTACGTGCATGAATATGAAATTAACTTTTAAATACCATGTAATTTCTGCGTTACAATTGCATACTGATTATAATTTTAGCAATCCCCTATTATTTTAAACGCTGTAACCCGGTTAAAAAGAATGTACGACTTCCAAAAGTAGTTGTAAAAAAGTGGGTTTTTAATGCTTCCGTGTGTAAGAGACATGTACATCTGTTTTACTAAGAGAAAAGAATTATTAAAAAACTACACAAAACAGTAAAAATATTAATAATTTCACGCCTTCACTGGTGAACTCAAGTGACAAAGAGAATTGCACAGTCACGTGTGCCAACCATAGTTCTATATCTTGATGTTGCAATAGAAAGGATTTTTATCACAAAGTCATAACGTAAGAATATAAGTCCAATATTATTATGTCGCATGAATAGACGCATTAGAATCTTCCGTTCCAAGGCTGCGACAAAATTATTCGAACTGTCGAACCCACCTCCCTTTTCATAATTCCCCAAAGTAAAAACAGCCACCCTGCGTCCAGCTATCACGGACGTAAAAGAAGCAAAACGATACTATTTTTCCTTATCGCCGCTATTGACTATCCCTGGCGAAGCGGTCGCCGGTGCTTCCAATATCTGATTCCCGACGTTGGAGCTCCATCCCGCCCTCATCCGCGACCCGCAGTCGCAGGCGCAGTAACAGAAAAACAACGGTCGGCCAGCCGGCGCCCGGTCCTCGACTGCGGGGGCTGCCATTGCGTCCTGGCCCATTGCACGGGACGAACTCGCCCCATTGCCACTCCCTCGTCGCCCTTCCGCCGATCAGCCCCAGTCGCCCCGGCCATCCCCCTCACACTGCCGCCCCTCCGGGAGATCTGGAAGCGTTTGGCTTAAAGAGTTGCCTTTTACTCCAACTTTTTATGGCAGTTTTTATTCTATCTTATGAAGAAATACTAGGAACTATTGTAGATGATTTTTACAGGTAACATATTAATTTAATTTTTGTTGATAACTCGAAGGTTTTGAATGACCCCACACCACACCAACCACTCTCCATGTTTCATTTGGTCCAGAAAGAGTACCTACATAGTATATTCAAAGAGATCTGAATTAATTATCTGTTCATTCACCGAATCAAAAGAGGATGTTTATTTTTATTTTAGTGGGTTAAAAAATAGTACCTTACAAAACCTATATGTTATTAGAAGTATCCTAATGGCCAACTAGTATCCTTTAGCATTTATTAACAGGTATATTCACCTTCGTTTGACCAGTTACCAACAGAAGAAATTAGATTAATCATATAACCATTCACAAGGACTTTTCTAGGAACATTATTACACTTCTTTATACCGATAACTTATACATCTGACAAGTGGTTAGGTGGAAGAGTGGACCTGATGACCCGAGCATCTCCATATAAATAAAGGCATTATTTCTCATCAATCAGTATCAAGACGTTCTTTAAACATTTCTATTCAGTTGAGATTTTTTAACAAATGAATCTGTATTTTTAAAATTGGTGTGTATATGTTTGGATATCTTCAACATATTAATGATAAACTTAATATTAAATGGTTTTAACAATTTGATTAAAACTCTTTCATTCTTGTCAGTTTTGTGTGATCCTCATTGACAAAAAAATTATATTATCGCCATACTTTGACCAGCCTCTCAATCACCATAACATCTTCAATCTAGTCTCCGATTTCGTCTCAAATCCGGATCAATTCTGCCTTTTTCAAGACCCGTTCCTTTTTGGTTGCATCTCGCTACCTCTTGGCTATTCCCCTACCCTACCCCGACCGACACTTGTCATTTTTTCTGGATTGACCAATTTCCTGCCATGTTTCCCTCTTCCCAAACCTCGCACCATCTTTGATTACCCAAGTTCCATAATAAAAACGGACCCTAATCCTTCAAAATGTGAGTTGTGTTGTACCTGTCATATCCCTATTCAAACCTCGTAATTTATTTTTTCTAACCATCCCCAAAGTTTTCACCAGTTCCCTGTAGCTCGATAAATTTGAACACGTATCTTAAGGCGGGGCTTACTTCAAGGGGCGTTGCTAAGCTGTCTCATACTATTGTCCAGGCGGATCTGAAGTTTCCGTAAGGAACACTACTTCACTCTTTCAGTCACGTGAGCAACAGTAAGAAGGTGAAAAGAGTGGTCTGTGACAGAAAGTCCTCCCAATTTTGTAGCCTTCAACACTAGTGGACTGTTCATGACAATTGGTCCCCCAAATCCCATTGCCTCGCTATCCCGTTCTCGCCACTCTCAACAGTTCTTCTAAATCACTTTATAATGATTACGACTCCATTTTGGAACCTGAGTAGCCATCATGACGATAGCGAATAAACTGACAGTTGGATGAAATGTTATTTTTAAAAAAATGAACAATTGGTGAATAAATAGGAGTGAATATAGGAGAATGCGGAGGCAATCGTCTGCGAACCTGCTTTTTTTGCCACAAATTTCATTCTTATTTTTTCGCAAACTACGCACTTACTTTATAAAGAGAACGTAGTGCATTGCTTAACGAAAAGTGGCCGTTTTTGTCAGAAAAATTCGTATTGTGGGTACTTATTTCTAAAAGTGGGATACATTTTGTTACTATATGTAGTAGATTCCTCTAACACATTGCGTAGTAAGAATCCATGTTTTGCGAATCCTTAGTACCCACAAATTGATTTGACAGCAACATGCCTGTCTGCCTATCTTTCTGTTTGTCTGTCCGGCCGGCCGGGTGTGGTCAATACGAACACCTAGACCGTTCTGATGATTTTCTCCCAAATTGATATTCTGCCATCGATCTGTCCAAACACAGGCTCCGTTTTGAAACGGATATTTCGATTTTGGGGGGTACTTAAAATGCTGCCTAATCAACAATTTCAAAATTTTCTAAACAATTGCTCCATATTTTTGGATTAATTTTTTTTTCGGATAGAGAAATATCGTTTAAAAATATTGCTGATCTCATTTTTTTTGAATACGGAATTTTTGAAAAATTGCAAAAGTTCACATTTTTTCGACATCTTTCAACAAACGGAAAATTCAAGATTTTCTTTTTAAACATTTAATAGTATCATATACAATTTTTCGAAAATATGAATCTTTTTCGCGTAATTTTGCGTGAAATAAGGCAGTTTATAAAAAGAATATTTTCTCAAGCTCGTCTCCAAATTTTCTTTATATTTTCGCAAATAGACATAAGTACTATTATAAAAATGGCGCAGGTTCCGTTTTCTGTGAACTCTCTGCATTTATGACAATTGCAAAAATTAACATTGGAAAACTCCCACATTAATTGAGGTTTCTTCTCGATAAAATGTTAAAAAAAATAAGTCATTAAATAAAATCATGTACATTTTTTAAAAATATAACTACTTTTTTTGAAATGGTCGCTTGAAGGTAATTTTGAAAAATACATTCCTCAAAACGGTTTCAAATCATCTCCTTTAAGTTTTTCTCGAATAGCGCTTATAAAAATTATGCAGATGACAATTTCATTTAACTCTGAATTTTTAAAAATCGCCAAAGTTACCGTTAATGCGAGAAAGTAGATATGGTTGTAGAATCACTAGTTTATTTATGTATTGTAAGCCATTTATTACAATTACAGAATAGATCATCTAATAGCATGTGGCAAGACCAAAGACATATTAGCCATTGCAAAGACAAAACCCTTCAATATTCTAATTCCTGCTATTCACTCCAGGTGGACTCTCCATGGCAACAAGGCCACGCAAAAGATAGCATACGCTTCGACTGAGAAGA
This sequence comes from Teleogryllus occipitalis, assembly GCA_011170035.1. Lineage (NCBI taxonomy): Eukaryota > Metazoa > Arthropoda > Insecta > Orthoptera > Gryllidae > Teleogryllus > Teleogryllus occipitalis. The sequence continues at coordinate 162,182 of BLKR01001704.1, read as the reverse complement.
AAAAATAGAGCGGTGAAGTAATGCCGTCTGCAGACGATTGATTGATTGATTTTTTTCGTGTTTCCGGGCGCTTGAACTGCTTTGGTCATTAGTCCCGTTAGTGTAGTGCATGTTTTTCTCGGGAGATGGCTTTGATCTTCCTCCGCTGGATGGCGAGAGCCGGCGCCGACCAACCGTCGGCTAGCGGGGTTTCCCCCGAACCACGACTCTCCCACTAGCAGGGCACCGCCCCAGCCGAGACAAGCTCTACGCTCCCGACCGGTCTCTCGGAATATATGGTAGTGTAGTGCATGTTCGTGTAAGTGTGTGTGTGTGTAAGGGGAGAGGATAGGACATGGAAGAGGAAGGAAAGATTGCGCACGGTCCATGGCCCTTTTTTAGGGTACTTCTCCGGCATTCGCCTGCTGTTGATCGGATAAACCACAGAAAACTACCGATCAGAGCAGCCGGACGGTAAAATTCTCCTCCAGACAGCGACTGAATTCGACCTAGCTGAAAAGCTAGTGTCGAAAATCCTGCCGCCGTCCTGCCTCGAATCAGCAGACGAATGTACACTAAAATATTCTTTCAAAGCTAATTAATGTCAGCTGCGGCCGTCTCGTGTTTTCTCCTTTCAGACTTCGACAGTTTCAACTTGTGAAACAAAACAGCGCCGCTGAAATCATTCGCAAACCCATCTTCACGCTTCTTACCACACACATGTGGTCATTTGCAACCAAAATGTGATCACGTAGGGCAATGGAGTTTCCATTCCTATACACGGTCGGGTAGACGTTTGAAAAAAACACTTTTCTGTATCAGAAACCCCATAACATGTATGTTCATCAAAACAATGACATCAATTGTTACTGCATTTCATTATTTCATGAAAGGATTTCTATCTATTTTCCTTTCGTGAAAGGAAAATAGGTAGAAATTAAACTATGAGTCCTCTGATACTACTCAGACCAAACAGTTGTATTAGAAACCGACTAACTGAAAGTCTTCAGTCAACACTTTAATTTTTTGCATACAACATACCTAATATAGATAAAGTAATACTGCGGCAAAATGGCAGTGTTTTAGAAGAAAATCTCGAATTGTGGACCTTGAAATCGAAAATGTGGGTGTTTTATTCCTACATGGAATGAATTGCTTTCTCTAACACATAATATCAGAATCCACGTTTTTAAAAAAAATTGATAGCAAAACGTAAGTGGACGATAAAACACATGTCAATCTGTCCATCTGTCCGACCATCCCCCGTTAGTCAATCCGTCCGTTCCTTTCTCTCTCTCTCTCTCTCTCTCTCTCTCTCTCTCTCTCTCTCTCTCTCTCTCTCTCTCTCTCTCCCTTCTTCTTCTTCTTCTTCTTCTTCTCCTCTTTCCCTTCGTCTTCTCCTCCCTCTTTTCTTCTCTCTTTCTCTCTCTCTCTTCCTCCCTTCCTCTCTCTTTCTCGTTCTCTCTTTTTCGTATTCGCTTTCTCGTTCTCTCCCTTTCTCTCTCTTCATACAGAGGATTAGCTAACACCTAATCTGTTCAGACGATTTTCTCCAAAATTGATATTCACCTATCAGTCTGGTTGCACTCGAGTCGGGCGTCGAGTCATATCTGACCGTACAGGGGAAGTGCTTAAGTTTAATTGCTGCTCATTTAGTTACCCCCCCCACTTCTGATCGTTAAGTATTCTGATTTTGGCAATCCATTTAGTCGTTTGATAGCGGCAGGGGACACTATTCCCTTGTTTTCCGAAAGAGTTAATATTTTGAAACAAATTCTAGACAAAAACGCTTATGGCTACCTGTATTCATAATTCAATTTAAAATGTGTGAGTAACAGAAGAGATCCCATACCTCAAGAACCCGTGATCAGATTGCAATTGCACTTCTCCCAATAGAGCGACACAGTTTTTAATTTTTTTAATATTTTTTTTACTTTATATAAAAATTAAATAGGGTTGATAGGTGGCTTTTCTACCATTCATAACGGGGTATTCCGGACTTTCTGGACACAGGCCTCGCTCCTCCACCGTGTTTATGTTAGGAATCAACCAGGGATCCCCTCTTCTCTGGTCGCTATTATCAAGAATGCGGCATGAGGGAAGAATGGTAGTATGATTCTTGCGTGTTTCCGAGCGCGTCAACTGCTGTGGTCATTATTCCGATAAGTGATAAAAACGCACTAGCATGTTTTTATCGCGGGAGATGGCAGCATTCTTCTCCTTCCTGATAGTGAGATTCCTCCCCGACCTATACGGTGGCATGCGGAATTCCCTCATCCAGTTAGCTCCTACCAGTAGGGAATCCCCCGGTTAGGACAAGCTCTAAGCTGCCGACTGGTCTCCTGACATGTGAGGTAGAGTAGTGCATGTAAGTGTGTGTGTGTGTGTGTGTGTGTGTGTGTGTGTGTGTGTGTGTAAGTAAAAAGGGAGGAGGATAGGACAAGGAAGAGGAAGAACAAATCGAGGGCGGTCCATAGCACGTTTGCTAAGGTACTGCTCCGGCATTCGGAGAAACCACAGAAAACTACCGATGAAAGCAGCCAACCTCTAGAATTTTCCTCCAAATAGCGGTTGAATTCAACCCAACCTAATGTTGAGAATCCGCCCACAGTTGTAACTCGAAATCTAGATCCTCTCCGTCAGAGGCATTGAATTAACATCACTTGATACTCTGAGCTACCTCAGTCGGAGAGAATGGTACAAACAAACTAACAAAGTATGGAGAAATGTTCATTAGCACTTCGATTATTCATGTCGGAAATTGTAATTGTTACATTTTCGAGCCTTTTTTAATAAAGTCAGTCTACTACTGAGCTACATTTTCCTCATGTTATGGTCGGTTATTAGTGGTTTTATTTAACGTCATTACATCTTTCGTTGGCAGGACAGACGCCTTCCCCGGCTGAGGCATACGTCTCTACGTATGGCCTCTTCTTTGTATCGACTGGTCTATCCACCCATGTCAGAGAAGCTTGTAAGCCCATGTCGGTCAAGTATCTTCTTTAAAAAGGCCATCTCGTGGCGCAGAGCGAAGTCGCTCACTTTTCACCAAGGAGGTCCGTGTTCGATTCCCATCGAATCTCATGTGAAAATTGTTCCAACAAAACGATTTTAGCTGCTTCACAAGGGCTAGTCCAACCCCTGTGAAGTGTCCTAAACCCTACCCCTATTCTTACTCCTTCCTAATTCTGGCCGCTGGGTAGTGACGCAGGAGCGCGCGGTGGGAGGCGCGTACACGGAGATGCTACCTGGCGGTCCTCTTGACAACTGACTGCGATGAGACGTGACGGACATAATATTAACGGAGGATTACTAAAAAAATTAAAAAGCGCTGTAATTAATTAGCGGAGGATTACTCCTAAAAGCGCGAAGCGCTCAATCCCCCCTCCCAGGGGCTTGGAGACGCGTTGCGTCAATTGTAGACGCAACAATTTTTTTTAAAAATCTCAGGCCAGGCGAAGCTCGTAAACCTATCAGCGCTTGGTCCGAGTTCGCGGAAGAGAGCCGAGACACTAGATAAAGCTGACCTTGCGGTCCATAGGACACACACTGAGACGAGTTGCCAGATAAGAGGAAAGGAAGTATGACAGGGATTGAAGGTGATAGGTGGAGGTATTGCTAGGCAACCTCCATAACACAAAACTACAACCATGCCTAACACGGGATTAGACTTCAAGGCTTGGATCTAACGAGGACTTGAGCTTCATGCCCCAAGCCCTTGATCCACCAGGCAGACAAGAAAGTTGCAGGAAGAGGGTTGAATGGCATTCTCAGAGAGAGCTCCACAGTGCCACAACACAAGCAAACATCGATGCGGCCCAGACGAGTTTGGAACTGCAACCTTTCGCTCCGAGACCACTAGCGTGACTGCCTTACCGAGCTCGACTACCCAGGTCATCAAGTCCTGACCTGCTGACTAACACATCCATCTCGAAGAGCTTTCTTATTTTTCTCTTTGTACATGAGAAAAAAATAAGAAAGCTCTTCGAGATGGATGTTTTTCTCTTGGTACATGGGCTCCTCGGTGGGTGAGGGGTTAGCTTACTGGCCTCTGAGCCCCCAGTGCGCGGGTTCGATCCCGGCCAAGGAACGCAGATTTTCGAAGGGCGGAAAATCCACAGTAGCCATGTCACTCTTCTGGCATGTAAAAGAACCCTGGCAGGATGCCTGGCAAAATTAAATCCCTCTGACAACATCCCGCCCTAACGAGATCCCACTTTCTCCCAACCAGACAGTTCGGATATAGTTAACTGAGCCCGACATCTGGCGGAGAAAGTGAGAGTCAAATCCCAGGCGCAGACGGGACTGCCCACATGGTGCGCCTGCTTAGATAAAAGTCCCCAGACCCGCGTCGGGGGTAGGCTTCGAAGGAAGCATGGGTCGAAACTCGGGTGCGGAACACTGCCTACGGGCAGTCTCCCCGCAAACTAACCCGTACGATAATATAATATCTTGGTACATTATGTCAATGCCCTTTGTTGTGCTTCTGGTCATAAATGTAGCTTCACTAACTGGACTCTGTAGGGCGTTAGTGGATTAGGAAATTAATTTTTTTGTCAGCAGTAAAATCTAATAATCGTTCTCCATGTTCTCACGGTAGTCAGTCGAATTCTTCACGTGGACCACGAAGTGAGAATAGTGCCAAAGTCTATATCTAGCTCGTCTGCCGAATAACCAAAATTTTCAATTATACGGGAGGAAATGTTTCTTCTCATAAAATTATGACAAAAACGTGTAATGCTACTTTATTCATAATTCAACATAGTTTTGTAAAACAGATGGGTAGGTATTCCAGTACTAAAATAATTGGAGTTTTACTTCTCCCCCACTCCTCACAAACAGTTGGATTATTTTGATGTTTAAAAAATAAAATAAAGCAATACTGATACTTAACTCCCGCGTGGAAAACTGGCATACTGGCCGCTATGCTACGGATCACTCCCATCCGATCCACTAACATCCGCCACTTTGATCGGGGGCGCTCCTCTGTACGCAACTGCTGCCCCGCCCCTCCCTCCTCGCTGCCGCCTCCAACTCCTGCGCTCGTAACGGCTCCCGCGCGCTTTTTATTATGTCCCTTAAAAACGCTGCTCAGGATTTTGCCGTTCGGGTTTATAGGTGGCCCGTTGCCATCTGTTTACGAGTGCTGGCCGGCAGGTGGGAGGGGGAGGGAGAGTGGAGGAAAGGGCGGATGGCGGATGGACGGGCAAGTGGGAGGGGAGGAAGGAGACTGCATCCGAAAGTGCAGCGCGCCGGGAAGGGGAGGCCGTGGGGCGTGGAAGCGACGAAGACCGGAGAGAGACCTCAGCGGAGACGAGTGCAGGAATGGGAAGCGGGAGGAACGGGTCGGACATGACGCATGCCGGGAATAGAGAAGGCTGTGAATAGAGAAGTAACCACAGAGCAAGAAGCGATACAACAATAAGACCGATACTGTGACCGGAATTCATTGTGGACGCTTAAAGAATAAGGGTCTCTTCAGGCAATACGTGATTGCATAAAATAAATAGCGGCTTACGTAAATCCGTATTTCATAGTCGTTCCTCGCGAACGTAGAAATACTGCTTCTTCAGGTAATCGAATGCGTGTTATTTGCATCAGCTGTTTCGTGATTCAGTGTACACACTCAATACTCTTCGTACACAGACGTTTAATTTGATTCCTCCACAGTCTAGACCATTCGCAATTGTACACTTCTAATGTATTATTCATGTTTCAGATATTTGTTTTCTTAGTGCGAATGATATTTAGCGTACCGAGCGCAAAATATTCTGCTAATAATTGTCATTGTTTCCTGTAAAAGTGAGCATAACCGAAACTGATGAACAGGAGGCCGAATGTCGAAAATCAATGCGGTGGAAGACGGTCCCAATAAGTCGTTCTCATTTGAAAGTGCATTTTGCGAAGGAAAATACGTCACTCAGCCGACCTGGATGGCCGAGGTGGCTAAGAGCGAGTACCGACTCAGCGCTTCGGTCCGAAGGGTCGCGGGTTCGAGTCCCGCCTTGGGCATGGCTGTTTGTCCCTTGACTTTGTGTGTGTGTTGTCGTGGAAGGCCTCGCGTTCTGCTGACCCCAGATCAGAGGAGCCCGCAAGAGTGTTTGTCTAGTATATGGTCGAGTATGCATCCCTTCGGGACGTAGAGAGCAACCGGCTGTCGGCTGGATAAAAGCACTAGGAAAAAAAATACGTCACTCAACATTTCCCTACTCGCGATCCTTTCTGTTACGTAACTACACACGCAGCGCACACGCTTCCAACAAAGGAACGATTTTTTTCGTAAACAAAACCAATAATATCTACAAATTAGTGACACTTATTACGAAAACTGACCAAACAATTTATAATGTTTAATTACATGATCTATATAAAATTTGCAATGAATTGTCTCGATAAATCGATGTAGTACACAAAATAGTTATAATTGTTTTAAAAAATGTATTTGTGTGTTGTGTGATGTGTTTGATATGTGTATGATGTGTTTTAAAAACTTTATTAGCAACTATTACACGACACTGCAATATAATAAAATATAATAAATATGTAAACATTATGAAGAAAACACAATATAATTAGTCACATGTAGTTACTACGAAGTTTCGTGCAAACTAAGAAATATGGATAACTAGTCCTTAAGAAAAGTCCCTTAGTAGTGTCGCAAAATCTAATAAAAATAAATGTTTTCATTAAAACATTGTTCATTTATTACGTAAAATGTACAATTCATAACAACAGAAAAATACCGGGAGCGGTAGCTCAGTGCATCAACTGATGTCACTGCAGTGCCTCTGACCGGAAGGCCCTAGGTTCGAGTTCTGACGGCGGCAGGATTTTCGACACTAGTTCTTCAGCTAGGTCGAATTCAGCTGCTGTCTGGAGGAGAATTCTAGCGGCCGGCTGCTCTGATCGGTAGTTTTCCGTGGTTTCTCCGATCAACACCAGGCGAATGCCGGAGCAGTACCTTACCAAACGGGCCACGAACCGCGCGCGATCTGTCCTTCCACTTCCTTGTCCTATCCTCTCCCCTTACACACAGACTGACACTAACATGCACTACACTACCACATATTCTGGGAGACCGGTCGGGGGGCTTAGAGCTTGTCCCGGCTGGGGCGGTGCCCCACTGGTGGGAGAGTCTTGGTTAGGGGGAAACCCCACTAGCCGACGGTAGGTCGGTGCCGGATCTCGACATCAAGCGGGGGAAGATCACCACCATCTCCCGAGAAAAAAACGTGCACTACACTAACGGGACTAATGACCACAGTAGTTGACGCGTCCGGAAACATGAAAAAATCAATCAATCAACCAACAGAAATCATTCTTGTGTGCATTTACATTATTACTCACGCGACGCACATAGTGCCCCACTTGTAACAAAGCACTTGAAACACAAATTGAAACTGTTAAAGAAGCTGAGAAGAAAAGTTAGCAGGAACTATAATTCAATACATTGAAAATTAGTCTTAATTTGATGATTATTAACAGATCAACTTAACCCTGACGTGCCTGGCGTGCCCGTATGGGCATGCTAGACGAATCTGCAGATACATTCAAACTTTCATATTAAAGTGTAATACAATTAGAAGTTCATGATGTTTTCCACAGCATCTTAAAAAGTGTCGCCATGTGCATTTCAAAATTTGGAGAAAAACAATTAAATTCTGCTTTCAAAATTATACAATTGAGTTACTATTTTTTTAATCATGCAGGTAGATAAGGGTTAAGAATTCACATTTATAATTTTCATAGAAGGAATTTCCATAGTTACATTACATTTTATTATTGAACTTGTCATTAACAAAACGAAAGTGACACTAATAAAATAACAACAACAATAACGAAGTGTACCAATTAAAAAAGTATAAATTCCGTAAAGTATAATCACCAATCTCTTACAAATCATTTCTTTTGGTGTCAAGGACCTAGCTAGATATCCCTCGACCACAGAAAACGACCAACGTATATGATTCCGAAAAGTCTTATAAAAATATTTTTCCTATTCAAGCTCTTCTTTCCTTACAACAAATAGTGGACACACTACGACCAGAATTATTCATGAATCCTCTAGAAAATGAAAATCATCTGTATTTTGTGAAGATATGATGTGATTTTCATACTGCGGGGTAGAAGAAACCAGAAAAAATTACAAAGAAAATCAACCACGGCAAGAAAGAGAAACGGATATCAACCAGTCTTACGACTCCGACAAGTGCCGCAGCATTAAATGAAGTCATGCAGAAATCATGAGTGAGATGGAAAGCATGAGAAGAGCTCCATGGAAATACGACGAAAGCATGAATAGAACCCTGGTTTATTTAGTACGGGCGAGACCAACAGGTCGATTTTCCTCTCGGCCTCCACCCCTCTTTCTATGGATCGCAGGAGCTTTTCGTCCGCACGTAGCCACAACATGAATGTCCACTTTACGCTCCCAAAATAAGCTCATTGTAGTCACACAGAGAAGCTGATAATATTCAAAGAAGCTTGACAATTCTACGCAAACATCAACAAAGCAAAACAATTCGTCTCTCTCTCTCTCTCTCACTCACTCACTCTCACTCTCACTCTCACTCTCACTCTCACTCTCTCTCTCTCTCCCCGTTTAATCGCTTTCTTTTGTCAGTTGTTACTTGTTCAATTCACATTTAAAATCACTAATACATTTTCGTGAAATACTCGGACATTCTTTTTATGATAATCGAAAAAATACTGCATTTTTTATTTAAGGAAATGATCAATTAAAAGATAAAAATAACGATGCTTCTAAAGATAAAATAAATAAGTAAATAATAAGGAAACGGACATGCTTTCCTCTTAAATGTAATAAAAATGAATAATTAATAAGAAAAAATTGTAATTTTTTTGTGATATCCACTTTTTCCTCCAAATGCCAGTCAGCTTCCTAAGGAGCAGATGGGTGGATTTTCGGAGCCTCTACAACACTTTGCGCAAAATGTGGGCCGTTCCAAATAAAGCAATGTCTTGCACTTCCTTCTTTTGAATGACCTTGGAGTTTAGCCAAGTTCTACACAAATTTTGCCTAACAAATTCCAGAGCTCCAATAATTATCCGTACGACCTGTGCTTTTACGCACCACATTCGGCTGATCTCGATTTCCAAACTCTGATACTTAAGACGTTTCTCAGCCTCCTTGGTTACGACGTTTTGATCGCATGGCACAGCAACATCTATAAGTTGACACAATTTTGTCTCTAAATCGCGGATAACAATATACGATTTGCTTGACGCTATCGTGCGATCAGTTTGAATTCGTTAATCGAACAATATTGTACAGTCCAACAGACTTCACCGGTTTTGATGAGTGTTCGTACCACTTGGAGCATGTGTTTGGAACTTCAAGGGCGGTACAGATCTGCCAGTGGAAGTAACTACACACCCTATTATGTGTTTTCATGTATTCGGTCTGCTAGAATTGGATAAGCTGAGATAATAATATCAATGGTTTCTCATTGTTCCAGGCAAATGCCGAATTTATCATCTTGGGAAATTTTGAGAACCGTTTTATCATAATGCCGTGTTCGCAACGCCTGATCTTCGGTAGCTATTAACACTGCTTCCGATTCTGACTCCATTCTTCCCCTTTTAAGCCACATAAATGATAGATATTTATTGATCCGCAACTTGTCCTTTCTTTTTAGCTGATGAGGATCATTTATTATTATTATTATTATTATTATTATTATTATTATTATTATTATTAATTATTACCACTTTTTTGTTATTCTCAGCAGTTTGTGCTGGGTTCAATTTGTCCATTCTTGCCACAATAAGGAAAGAGCTCGGTCACTGAGGAGAGAGATTTTGCTCTGACCACAAAGACCGATATGGAAGCCTCATTTGTGCTAGTTTAAGAACTTGGGAACTATATGACATGTTTGCAGGATCACTGCTCTCTGTCCATAATTTAGGATTTGTTGAAGGAGTCTCATTTTTAGATTTTTTCTCATTTTTCTCATTTTTTAGAAATTTTTTGTTACTACAACTTCAGTCGAAATAACAAGTGGTTATGTTGTTACACTCTGTAGTTTCCACATTTAGATAGTTTCAATGGTACAATATCAACAAGCATAGCTTCTTTCCTATCAATGAAAACTATGTATGCTGTATTGAAAGCCACAGTTTTATCTGTTAATATGGGCCGGTCCCAATAAATAATGGTATTATTTGCTTCCATTACAGGTGCTGGGTTGCATTTATAATACGGTGGAGCTCCACTATTTAACATTCCATACTTAAGAGCCAATTGTTGAGGGACAACCTTAGTTAGTTGGTTGCGTCTCCCCAAGTACACGCTGTCTGTAAATGCAGTATATCCAGCCATTATATGATTGTTTCACCACAGGTGCCGCATTTCCTGCATTTGTCAACCACGAACATGTTCATGCTATGTTTTCATAGTTCCTAGTTCGGCATACTCTATCTTGGATTGCCATTATAAATCCCTGTTTCTGGGTATAGAGAGCCGTCTGATAGCCATTGCATCGAGGATGGTGTTTCAACATGATAGCTTTATGTAATTTGCCGTGTATTGCCTTTTGTTGCCAATCTTCAAGATTTCTCTGAATTGTCTCTTTAGGTGTTGTCCTGTCGCAGTTGCCATTGTTCCTGGGTTGAAGGCACTCACTTTTAGTGGAGTATAACCATCATCTCCTTGCACAACCATTTTCATTAAGGCATCTTCACATGAGAGTAACCTTTGCTTCACTTTTTTTCTTGGATTCTGAAGAGATTTTCAATGTTTAGCAGTCCCCTCCCTCCTTCTCTTCGGGGAAGGTATAACCTTTAAATAGATGAGTTTGTATGAAGACACCTGAATTTATTAAGTAGCAATTCTAGGCAATCTATTTAATTCAGTGAGGTCTGCACACGACCACATGAGAATTCCGAAAGAATAGGAAAGTGTAGGAATTGCCCATGAGTTAATTGCTATGATTTGTTTGATTTTTTTGTTTTATTTCGTGTTCAGAACTTTTGTAACTCTTGATCTACACTTATCGGTCAGAGCTTTCTTCATGCTGAAATGATCTATTCGGTGGCTTTGGGCCATACCTTCATATTTGTAAACTATATCAGGCGAAAGTTCCTTAATATCTTTAATTGGTTCATTGTGGCTCTCGATCTTATCTATTATGGCACATTTCTTTCATCTAAAAGACATCTTTATATCTTTAATGAACACTTTCACTATCTCGATTAGACCCTGTAATTATTCTCTGCTCTCTTCATAGATTTTGAGGAATCAACATTCAACAAATGAGACAGGCGTAAGTTGGTTATTTTGATCATTATTATTATTATTATTATTATTATTATTATTATTATTATTATTATTATTATTATTATTATTATTATCATCTCCTCGGTGTGCTAACAAATACCAAAGTAGGATGACAATTGCAGAGGTGCAACGTGAAAGCATTATAGTAACTCAGAAACGCCAAGTGGGTTGCCTAGCGAAACAAGCAGGCGACAGCGATTCTGTTGCTGCGGTAACAGTATTAAAAGATAAATAACGAAACGAAACCTATCACCCCGTTTAATCTGCAAGACGCATCGTCCCAGGCACCTAACAACTCCGCGCCAGCGGGGCACCAGGCGCGGGCGTGGCCGGCCCGAGACGCCAGCCACGCCGCCCCGGCCGCGCTAAGCGCATGTGAATACGACCGGAGTAAAATGTGTCGTTGGATGTAGAGGCCGATAAGCGGCGGCGGCGGCGGCGGCGAACGCCGGGAACAAGAAGATAGCGCACGGGAAAAAGATCTGTGTGGGCTCACCAGAAGTGCCAGAGCGCTATCTTCAAGCGTATAAGATTGCGAAAGTGTGTTGAAGCTTAACGAGATTCAAACGCGAAGAAGAATGTGTGCAGCACGCAGAATACATGTTCGAGAAGAAAACAATAAAGGTTTCTTGAAATATGTGTATTATTTTTAGTGTTTTGCTGTAATGATTATTTTGTTCATGTAAATGTTTAACGTTCTTTTTATTGTTATTAAAAGGGTTTAACAAATTCAAAAAAGATTCGCAGGCAGTATGGGAGAAATTAAGAACTAGCTATGGTGCTCAAACTTTTCAAGAAAACAATGTGAAAATATATATTGAAAACAGGTAAAACAAAAAGAAAACCATCATAGTAAAAGTAACGATGAGCGGAAACAATTAAATGTAAATTATTTAGAGCAAATGAAACATTATTGCTACTTAGGTTTCATGATTTACTGTCAAAATAGAACTCCGGTGGAAGTAAATCGAAAGATAACAATTGCAATTTATATTCGTTACCTCAAAAATTTAAGTAACAGGCAGACATATCAAGAATCAGTCACTATCATCAAAAAATTGTATATGATCTTATTTAAAGCACTATTTTTTAAATAAATTTTATTAAAGAAAAGACCTTTATCATTAATGTTGTTTTGCAGAGTTTTTTTCAGTTTTTGAAACTTCAGAGAGTTCACCGAAAGTATTTATGAACGTACTTTGCTCTAATATTTCACGCACGAATTTACGAAATCTACTTGTATTTTCTAAGAAAGTACACGATCTCATTTAAAGATCTGTTTTTGAAAGAACAGATTTCATTCCAAAAGACGTGAATTTGGCATTTTGGGTAGATAAACCGACTTTGCCGGCCAGCTATTTTTGCCTCTATTTTTGCCTGGACAGACAATCGAAACCAGGAATACACCACGGGGAAAATGTGGGTCTTCTATACTGTAGATGTAAAAATACGCCGAAAAAGCTATGAACTTTTGGAATTTTCGACAATTCAGATAGTTTAACGAATTCAGACGACGATCGGCGCCATTTTTAAGCGTCATGTGCCCTATCCGAGAAAAAGAAATCGTTTAAAACTTTCAGATATTTTTAAGAAAATTTGAAAATGTTGAGAACCCGCAAAAATCACAATATCCCAATCAAATTCTCAGGGCTTTGTGTCCGGCCAGATCGATCGGGAATACCAATATTAACGAAAATCCTCTGAACTATTAGACGTTACTGTTGACTACACTCGGACTGACAGCTGGATGAAGAGGCAGGCGGACGGACGTTTCTCCACGATTGCCCTTAACCGGTGAACTTGTCAAAAAACTGTACGCCATTTCTCCACTTCATATTTGCATTTTACATTGGCCTATAAGAACGACAGAAGCGAACATAATGTATTCTCTTCACCGTAACTAGCAAGATCCGCCTCCTTGAGCGTTTCTTCGTCACACAGCTACAGAAACTGGGACGATTTTAAAGGAAAGCTTTTACTCTATTTTTGCCTCGACCGTGAATCTAACCCGGGACCACAGCACGGGAAGCTAGTACGCTGCCCATGAACCATCCCAGAGGCATGCAATTTGTTTCAATTAAGGTATGTCCTTCATGTCTTAATTGTAATGTAGTGAAAGGCTAATTTCTATTGGCTAAGATGATTTAACGGCTAACGCTACCGTCTCCCACCACGACGCCAATAGAACTCTTCAGTTGCTTTTGAGCAGTTATCAGAGTCGAATTCCATGACAACGTGCTTTGCATTTTTGGCGTAATTCGTATTAACTACTAGTCAACACTCTGTTGACCGACACAATACATGAACATTATGTAGTTCTGCAGGCTTGATGGTGTAATTCCCTTAGCCTTTCCTTAAACTGTTTATATCGAGTGAATTAACTATTATTTCAGTGCGATCGTGATGTGTCGCACATGCAGTCATTTGCTACGTTATCAGTAATGATCACTCGTGAACTGTCTGCGTAATTATTGCCATGGGTGCCATGCCACCTAGCGTGTGAAATGGTGACTGTACTCAATAACTGGTGAATCTCGTGTAAAACTAGTTATGAAACTTACAACATCCTAGCATCAGCTGTTTATGTGAACATTCAACAATGTACTGCATAATTCTCAACATGCATGCCAGTGCATATGAACGCAACACTATCAACAGTGCTACGAATGGTATGCTTAGTGTTCCACTGGCGAATGAGCGTCCTAGCCTCGCGCCTGAGTTCGCCCGCAATTCTGCTGCGTCGGCCACTTGCGCCGGCCGCCTCGTCCCGCGTCCGCTCACGTGGGTCACGCCCCCGCTGCCACTCCTCCTGCGCACACCACCTCCACACTCAACTGCACCGTACTTCATTGTGCTTGCTTCAGGCATCATAACTGTAATGTTTGCGTCCAATGCTATTTCTTCTATTAACAGGAAATTCAAGGCTTAGTTGCCGTAACATTAACGTATTATAATCATTCTTCGGAATGAATTAACAGCAAAGGACAAACATTTCAAACGTCGCGCGTACGAGATATACTTAATTTTCCCTCAAAATTGTCGCCTGCATTACAGAGACGAGAAATGATTTGCCCTAAGAAATATCCTTAAAATTCTTTCAAAAAAGACCGGAGAGCACTCCACTTCCCAGACGCCGGAGGCCAGCGAGCATAGGCTACGTTGTACAATGTCGAGATTTTGAGAAACCAGCTCATTCCCGGTGAGACGGCAAGAAATCGCATTTTAGTGGAAAATTAGAAGCCAAGCCGTCTCATGGTAGATCGCATCGCTCGTGGAAAAAGAGTAAATGTGCGCGTGTCGACTGCACCGAGTTTGGAATCGTTCTGTGCAGTCGGTATTGCAATTTCGAAGTTCCGTGGTGTTGCCTTCCCTTGATACAGCGGTTTGAGGAGCGTGTGGCGTCATGGAGAAAAACACACAGACATTTACAAGTATGTACAAGTTTATTTACACGTATGTACAATAACTAAATTCTGCTCCGAAACTACACACTTTTGAGTATTTCCCTGTGGATACCCCACATAGCTAGGGAGGCCCAGCCTCCACTGACGCTTCTCCCGCGCCACTACCGTGACCTCGTCACCCGTGCACAAGGCACGACACGCTCCAGCCTGGGCGCAAACTTTTGCGCATCGGCCGAGGTTTCCAGAACAAAACCCCCGTGTGAGCTCGTCGGCTCGATTTTATTAGGTATAAGTGTAATAAGTGTAATAGAGTGTAGCCGTCATGTGACCGTCCTTGGTGTAGGAGGGAGGCTCACGTCTACCACGTGACCTTCCAGGTCAACCTGGCGTCCACTTGGTGTAAATATATCCCAACGCCATGGCGCCGAGGCTATTCAGCCCGCAGGTATGCGATACTTCCGCTCCTACTCCCACCCACGGCCGCCAATGTGACGCTACAAGCGTCAGAAAACAGTGTGACTGCATGCATGCACGAATAACGAGATAGAACGAGAAATAAAACGGATATCCTTTCTCCCAGACACAGGTAACACTGATATTTTCTTCAATATTTAATGTTTAAAGCAGATCCTAACGCCAAGGTATGTAACAGTCTTAATACTTGACGTTCTTGGAATCTTCACTTATGACAAAAACTCAGATGTATTCCAGATCTCCGGGCCAATGTTCAAAGCTCTCACACCACTTAAGCTATATTGTACGCCTCAACGCAGGAAAATATGAAAAGACAAACCGGGTCAAGTTAACATCTCGTTAATTAGTAAATAAGTAATTTTGATTTAAAAAATCATGTATATACCACGAGCATTAACTGGTTCTAATGATCGATTGGCGAGAAAATGCTCCAAAGCCTTTGACCCAAGAGCGTTTTGTAGGTACTCGATAATTAGATATTGTATAAATAGGTCATCATACAATAGATCACAATCTGTGATGGAACACCACCAAGTGGAAAACGCTCAAATAACCAATAAAGAGTTTTACCATTTTCTGTAGTCGAAAACATTATGGTGTATTAATCACATACATATTACAAGTTGTAGGGTTTACAGCGATCGCGTTTAATACTAAAACATTGCCATTTGTAATTAAATAGACGAATAAAAATGCTGTTTTACTGAATATTAACTAAATACTGTTCCATTCAAGTTCTTTATTGCTTTGCCGTTTTTGAATGTAAAAAGAATTAATACTGTCTACAAATTTCTGCATCCCTTTACCATTCATTTTACAATTACAGCTTCTGAAAATGACATAAAAAGAAAAACGTTAACCATATTATTTTGTCGCAAGCGTGTCGCACGCAAGCATCCACACGCCCTCCCGTCTTTTGAAAGGGATCCAGGCGAGCGAAGAGCGTAGGAGCGCGTGTGCCGTCGGCGCTGGCGGCGCAGCGCATGGTTTGATGCGGGCGCCTTGTCAGGGCGCGGAATCCTGCTACCAAACACGTGACAAACGGTCGTCGCGCCCCGGCACCGCCGCCCCGCACCACGCCACCTCACCCCACACCACCGCCCCCTCCACGTCGGGCCCCGGCCGTCACTCCGTCCACCCCGCTTCGCTCCTCCCTGCCCGCTTGGCTCCTCTCCGCTCCACTCCAATCGCCCACGCCGCTCCGCTCCTCCCCGCTCTTCCTCGCCCCGCCCCTCCTCGCCCCGCTCCTCCTCGCCCCGCTCCTCCTCGCCCCGCTCCTCCTCGCCCCGCTCCTCCTCGCCCCGCTCCTCCTCGCCCGCTCCTCCTCGCCCCGCTCCTCCTCGCCACGCTACTCCCCCCACGCTCCTCCTCGCCACGCTCCTCCCCGCCACGCTCCTCCTCGCCCCGCTCCTCCCTCGCCCCGCCTCCTCGCCCCGCTCCTCCCTCGCCCCGCTCCTCCTCGCCCCGCTCCTCCTCGTCCCGCTCCTCCTGCCCCGCTCCTCCTCGCCCCGCTCCTCCTCGCCCCGCTCCTCCTCTCGCCCCCGCTCCTCCTCGCCCCGCTCCTCCCCGCCACGCTCCTCCCCGCCACGCTCCTCCCCGCCACGCTCCTCCCCGCCACGCTCATCCCCGCCACGCTCATCCCCGCCACGCTCATCCCCGCCACGCTCCTCCCCACCACGCTCCTCCCCGTCACGCTCCTCCCCGCCACGCCCCTTCCCCCATTCCTCGCCCCTCCCCCATTCCTCGCCCCTCCTTCCTCCTCCCCCTTCTTGTGGCCTCGCTCCACTCCACTCCTTGTCACTCCATCCCATCCCGTCCTATCCAACCCAAACGTACCCCCACTACACTCTGCATCACCCCGCCTAACCCGCCCCGCCAACCCTCGCACATGCCCGTTCTGCCCCACCGCATACCGTACCGTACCGCAATGCACCGCGTGACTCCAACCCGCCTTACCCCCCACCGCACTTTTCGGATCGTACCTCTTCTCTCCGCTCTGCCCCTCTAATTCCATCTCTACCCCGCTTCGTCCCGTCCCACCCTACGCCGCTGCGCCTCCCCCTGCCGTATTCCGACGCGTCCCGCGGCGACATGGGCCAGGGCTGAGGCTGGAACGACTCGAGGCGTCGCGACGCATCGCGTCGTGACGCGCCGCCGGCGGAGCGAGGCGACACGAGGTGGGGCGGGGCGGGGCGGGGCGGAGCGGCGGGAGGGGAAAGGGGTGAGGCGCAAGCACAGCACGCGAAGTGTGCGCGGGAGATGTGGCAGGTTACGCGCGTCCCCGAGGTAAACGCACGAGCAGCCACTGTGGGGACGGCGCGGCGGCGGTGACGGCGGACGCGGATGTCAGAACGCGGATGCGGTAGAGGG
The DNA here is from genome assembly GCA_011170035.1 of Teleogryllus occipitalis. Taxonomy (NCBI): domain Eukaryota; kingdom Metazoa; phylum Arthropoda; class Insecta; order Orthoptera; family Gryllidae; genus Teleogryllus; species Teleogryllus occipitalis. The sequence goes on along the minus strand of BLKR01001704.1, from coordinate 144,656 downwards.
GGAGACGAAGACCACAACGGAGATGTAGGCGGAGAAGGTGCGGTGAATTGGTGGGTGTTGGTTGATGGTCGTTATCCAGGTAGCGGTGGTGATGGTGGATCTGGTAACAATGGAGTGTGATCAGAAGCAGAAGTAGCAGAGGCGAGAATGATACGGAATAGGAGAGGAAGGGGAAGACAATAAAGAATGGCCGGCACGATTGAGATGCTTGCGTCAATGACAGTGATTGGTGACAGGCTGAAGAATGGTCGGTGACGGTGAACATAGTGACGATGGATGTGAAATCAGTGGCAACACTGACGAGAACAAGACGAAAATGAACACGGAGGTGAAGAGGACAGCGGTGAATGAGGTGGCGCTGTTGGTGGTTGTTGCGTCGTTGACGTTGGTGATAGTGACGATGGCGAGGGCAGCACCAAAGACGAAGATTTGACCATGAGGTAGACACGGGTATGGTGGAGCCGTTGAAGACGATGACGAGTGTAAAACCGCTGTTCCATCGCATGAAAGCAGGGACGAAGGCGGTGATGTAGGCGGAGGTGATGGTGATGGTGACGGCAACAGCGAAGGTGGGTGCGGAGATCGAAACCCACGAGGCGACAACTGTGATAAAAGCGACGGTAAGAGTCGGCGTGTGCGGTCGGCGTGGAATGGCGGCTCTTGAAGAAGAAGACGCGGATGTGACGAGGGAAGAGGACTATCGGAAGCGTATGTGAGTGTGAATTCGGCGGAAGCAGAGAGGAATACTGCAAGGGTACGGGCGACGAACGAGGGACATCCAAGGAGATGGTGATCGTCCAAGGAGATAATGATCGGCAAGATGACAGAGGAAGCGAAGCTGAGATGGGCGGAAGTAGATGTGAGGTCGAAGGAAAAATGTGATAGCAGAGGCATAAGTGGAGACGGTGAAGGTGGATGTGGCAGCGAAGGAGCTGGGAGGATAACGGAAGCTGGAAAGATGGAGATGGAGGAAAGGGAGAATTAGACGCAAGAAAAGCAATGTGACAGGCTAAGACAAAGGCGTCAATGACGAGTTTGACCGTAATTTAGGCTATGAAGGACGGTCATGTAAACGATGGTGGGAAACCCGAAAAAAGCGCGGACGAAAGTGAACGCGCCGATTGGGGCGACATCGGCGGCACAGGCGGGCGTGCAAACGGCGGCGAAGGGGGCGGGGCTGGGCGAGTTCTGTGGCGGCGGGGTGACGCGTGGCGGGGGTGGGAGAGGACGTGGGCAGAGGCGACGGGGTCGATCTCGTCTCCACTATCGCGCAGCGCGTGCGAACGCAGCGCCTCGGGATCAGAAAAAAATATTTTCCATAGATAAAGCCACTCTGGGAGGAAAAGAGCTTAGCCGGTCGCCATGAATAAACCATAGAAGTCGGTGCGCTATTGATTCACGCGAGGCAACCGACATGGCGCGGCGCGGCGCGGCGAGGTGGGCGGGTCGCGGCGCGCGTCTGCACCGCGCGCTTGGGTGCCTCCCCTCCCACGCCCCCACGCACCCCCCACGGCCCCGCCCGCCACCCCACTGGCCGCCGCTCCGCACACACGGCACTCCAGCGGCGACGGCTGCACGCTCGCCATCGGTCTCTGCCGTCCCCCACCGACCTGCGCTTTATTCTCGACAATCCACTAATCCAACTACCCACATCCACAATCCTCTTCCACATCCCCATCCAAATTCTTATTCACGATCCTCATTAATAACTCCATCTGCAATCCACCTCCACAATTCTCATTAACTACCCACATCCACAATCCTCTTCCACATCCTTATGCAAATTTTCATCCACGATCCTCATCAATAACCCCATCCACAATCCACATCCACAATTCTCATCCACATCATCATCATCCACAAACCACTTCCACAATCCTCTTCCACATCCTCATGCAAATTTTCATCACGATCCTCATCAATAACCCCATCCACAATCCACATCCACAATTTTCATCCACATCATCATCCACAAACCACTTCCACCATCCTCTTCCACATCCTCATGCAGATTTTCATCACGATCCTCATCAATAACCCCATCCACAATCCACATCCACAATTCTCATCCATATCATCATCCACAAACCACTTCCACAATTCTCATTAACTACCCACGTCCACAATCCTCTTCCACATCCTCATCCAAATTCTCATCCACGATCCTCATTAGTAACCCCATGCACAATTCATCTCCACAATTCTCATCCACATCATCATCCACAATCTACCTCCACAATTCTCATCCACAATCCACCTCCACAATTCTCATCCACAATCCACCTCCACAATCCTCATCCACAATCCACCTCCACAATCCTCATTAACAACCTCCATCCACAGTCCTCTTCCACACCTACATCTTGCTTTATCCTCCGACACAATCCTCCACCACAATCCTCTTCCACGATCATGCTTCACAATCCTCCACCACAATCAACCCGTTTCATCTCTAAATTGTATCGTCGTCCTCGAAACCTCCTCCAACTCCCGTCCCCATTTTACTTGGTGCTTCATTGCCCTTCACTTATCTCGTCCCTCAGCCCTTCCTTCCTCCATCTCTCTTCTCCACTCCCGTCTTCCACCTCAATCCTTCATCTTCCTCCATCGCTCTCCTTCACAGTCCTCATCCACCGTGCTCCTCCACTTCCCTCCTCCGTGTCCTTACCAGACGTTTCTTCACAGTCCTCCACTGTCCATTTTCACCGCTTTCCTCTACGCACCGTCCTCTTCCACCGCTTCCATCTCTCACAATCTTCATTTTCAACAACTTATCTAACCTTAATCTGATCTTTCGCTTAAATCATTCTTTTCTATCTTCTATTCTCCCTTTTTATTGTTACTATTTTCTTTGTACATGTACAACACGCTCAGATCCTTACGTTCTTTGCGGCGTTTGGCCTACAATTCTTCGTTCTTTCTTACACTTTTTACACTTTCTGCTTCTTCGTGGTATGCTGCATTCACCTGTTTCCTCCCTGTTCCTTTAGTTCATTACAATTTTTTCTGTTGACCAAAATATTTTTATTGCTTTATTTCCGAAGATACAAATTATTTTCCTTGTAATGTCTGTTTTCCTTTCTTCCTTATCTTACCTATTTTCCGTTGCCGCTTCTTTCTTCACGTTCTATTCTACCGAGCTTTCCTCTTTACCATACCCTGCACGTTCTCCCATGAAGCGTTTGCCAATCTTTTCAACTGGGGCGATGTGTTCCGCCTGCTCTTGAATGCAGTGGTGTTCGTATCAGTACTTCTGCATCAGTATATCTGAACATTTGCATTACAATACGCACATTTTGTATCGGTACACAATTGCCCATATTGACATTCTTATCAATGCAGAGGCATTTCACGGTCAGAACGAGCATCCCCTAACCATTTGCTTTCGAGTTCATGAATTTCAATCCTGTGTTTTTTACGTTTTTGTGGTCGGCGTGTGTCATAAAAATATTGTGATTTTTTGTGGGCTGATAAAGTATCCAAATTTTTGAAGCTGATGAAGTCTCCGAAAGTTTATTACATGTTACGTGTCCGGGTTCTTTATTTGTATTCAATTTTTGATTTTCGTTTACAACTAATTTTATTAAATAATATTTTTCCTAAATAAGTATGAAAAGAGTTTAACTTAAAAAATATTCTACTGTCGTTTGAATTAAAGGGTCATTTCTATCGAAAAAGATGTATGAAAACTCAATGCACATCATAAGTATTCGTAATGAAGCGTCGGTATGTTGTCAGTATTATATTAAGACATAAACAATGAAATTACAAAAAAGTACTTGTTATTAATTTCGTCGTTTATGTCTAATATGGAATCCTGTTAGACTCCGCAAACGTGAACTCCGTGTTTTTTAATGATTTTAAAGCTCGTTTGCACTTGAATGTAGAATATTGTAATCAGTTCAACTAACACACAAGAAGAAAATAAATTGAATTTTTAGATATCGCGGGAACAGTGTTACTAAAATTCACAAGTTTAAATACGTTTAAATACGTTTCGCTTAGTTCCTATATCAAAAAAAGTCTCCCGCACTTCATCCTCTGCATATGTGAATTATTTTTCAAATACAAATAACGCAATAGATTACAAAAAGTTAAAATAATAAAACCAGTGCTTTAATACGGGTTGTTATTTTGCTCGTATACAATAATAAGTATGTCACTTTTTCGTCCTCCGCTAACATTTTATAGAAAACGAAAAAATATTAATGTATTAAAATATTTAAAACTTGGATTTGTTATTGATTTACAGTGTAAAAACATTCCGAGATATAATCTGGTCATTTAATTTCGTACTTGTGAAAAATGCTTTGTTTTTTCTATGTGATCAAGAATAGCGATTTCCTTTTTCTGCGCTCAAAACCTTCATTTATTCTCAAAGGAATAATGCAGCTCCTCCTTCGGCAGTCCAATTACACCGCCTGAACTCAATTGAAGCAGATGCTCCAGTCACTCGCAGCAGTGCCCGCAGTTCCGGGCATATGAATCACGGGCTGTAGGTTTTCGTAGATCCACAACCTCTCCCTGGGCAGTGAATACCCTCGGAGGGCGGTAGGAGGTGTTTCAATGCCGCTATGTTAATTGGCTGTACGTTAGCTGCGGTCGTGTAATAGAACCACGACCTCTTGCAGCTCCATTATCTCGCTCGCTAACCGCTAGAACGCACGTATGTAGGTCTCCATTCACCGGTTAACCCTTGAGAGCGTTTTCCGACGCCAGGCCAATTTCCTCTGACGGAACGAACTTTACGCTTTACTACGTATTGGAAGGGAGGTGTGCGACCATGTGGGGAGGGCGGGGAAAATTTGCCGCGGCCGGGAAGCGTGGAGAAGCAAGCAACAGGAAAGAGATGGGGGAGCGGACGCTGGGGCGAAGGCCGGGACGCTGCCGTCGAGGCGTCGAGATGCAGTCGCTCGACCGTGTTTTACTGCAGTCTGCGTTGAAAATGCTAACGAGTCCCGGGAACTTATTCGGATTCTATTCTGAACTGCTCGCCGCCATTCTGTAGCAAACGTATTTAAGTGCGCTACTACATAGTAAAAGAGATCTCGTCAGGACGTAATGATGTGATGAATGAGACATGAAACATTCGCAGATATGAAAGAGTACTACCGTTCTACGGGTTTAAATATTACTTCGCGTTTGTACGTATTCAAGTACTTGCGGGAATAAAAACAGACTCATGTCGTCAAGAAGCTTTTACCCACATGAAATTCAAGTAAGGATTATTATGTAAAAATTATTCATTCAATAAAGGAAAAATGTACGATAATGTCGACAAATATCAAAGAAAAAGAATAGATTAACTACAATTTTTACCGTATATGACATTTGCGGTACGGTCAAATTAATTTTGTTACTCTTATATTAATTATTTACACAATTGCAGCTTTCAAATTATGGTAAAATAGTGTGGAACTTGCAAATATATTGAGTTTTTTCTGTGTGGATAGTACTAATATATAATGTCTGTAGTGCATGTTCTCAAAACTTCTGAACAGTGTCTAATCGATTTCTGTTCGAAAGATCTCCCACAATGTATTAACTGAATGAGATAATGACGTCATCGAGGTATCACAGGAACAAACTAGTGGTGCTAGTAGTTCTCCTTTCTTGAATAATTTGGGACCTGATAATGGACGAACGGCCAGAGGAACTAAGAAAAAAGGGAGACGTTTTGCCTTAAAACATTTTTTTCGGATTAAGGAAAATATAAATAATAAGGATAAAGGAAAATATAAAGAAATATATAATTTAATATAAATAATAAATAATAAGGAAAATATAAAGAATTATTATTATAACATATTTGATTATGGAAAAACTATCATCAATATTGAAGGATTGTAATGTTAATTTTTTCGTTTTCAAAAATGCAGGGGGTTTGCCGAAAATGGGACAGGCCCTACATATCTCTCAGCGTACTTTTCTCAATTGGAGATAAAAACTTAAGAGAAATTTGGAGCTGGTTTTCATAAAATAATGGTTTAAAAATTGCGTATAGTTCTCTCAAAATTACGTCAAAACTACTCATATTTTTTAAAAATTGTACATAAACTTATTTAAAGTTTTTTATCTTTGAACAACAGACTTTATTTAGGAAAAAATTGCTCTCTCAAATAGTTCAACCTTTAAACTATCTGGGGTCAATGAGATATCTACCACAATAGTATTAATAATAATTTTAATATGATTAGATTAGCCAAACACGTGTTTCACAGGCTTTCCTATAGGCTAGAGGAACACCTCAGATCTTGGAGACTGTAACAAGATCATTCCACATTTGCTAACCACCTTATTCAAAATAATCACTCTTTGGACCCTGATACAAATTTCAAAATTCTACATTTCGAAAATAAAGGTACTAAATAAAATATTTTAAAATATTTAGAAATCTTAAACTTATGCAAAAATCCTAACCTTTTATGCCTCAATGAACAATCCATAGTAGAATCCAGCCCCATCATAAATTTATTAATTGACTAGTTTTACCAACCTTTCATTTCCTCCCTCACCTTCCCGCAGTCTGCATTCGTACAGCGTTCGAACACAATGGCGTCATACTTCGACGACTCTCCATGAACTTATGTGTTTAATCGGTGTTACTTGGGTAAGTACTAATTTTAAATAATTATTTTATTGTTCATTAGTTTATATATGATTTTGTATTCAGGTTGATGTTGATACATGTGTTAATTTGTTTATGTACATAAAATTGTAGAACCACTGAGGATGGGAAGAGTGTTCCCGAAACACGTGTTTGGCTAATGTAATCATATTAAAATTATAATTAATACTATTGAGGTAGATACCTCATTGACCGCAGATAGTTTATCATGGAGTACCACAAAATCTCCGCTACCACCACAGAATTTAGCTCAACCTTTACCTGCCTGGTCTTTATTTGTGGAGAGGCTCAGGCCTTGAGACCTGCTCTTCCGCCTAGCCACTTTCATGAATTTACAATTTTAAAAATTATAGTTGAGGCGTTCGGATGTAATTAATATTAACTGACATTTCATGTCGCAGAGGAAAAAAATCAATTTGTGGCTATCATCTACATTAATTTGTCTGTACGAGCCAAATGGATTTATTGTCATTTTTGGTTTATTCTTGAAATTTTTCAAAATGGAAAGACATGATATAAGGAACATTCTTAAAAAGTGAGATAAAAAGAGCTCCTACTTATTCCACTTAGAATCAATAATTCTAAATTCGCCCGAAATGTCAGTTGTCATTACACAATATGCCTCAACTGTGAACAATAAACAAAAAAGGGGATATATTTACATTTACGTGTGGGATGCAATACAAGGGACCATCCAGGCATACGCCTTAAGAGATTAAGTAAACCCAGAAAAAAACTCAATTTGGATGGCGGCTTAAGGCCTAAAAATTGAGAGCAAAAATATCAGAATTGAGAGTGAAAAACAAAGGAAAGGCAAAGAAAAGAAAATGGAGGTGGATAAGAGGAGAGAATAAAGAATGATAATAAAAAGGATACGGGGAGATCAGAAGGAAAAGTATAGTACATATAATTTTACAATTACATAAGAACAGGTACTACTTGAGAACATATACAATACATAATCTCAAACAAAATCATGAAAAATTATCACATTAATCATTAGGTAGATGCATTAACTACACATTAAAATGTTGCAGTAATGCAATTAGAAATTTATATTGTAACATCCTAAAAGGTGTCACTAAGTGCATTTCAAAATTTTGAGAATTTTTTTTGTATATTTTTATTATACAATGGTGTAATGAAATTTTTGTAAAAAAATTCAGACAGAAAAGAGTTAATGGTACGAAGACGCCGAAAACTTGTGTTGTTACAACAACAGTTTATGGAATTATTTCTAATGGCTACGCAATATTTTACTACTCTATAAACCAGCAAAAGTGTCGCCAGAAAATTTTTATTTCTCCGTGCTGGGAATCCCACTTCAGGCTTCAGACGTATCACAGCATTCACGTTGACCCTACAGCACGAGACTTACAGCTAATCTCAGCCTCCCCGACGGTTTCAAATAGGTTGAAAATTTCAATTAGCAATTACCAAAAATTCAGATTTCTTTTACATTATTTCATGATCTAGTTTTAAGGAACAGGTTTCATAAGTAAAAAATCTCTATCATCACTGTTGTAGTTTGTAGCGTTCATTTTGTGTTTGCACTGTTCGGAAATTCAGAAAACCAACTAAAATAAGACCTGCACCACTTTTTGAGAATATTCTACTCAATCTGAGGAAAAACATTCTGAGCTGTTTTTTGAAATTTGTTTTTCAAGAACGACCACTCCTCCCCTGCCTATACCATCACGGCCAATGCTCCCTTCATGTCATCCATTACCTTCATCAACTCCGCCTCCTCCACTACCTCCGCCTCCTCCATACGACGTCCATCACGTCCTCCATCTCTTCCAACATCTGTGCCACCTCCGCAGCGTCCATTGCGTTCACCATCTCCGCCATCCTCACCGCCTCCTCCTTCACGACCTCCATAACGTCCTCCATCCCTCCCAACATCTCTGCCACCTCCGCCGCTAACGTTGCGTCCACCATCACCGCAATCCCCTCCACCTCCTCCACGTCCTCCATCGCTTCCAACATCTCTGCCACCTCCGCCGCGTCCATTGCGTCCTCCACCACCGCCACCCCTTCCGCCTCCTCCTTCACGACCTCCATCACGTCCTTCATCCCTTCCAACATCTCTGCCACCTCCGCCGCGTACGTTGCGTCCACCATCACTGCCACCCATTCCGCCTCCTTCACGACCTCCATAACGTCCTCCATCTCTTCCAACATCTCTGCCACCTCCGCCGCGTCCATTGCGTTCACCATATCCGCCACCCTCACCACCTCCTCCTTCACGATCTCCATCACGTCCTCGATCCCTTCCAACATCTTTGCCATCTCCGCCGCGCACGTTGCGTCCACCATCACTGCCACCCCTTCCGCCTCCTTCACGACCTCCATCACGTCCTCCATCTCTTCATGTCATCCATGTTGATCATCTCTGCCACCTCCGTTGCGTCCATTGCGTCCACCATCACCTCCACCCATCCTCCTTCTTCACGACCTCAATCACGTCCTCCATCCCTTCCAACATTTCCGCCACCTCCGCTGCGTCCACCGCCGCCTTCACCATCTCCCACGCCGCCGCCGCCGCCAGCGCCTCCGCCGCCCGCAAGCGCCGCGCATCTTCCCCGAGCGTCGCCGCGCCGCACTGCGATCCTCCGCCTGGAAGACGTCGATTTTTTCAGGGCGAGGACGCCGACGAGCACAGGGCCGTGCGCCGGTACAGGCGATATATTCCTCCGCGCAGTTCCTTTAAATTATTCAAATGAAATTCAAAATGCTTGAAACAAGAACTTAGTCTCCCGAGTCGTGAATTGCGTAGACGCCGCGAGGCACCGCGGCGGAGGCGGGTGCGGAGCCGGAAGGCCCGGGCGGGGCAGGGCGGGGCGGTGCGGAGCGGAGGCGGAAGCGAGGCAGAGCGGGGACAGCTGCGGGAACCGGGCCGGGCGGAGCGGAGCGGTCTCGGAATGGGGCGGGCCGCAGCGGAGCGGGGCGGAGCGGAGAAGAGAAAAGCGCTCGGAGCGGGGCCCAGGCTGATGAAGCCATCACGAGCTTGTCCCCGCCCACATCGCTTCTTCTGCCCCTCCCGGCGCCTGAGATCGTTGCGCAGGTGAGCAAGTCCTCGGTCTCCATTGCTCCGGGCCACTGCGCTCGGATGGAAGGTAATGACTGAAGTATTCAAGAACCGAAGGCATTCCGTTACGTGCAAATCATCTCAGCCGCACAAACTAAGTTATTTTGTTCTTCTAACTTTTACTTTCGATCTGCACAAAAGTTATCCGTTCCTATCGCATTAAGAAGTACTACATAAGGTCGTTCAATGTTGGATATTGGGATGGCTATTGTGTATCACTTATTTGTTATTAACGAATTATTTCTTTAAGTTTTTCGTATATTTTACATTTAATTCAGTATTAAAACTTAATGAAATAATTAATTGTCTTCTTATTCACATTTGAAACAATATCTATTTCAGAAATAGAATATGTTTCAATATAATCCCGAAACACTCATAAATTTCCTTCCGCAGCGAGACTCTCTTCACCCGTTTCTGTGTTTAATTGGTATCGTTGGACTTCTCTGGCGATATTATACAAATCGCTTCACCTAAGTGTACTCTTCGCCAGCAGGTTCGTAAATAGATGAAGAACAGCATATCATTTAACCTTTTTTCTTGTAGATGTACATATACTTCGAAAAATATCTTTTATTTTTAATATATTTTTAAATATGTTTTTACGTTCTGTACTACAACTAGCTTACAATATGCTTTCCGCTGCGGTCGGGACAATGATCTGGTCAGTGCAAATACATTACCATTTTTTACCCAAATTCATAAAATTTTAAACCTAGCGTTTTATTGTTGTTGTGTACATTCGTGACATGTTCAACAAAGAATTATACGGTATTTTTTGAAATCCTAAAATATGTAGTACGGTCGGGAGCGCAGGAATGGATTGGCCAAGTGAATTTTTAATTTTATTATCTTTAATATTATTATTATTATTATTATTATTATTATTATTATTATTATTACTATGTACTATTTGAAGTTACACACTTTTCTGGGAAATAATTATAATTAGGGAGCGGATTTTGATTACATAAAACATTGCCAAGAATGATCAATAAAATGCTCTTAAAGTGTTTTTAAAATGCCCTAAAAGCAGAGAAAAATTACGTAAAAAATGTGAACAAAACCAATTCAGTGGAACAATTGAAGCTGGATACGTAACGGACGTAATCGAGGCTTCTTTTATTCAAGTGCACCCAGCTTGCAAACGTTTGGTTGGACTGTTCTTTGCCAAGAAATATCTGTCTCAATTATCCCGAAATCGGCTGAACCGACAACGGCGCAGATAAGTGTTACAGAATCCTTTGATTACATACAACGGCTGACATTCCAATTTATGAGCAAAGAAATCGAATAGGCCTCGCAGGAATTCTGTGGAGAACAGTTGTTCCATCTCGTAAAAGCTATTTGAAGCTAGTACCATTACAATTATCTTAAAATCGATGAAATCAGCAAAAAATGCATTAAATGCCTGAAAAAGGAAAAAATTATTTATTACTCGAAATCGACGAAAAATGATAAAAAAGACACATAAAAATGGATCATTTCCGTTTGCCATAACATAAAATTAATGTCTATACTAAACAGCGTTGTTCTGAAGTGAAAAGAAAAAAGTCATTCTTTAAAATCCGCTTCCTAATTATAATCATCCATTAGGAATGAAAAAGAATATCTATCTGTAGCGGAAAGTAAAATTTTGTTTTAATTACATATGTCATTACTTTTCCATCCCGCTCCCATCGGTTGAGGTGCCTCAGTGCAATACCCGTTGCCATTGCAGCGTCCTTAAACGGGAGGCCCTAGCGTTCAAGTTCGAATGGTAGCGGAGTTTCGACCATAGCTACATTGCTGGTGGAATTCTGCCGCTGTCTGGAAGAGAACTCTGGCAGCGGGAAGCTCTGATTGGTAGTTTTCTGTGGTGTCTCCAATTAAGAAGAGCGAATACCGGAGAAGTGCCGTAACAAACAATCTAAGGACCGCATGCGTTCCTACCTTCCTCACCCTACCTCCATTTCCCCCCATACTCAGACTTTACGTGCCCTACACTGACACACATGACGGGAGACTATTTCGCAGCTGAGACGGCTGGGTCGGTGACCCGTGGGGAGATCCCATGAAGGGAAACCCCGACTGCCGACATGTAGCACAGTGATATAACATGCCCTACACTTACAGGACTAGTGAGTTACAGGAGTTACGTCCGGAAACAAAATAATCAATCCACCTCGTACCGTTATCTATGAACAAATCGAGACAGTGTATTGCGCGTTGCATTTGCGCAGGTCTGGTGAAGATGCGTTTTTTTTACCAAAATAAATGAAAATTCCAGATGGATGAATTATGTTGATTGGTTGGTTGTTGGTGATTCCGGTGCGTCAACTACTGAAGACATTAGTCTCGTAAGTGTAGTGCATGTTTTTTTCACCGGGAGGTGGGAGTGATCTTCCCCCACTGGATGACGAGATCCGGCGCCGACCTACCGGCGATTAGCGGCCTTTTTCCCTAACCAGGTAACCAGCGGGGCACCGCCCCAGCCGGGACATTCTCTAAGCTCCCGACCGTTCTTGCAGAATATGTGGTAGTGCAGTGCATGTTATTGTAAGTGTGCGTGTGTGTAAGGGCTGAGAATAGCACAAGGAAGAGGAAGGAAAGATCACGCGCAGTTCATGGCCCGTTTGTAAGGGTACTAGCTGACTAGCTAGTGTCGAAACTCTTACCACTGTCTTGACTCGAACCTAAGACCTCCCGGTCAGAAGCACTGCAGTGACATCAGTTGATGAACTGAGCCAGCTCTCTCAACTAATTATGTTGAATTATTGCAAGTTAAAAATATATCAATGAAGAAAATTTCATGAAAATAGGATTATGGCCTGAATAGTTTTTGCAGGACGTGCAAACAGTTTATAAAGATTTCTGATTATTATTATTATTATTATTATTATTATTATTATTATTATTATTATTATTATTATTTTCAGGCAGGGGAAATATTTTATGGAGACCGGTGGTCGGTACTGTCGGATTCTCAGTCTTGGTCTGCCGACTATAACTCCGCTGGTATTTACCCGTATAGTCCCATGTGTGGAACCGTCTGGCGAGACATTACGTCGCACGTGGAATTGGGTGTGAGCAAATGGTTTATCTACCACCAATCCTGGCCTAATGTTTGAGAATATGCTTTATGAAGTCTCTTGTAGTGTTCCAGTTTTCTGGAGATTGCAGCTTAGTTTCGATTGTATTTCCAGTGGCTAATTCCACGCGCAGTTTGTCGTAGTATATCGATCTGGTTTCCTCCCAGGCATTGCAATTATATAGAGAGTGCATAGCTGTCATCTTCTTTGAGGCAAACAGAATATATCGGGCTTTCAGCGATTTTGACCCTATAGAGGTACTTTTTGAAACATCCACCTCCCTTGCGACAAATAGTAATCCATTGCCCCGTGATTTCTTTTTATCCATTCTTTGATGTTGGGAATAAAACTATAAGTCCATTTGACTTTGCCCTGGAAGCCCATTCGTATTGCTATTTATACAGATGGCATCGCAGCTCCACATTAACATTTACCTGCTTTGTGTCGGTGAACGCATTAGTTGATTAGTCGCTTTCAGCCTTGGGTACATTGCTTTCCTTTCTGGAGCAAAAAGGTCGATAGGGGGTGTACTTGCCAGAACTAAGGCTGCATTGCCTAATGCAGTACGATATCCTGAAATTATCCTCAGTGTTATTCTTCTCTGAATCTGCGATTTATTTGCGTAGTATGGACTCTATTTAGAGCATCAACCCACACTGGGGCAGCATACAACATTTTCGAGTGTACTACGCCAGATATCAATTTTCGTTTAAGTTCACTGGATCCTTCTGAATTCAGCATAAATCTGGAAAGATTTCCACCAGTCTTTGCCAATTTAATTATATGGGGTCCCAAGATTAATCTCGAGTCAATTTCGACACCAAGATATGTTATTTGCTAATCTCGATACCAAGATATAAGCTCGTCTCCCAGTCGGATCACCGGGGACTGGAATGTTCTCCGATATGTAACCAGTACGGCTTCTTTTTTTGCCACCGCCATCTGAAGATTTCTTACAACCAGCCATCTTTTCAGCCTGACCAAAAGTTTCATTTGGTCTTCATTTCCAATAGCTCTACGTTGTCACTATGGCACATTATCAGTGCATCGTCAGCATAACCAATGAGTTCAGAGTTCTTCGGAAACTCAATGTTCAGCAGATCATCGTTTAGCACATTCCACAGAAAGGGTCCTGGTCTTGACCCTTGTGGGACAACACATGTCATGTCTTCCTCTATCCTATATCCATTCGAGTATATAGTTTTTCTCTCGCTGAGGTAGTCCTCAAGAATCGTCACAATGTACTCAGGGGCCTTCTTAGCTACCAGCGCCTGATCCATACCTCAAATTCCATACCTAGACAACTTTAGACTCCAGAATACTCCTCATAGAATCAGAATAAAAAATAGATATCCATACCAGGCATTCCTACTCAAAATTTACGAAATATATTGTTTTTAGAGGTGTCTGGAGAAGATTTTCTCACTCAAATTAGTTTGTAGTTTAATTTTAGATAAATTAGAATGTAAACCATCAATACATATGTGAAGTGTATTATGTATGGAAGCATGTATGCTCTGTAAAAAATAATAAAAAAACAGCGCCTTTATTGTCTTTCCACTTGGCTGAGTTGAATGCGTTTTTTATGTCTATCACCACTAGTGCGCAAAAACCTTTCTTACTTTTGGCTGTTCCAGCATTTTGGACTGCTTTAGTAATAGCGTCTATTGTCGAGAGACCATTTTTAAATCCAAACTGAGCCCAACTCGTTGAGAACCGACACAAACTTGTCGAGAAGTTTATTCCTGAAGTCATGTGTTTCTCTAATCGTAGAAGGAGCAACCCCTCAAATAATTTACTCATCGTATCCAGCAAGCACAAAGGTCTCAATGATGACGTCCCCTCAATTGGTTTGTTTTCTTTCCGTACGAGTACGAGAAGCTTATAACTGTTGACCCTCTACTCCTTAACATATCAGTGTACTGCTGCAACCAGCACAAGTTTTATACAAGCTCCCAAAGTAGACTCCGCATATTGTGTACTAATTTTTTAATCATGTAAATATGTAAACAATTGTTAGAACTTCAACTGGATGTAACTAGTTTTAAGCGTTCATTTACATTTTAGCCTGTGATCTTAATTGTCAACTCAAACGTAACCGTTTTAACTCTGCATATCTGCAGTTCCTCTTGACAAAGTGCACACATAGTGTACGAAATGTCGGGGTTCAACAATAAATGATCAACAAGAAACGTTAATTTATCGTGTCTATTGAAGATTGATCCTACGTGGTCTCGACCTACATACAGCGTTCCACCTATTTCAACATCATTATTAAAGGATCAGCAGGAAAAAAGAACAACAATCTACATATTATTATTATTATTATTCATTTTCTTCTTTATTGCATTGAAAAATAAAAATGTATGTATTTAATAATTTAAAATTATAAAATGCGTCTAATAGTGTATGTTAATATACAGATTTGAAGATCATGTGGCCTCTAAATTATTGTTAAAAGTTGCTACTCGCTGCTTACAGTGTACCAAATGAATGTAACAACACAAGATCATGAGAAAAGATTGTGTTTTACACATTAACCTTTAGAAGGGGAAATAATTTGCTCAAACAAGCCCATGTATATCCTGTAGGGAGAAAATGTGATGCATATGGATTTTACAACACCTCATTTAGATAAAAATTATTTCACAAAAGTTACCATTTTTACCATTCAAAATGCATAATTTTTCAGTGTAATAAGATATATGTAGATGCTAAATAATGCTAATGTGAATAATGATCTAATGCAAATAATGTTAGAACTTGACCAGCCTCTTTGTTAAAGAGGCTTGTAAAATAGAAAATAATGAATTTCTAATACCATTACCAGCAGTATGGAAATGTTTTAACTTAATGTATCAGTTTAGTGTGATATGATTGGCAAAGGAACTACGTAGTTTCGCCCATAATTGATATTCCATGGTTTTTATTTGTTTGTGCACTTATTTTAAAACGAAGTCAGTCGTACGAAATATGAATCTATCGTTTAAACCGTGTTAAGAATTATTTAGACGCTTACAAGCGATTACCTGAAATTCATTTCATTTAACATCGGATAACTGCAAAAATAAAAAATGAGATCATTTGTGATGCTTAATCCTTGATGTTTCTTGCATTGTAAGTAAAGGGAAATAAAAGTAGTGAAAAAAATAACCTAAACCAAGTAAAACGAAAAACGATTCTCCTTAAATGTAAGACTTTTATTCCTCGTTTGTACTTCTTTAGTAATTCCGTTCCTTGCACAAAACTTGAAAGAAAAGAAGATCCGGATTGAGTAACCGGTTCGTTTGCGGTTCGACCCCTTGGCAGTGAAAGCAGAAACATCGCAGGCCCGCTGCATTCTCCATTCCCAAACCCCACCTTCAATTCCCGACCCCGACCCCCCCCCCCCAGCCACGCCACGGCCTCCTCGCCGGGCCAGCCGTCCCCGCGCGCGTCCCTTGTCGGCCGTCTGAAAAACGGGACGTTAATTGCCCGCTTTTATTCGCTTCAGTTCTAGTTTGTTCGGCCCCCTTTTGTTCCGCCGTGTCCCCCCTTTCCCCTCTGCGCTTCGGTTCCTCCCCCACCCCACCCCCCTTCAGGAATGTCTGCAGAGCGCGCGCTCCGACGGGTCTGCCCGCCGCACCGCTCCATGGAGGATATCGGAGTTCAATTTCTGCCCCTCTGAAGGCCTCCTTTCTCTGTGTTTACTTTCGAAATCTGGTCGCCATATTCCAATCGTGGGAGAGAGAGAGAGAGAGAGAGAGAGAGAGAGAGAGAGAGAGAGAGAGAGAGAGAGATGAGAACACTTAAACGCGAATCTTCCCGGCTCGGTGTTTCTCAAACTTTTCGCCTGGGATAGGAGTTTTCTCTTTTAAAAATTCCACCTCACCTTGAGCAATTAAAGCCTGGAAAACAAGTGTTGGAACCATGAGAAAACAAACTTGTACTCCGTAAACAGACTCCGTCTTCTCGGAGAGTAGAAGGCGGGAAAGGGCGTCTTACGTTACGCCTCTGTGAAGAGATAAAAAGAACAGCGGGAGTAGATAAATTACCTCAAGATTTGTGAGGTTGAGACCCTTTTTCATTTCATTTTCTTACTTGAAGATCTCTTATCATTCTAGTTTATCGTTCTGCAAGTCAATGTTACTTGAATAATTTTTATTACGCAGTTTCTTCTTAATTTTTCTTCCGTTTACTCCTTGATATTACATTCCTCCTAATTCTCGTTTCGAAAGTTATTTACCTCATTCTGCAATAGTTCGTGTTTATATATCCTTTACTTCTTTATCACAACTACTACTGTCTAAAAATCAAAGACAACTTTAAATCATTCTTTAGATATATTTTTATTGTGTTTCCTGGTGTACAATCACAACTTAGATTTGTAAATTATTGTTGTTCAAGAATAGATGCCAACAATATTACACTATTTTGTTTTTTCTTCTTGCACGGGATTTCTGCCTTTCAAGGGTGCTGACAGGCGCGGCTCGTCATTAAAGGCAGAGCCTCTCCTGTAGAAATCGTCGCCCAAAAGAAATTTCAAATTATATTCATAAATGTATTTATTGATTAATAATGACTTTCTGAGTTACATTATGTAACAGTCATATAAGAATTTTTGTTTGTGAGTTCGATAACGGTCGTCCGTAACGCATTTGAAACTGTTGACAGGGAAGACAAAAGCGTTAGGCTCCCACTTCATTCCGCCTGTGTAAAACGACGGGGCGTGACATCATGCATTCACTGTACAGGTTTACCGGCGGAAGAAGGTTGTGGCCAGGCGGCCTTCAAAGGTGGGGCGTAGGGTCTGAAGAAGGGCGTGCTCACCAGATAGAGTTACTATGCAGCTCAGCGAGTAGCATTGAGAATCAACTAGTTTTCTCAATTTGCGATAGGAGCGATACTCTCTTATGCCTGTATCGGAAGAGATTATGTATAGAAATATAATGCATGCAATATAATATAATGCAATGCATTTGCAGCCTTCCCTATTTAGAAAATGACGAGCCGCAACTGGGTGTAGATAAATATTATACAATTAAAACGTTTTCCTTTGTTTAAAAAAAGCTGTGCTCTTCACTGCTGAAGCAATCCAACCGCATATAATAACAGCAAGCACATAAAATAAAATTTTAAATACCCTTACATTAAATTTACTTTTCGCTTACGTCATTTGTATCGTTGAACTTGATATCAGAGAAGTGTTTCTTACAAAAACATAATGAAGAATTTCGAACTGCGAATTGAATAGATTTCGCAAGAAACTATCGCTGAAAATCATACACATATATTGTAATGGTACGCGATATCTGAGAACGATAAAATAAAATCTCTTGGCACCAGACTTCAGAAACTTCCCCATTAGGCACGGGTTGGCGGCCACCACGCTGTGCGTCGCACATGCTGTAGAGGATCACGCCATTGCTTTTTGGGACAGCCGAAAGTTACGAGTTACAAGTGGCGTCGGCCGAATTGCTTAACTAAGCTCCGTGACGTCACACAAGTTAAGTAACTCGAGACACCGTAGATTTTTGGATAAGTGACCCCTTGGAACTCCGGGATCTAAAGGCGCCAAGCTCTTTACCGAAAGGATAAAAGACAATGACTGTCTACGACTGATGACTACGTTAAAGGACGATTACTCCACAGTTCCGCTCGACTCCAGTAAAGGGCTTATAAAACGTTCTTACGAGAAAGTAAAGGAAATTAGATAAAAAGTGCAGGAATGATGAATCACTGGCCGCAGAGGGGGTGCACGCGTTAAATTGACCGAGATCTTTAAGGGACTGCGCCGGGACACAGACGGGAAGCTCACGCATGCTGAGGTCGACGCATCCCAGCTCCAGATGCAGGTTACCAACGACCGCCCGCTTTTTATTTTCACGTTTTGGGGTAGAGAGAAAGTTATGAAATGCGCGATAAAAGGGCGAATTTTCGACAGAAAAACTCTTATTACAGAGCCCTGGAAACAAAAAAGGGAAAAATCCAGTTGCTAAATTTAGAAAAAGACCTTTAACACGTGGTGTAGCCAGAATCCATGTTTTGTGGGTCCTTGATACTGAAAAATCGAATGATGACAAAACTCCTGTCAGTCTGCCCGTCTGTGAAGAACGCTATAGGCTAAATCGTTTTTCACCAAAATTGATATTCCTCAATCGATCTGACTGATGTCGCGACCTCTTGAATTTGATATTTTAATTTTGGGAGGTACTTTACATGAAGCCCCTGGGACATTTTCCAAATTTTCAAAAAAATAGTTCCAGCGTTTTTGATTAGATTTTTTGTTGGATAGTGAGAAGAACGTTTAAGAGAGTGGTGCACGTCTCATGTTCATTGAAAATCCTGATTTTTCGAAAATTGCAAAAGTTTAAAATTTATTCGGCATCTTCCTACTACTACAGGGTTAAAGATAAAGATTTTTTCCCTTCATGAAATCTGTTCCTTAAAGATAGATTTTGGAATGCGGTGATGTACAATATTTCGAAAATTTCGCGTAATTTTGCGTGAAAGTAGGGGCGAGAAAGTTTGTGCTGTTTTAGCACCACTCGTGTATACGTCTATCTACCCCGCCCACTGCATGCAGTGTCAAGCATTCCGCCCGCCTTCACGCTACGATTTCCAGCCTTCCCACTCCCGCTAAAATTTGACTCGGTAGTAATACCATGGTGCTCCTCAACCGCCCCAGTCCGTTATCTAGGTGTCCTAATGGACACCAGATTGACTTGGAAAGACCACATCACCTCCAAGGTGGTTCGCCTGTTTCGTCGCCCAAGAAATACCTTCTTTCTCCCATGGTCGGTGAAAGGAGCGTAGCGGAATTTGCGTGGTCAGGCGGAAGAGCAGGCCTCATGGCCTGAGCCTCGCCACGTAAAATAAGGCAAATTCAATTCAATTCAATTCAAGGTGAACGAAGCTAATAGACGCCCAGGAATTCTTCGACCAGTAATCAACCGACACTCATCATTAAAGCTCCATTCTGCTCTCCTTATATATAAAGCCATTTTACGTCCATTACTTACATACGCTTGTCCAGTCTGGTGCAATGCCGCCCCTACAACCATCGACAAAATCCAAATATTCCAAAATAGGTTCCTCAGAACTGCAGTTAACGCGCCTTGGTTTATAAGCAACACTAACCTTCACAAAGACCTAGCCATAGAGCCCGTCCTAACATACATCATTAAACTTTCCGCATCATTCTTCCAAAATCTACCCTCAGTTACCGGTGCTTCTCACTACAACATAGGTAAAGAGTATCCTGTAGAAACTCGTCTCCGCAACCGACTCCCCTTCCATCTTCCTCCGGAAACTGGCTGATATAAGATAATGAAATAAATAGTCCTCCCATAAAAAGTCAACAATATGTATTCCTCCACTTTATCATTCGCACTACTTCAATCTATGTTTAATGGGAGGTGGCCGTAGTCACCCCCTTCGCATATTTTCGTCTGAAAATGCTCGCTCCTAACAACTGAAAAGCCATATGGCTGAGCGTTGTATAATCAGCTCACTCTGTTAAATAAATAAATTTTAAAAAATACTCCGCCCGCCGATGCACCGGTCATAAACGTCCTTTCGCAAAAGAAAAGAAAGTTCAAATGGTGCGGCGTTGCAGCCGGCAACCGTTGGACGAAAGGGGGCGTCCCAGGCCGGGAAAAGAGCATGGTCCCGCCGTGATTTTTGAGTGAGAAACAGATTTTAAAGGGGGCTGCGTCCGCTGCGGTTATCGTAAAAATCCTGATTCTAGAGTGACGCTCCGTTGCATTCCGTTGACTGTAGGAGAGGAAAAGCAGGCCCAAAGTGCAAGCGCAGGAAACGATTGTTGCTGGCCAAACTGCAGCGGCAGGTTTTTAAGAAAAAAAACCAAGCGCATCATTGATGCGAGAACACCCGCGCTGATGTTCTCTGAAGTTCAGTCTGAAAAATCAGAAATAGGCAGGCGTGCGGAACGCGAGGGTCCGG
The DNA here is from genome assembly GCA_011170035.1 of Teleogryllus occipitalis. NCBI lineage: Eukaryota > Metazoa > Arthropoda > Insecta > Orthoptera > Gryllidae > Teleogryllus > Teleogryllus occipitalis. The sequence continues at coordinate 123,922 of BLKR01001704.1, read as the reverse complement.
GCCTTCGCGATTTCAGAAAGAGAGCCTCTAAGACACTGTCATTTGAAACTTCTTTAGAATGCTTCGTTAACACTATCATTTTGAAACTCTTTTTAAAATACGTCCTTTCAACTACCTTTTGAGAGCCTCCAAGACTGGGAGTCTCTATGACTTTTCTTTTCTTCTGTCTTGGCATTACTTCGATGCAGACCAGCAGTTCTCCGAGTAGAATCGATGCTCCGATTTCGCTATTTACTGCGCAGTAAATTCTTTCCATTTCTTCTGGTTTGTAGAGTTCTCATTATCGAGTACCATTATCGATGTGTGTGCACGTGTGCGTGCGTGTGTGAGTGTGTGTGTGAGAGAGACAGAGAGGGAATAAATAGATAGATAGATAGATAGATAGATAGATAGAGAGATAGATAGAGAGAGAGATAGATAGATAGAGAGATAGATAGATAGAGAGATAGATAGATAGATAGATAGATAGATAGATAGATAGATAGATAGATAGATAGATAGATAGATAGATAGATAGATAGAGAGATAGATAGGGAGATAGATAGATAGAGAGATAGAGAGATAGAGAGATAAAGAGAAATAGAGGGAGAGATACAGATAGATAGATAGATAGAGAGAGAGAGAGAGAGAGAGAGAGAGAGAGACTTCTCTTAACTATGAAAGTAATGATAGCCTGATCAACGCGCGGACGATACATATAAAAAAATAAGGATTACAGAACCCTTACTTTTTAGATTACTGTGTCAATGCAGGAAGCATAATTCAGTAGGAGTAAATAGACGAGTGGAAAGAAATTACACTTTCTCCAGAAGAATAATTATATAGCTGCAATTTTTTGGATAACATCGCGGGATGTCATTGGCAGTGGAAAGTTCTATGTATTTGCATACTACTAAACAAGGAGTGACCGAATAATGAATATAAGCCGTTCAAAGACGAGAAGCAAACCCGTACGAGAACTCACGTTTGGAAAGTTAACGTCTATTTCCCCCATGTTTCGTATGAAGGGGAAAGTATGTTAGCAAAATGTGATTTAACATTAATCGAGATACTATCCGTGTCTGAATTCGAGACACTTGCACGGCCAACACTTATCTCGAAGTACCGAACCCCACAAATGTAATGCACGGTCTCAAAATATCAATTCGTCAATTCATCGATTTGTAGATCGTGAGGAACATAACTCAATTCGCGACCTTCGACCTTGAAAAGTAGATTTTGAGACTCTGGAACGCACCGCTTTCTAGTTACGCACGATAGATGTCGAGAAAATGACCATTAATTGGGTGTATATTGCGAGATTGTATTTATTTATTTATTTATTTTACGTCAAAAAACAGTTAAAACTGCGTATGACGTGTTTGCAACTGCTTAATTTAGTTGCGTGTTTTTATTAGATATTTATAATTATGTGATAGTATAATTCACACGTGCTTTTAACACAATGTTAATATTTTCGTTGATCTACTTACAGGTAGTTCAAACGTTGCCCACTGTAAAACTATACATACATACATACATTTATTTGAACTGCAAATGGGTATGACCCAGTGGCAGTTAAATAACAATAAATACAATATTAATAATAATAATAACAATAATAATAACAATCTCTTTATATATTCTGTGGTTCTATCTTTATATATTCTGTGGTAATATCGTACTGTGACTCAACATCCGTCTTATGGGACGGAATGAGTTGTAAAATACATTTTACCATTTGAATCCTCCGCGGGGTGAGGGAGATAATTGACAGTGGCTTGTATTAAAGTTGGGAACTCGAGAACGAGACCTCTGGAACCAATCAGAGCACGTATTCGCTGACTGAATATTACGAAGAAAGGAGGCAATCGAAAGATCCGTGTTAACTAAATACTTCCATCATTTTTTAAGCATCCAGGATTCAAAGAACATCTAATTTCGTGCCCATTCCCCTTGAAATATGGAATACAAAATTTCACTGTATTTTTATCCTACTGTGGAAGAAACAAGAATTCTTTTTTCATATTGGACTCTGTCAGTGTCTTCCGTCTTCACTTTTTAATTAATACCAGCCATTGATCGAAGAATCAAACGATTTATTTTCACTATGGAATTTATATAGGTATTTTCAGAAATACAGCGGGAAATCTTGTATTAAATTTCACTATGACCTCTGATAATGACGATAATGGTAGTGATTAATGTTACTATCACATGACTGCGGAACTGTAAAAGAGTGAAGTATTTCGATATCATGATTGTTCTACTTCTCTGCTAATTAGTTTAATTGCATTGACAAAATACTGGCATAATCCTTAAGTTACGAGTAGTGTATGCTGCATATCTATGTTATTTCTAGTACGTCTCACAATTCTTTTTCATTGTAGTTTAGATTCCCTTGTAATCGATCCTTTAGAACCGTCCGATATTGAAATCATATTATCCTAAGAAATAGACATTTGGCGGCGGATTTTAATGAAATGTCATTTTTTTTCTTTTCGACTGTAGAACAATGTATTTGAGCGAAGACATTAATTTTGTTATAACAAATGACCAATTTTTTGTGACATTTTTTGCATATTTCTTCGATTTCGACCATTAGGTCATTGTTTATCTTTTCTGTCATTTTTAAGCATATTTTTCTGATTTCTTCGATTTTATTATAATTTTAGTCATACTTGCTTCAAATAATATTTACGAAATGCAACAAATGTTCTCCGCAGAATTACTAAGTAGCCTATTCGATTTCTCAGACATTGTAATATCAGCCATTGTACGTAATGTAAGGTTCCTGCGACGCCTATCAGGTCCAATCTCAGTTCGGCCGATTTCGCGATAACTAAAGACAGATTTCTTGGTAAAGAACAGTCCAAACCAAAAGTTTGCAAGCTGAGTTCACTTGAACGAAAAAAGAAGTCTCGATGACATCAGTAACACATCAAACCGGTTGAGTTGTTCATCTGAACAGGTTTTGATTTTTAAAAAAATTACGTCATTTTTCTTTACTTTTTGAACATTTTTAAAACGTATTAAGATAATTTTATTCATCTTTTTTGACGATGTTTAGGTCATCACAATCCGTCAATAATGAATTCAGTGAGGTGTTTGAGCAATAAAAGAGTTTGTAAAAGCAACTTTATGCGGGCATTTATTTATTTATTTATTTATTTTACGTCAAAAAACAGTTAAAAAACTGCGTATGACGGGCTGTGGGGAAAAGTGAATTGTGTGCACATTTTCAAAATTCTATGATCCCTACACTAAATCATATACTACTTAAGTTTTGAATTTTGAAAGGGAGAAAAAAAACAAAAAAACTCCCATGTAATAAAATCTATTTTCAAGGATAAATAAGCAATAAATTTTGAATTTTGAAAGGGAGAAAAAAACAAACAAAAAAACTCCCATATAATAAAATCTATTTTCAAGGATAAATAAGCAATAAATTTTGGCTCTTATTACTTCCTGCCGCGACAACATGGAAACGATAATTTGAATAATTGTATTTCCCACTGAATTCTAGAAGACGTGCACAGAAAATGAAGTTACATTTATGTCCAGAAGCAAAACAGGGGCCATCTCAGCATTTGCTCAATGGATCAGGGAAACTGGACGAAAAACCTGATCGAGATGGGGGTCATTGACCCGGAAGCTGTGTTACAATAGTTTTTACAGGTTGTTTATACTCATTTATACAGTCCAAATGGTAATTAATGCATTATGTATCATTGTTAAAATTAATGTTACTTTTCTTGTGATGCTCAGTATAGTCTCTAATTGTATAGAAACAGTTATGCAACAGAAACGATTTCACTTGGGATTTAAACTTTTCTATTGAATTTAATCGTTTAATGTCATCTGGCAAAGTGTTGTAAAATAATGTACATGTATTGTATGTGAATTTTTTGTAATGAGCTGTTGATACTGTCACCTGATGAATATGATTTCTGCGTCGAGTGTTATAGTAATAGACATCGGCATTTTCTGAAAATATATTCCCGCCCTTAAGCAAGTCATTTTTGACAAAAACCACTGATTCGTAAATAAAAAGACACGGTAATGGTAGAATTCCTAGATTAATGAAGAGAGGCTTACAAGAATCACGTGGGTGGGAGTTGGTTATTATTCGTACAATTCGTTTTTGTAATCTAAAAGTCTGGGAGCTATAAGATGTATTTCCCCAGAATATTATGCCATATCTCAGGCGGGAATGAACATTCACGAAGTATACACAACGAGCAGTATGAAGGCTGACTGAATTTGCAAGAATTCTGAACGCGTAGCATAATGAACTTAATTTTGCTTTTGAATCACATTGCAATGAAATTGCAATGAAATTGCAAATTCAAAAAATTGCAATGAAATTAATTTTGCATGAATCACTACTTCACATTCGTCGCTGAACGCGTTTGGCAGTTGCTGAAGCAGTTGGATTTCCTTGTCAATCATGTGTCTGAAGTAGCGATTCGATCGGTTATTTTCATTTCACCGGCCAGTCAATACACCTATCTGCCTAAACCCCCGCTAAGAGCCTCGCCACGCTGACGGCGCCGCCGAGGGGGGTGGGAGCGGGGGGGGGCGTCGGGCGCGCAGCTAATCCAGCGGGGAACGCACGACTGTGCCAATTGGCGAAAGCGCAGCCGCTCACTCAGGGACATTACGGACGAGGGGACGGTCACTCCGGGACATTACAAGCGCCCAGCAGCGGGGTTAGGCGGGGGGGCGGAGGAGAAGGAGAAATAGGGGTGGGGACGCGGGCGAATGCGGAGGTGGAAGCGAGGACACAGGCGATGGAGGCAGGGGCGCTAGCGTGGGGAGGGGGCGGGGCCGAGGAGATCACGTGGCGGAGCGAGGAACATGGGGCAGCGGGAGAGGCAGGAATCAGAAACGGAGAAGATGAAGACGCAGGATGGTGTTGAGATAGAGGGAGAGGCGATGGAGGAAGGTGGGATATGGAAGGAGGCAACGACGGGGTAAGCGTGGCGACGGAGACAGGATCATTGGTAAGAGCGAGGGGGAGGGAGTCGACGCCGGAGGCTGCGCAGAGACTGGGCAAAGGCGGTGGGGAGGCGGGACGAAGGCGGGGCGAAGGCGGTGAGGAAGCGGGGCGGAGGCGGGGCGGAGGTGGAGCAGAGGCGGGGCGGAGGCGTAGCAGAGGCGGGGCGGAGGCGGGGCGAAGGTGGGACGGAGGCGGGACGGAAGCGAGACTGAGGAGGAGCAGAGGTGGGACGGAGGCGGGCTGTAGGCGTGGCGGAGGCGTGACGGAGGCGGGGTGGAGGCGGGGTGGAGGCGGGGCGGAGGCGGGATGGAGGCGGGACGGAGGCGGGACGGAGGCGGGACGGAGGCGGGACGGAGGCGAGACTGGGGAGGAGCAGAGGTGGGACGGAGGCGGGATGTAGGCGGGGCGGTGGCGGGGGCGGGGGCGGAGGTGGGCGGATGCGGGGCGGAGGCGGGGTGCAGGCGGGGCGGAGGCGAGTGCAGGAGCGGGGGGCGGGGCACGGGCGGAGGCGAGGGTGGGGAATGTGTGCTCGCGCCGCGCCCAAGGCGGGTTGCGACGAGCCGGCGCGGCGGGGCGTCGTCGTGACGAATGTGTTTGCGTGGGAGGATTACGCCGCAACGACCGCCGTCCTTGTCCCCGGCGGTCGACGTGACGCCACGCGGCAGCGGGTGATACGCTGCGGTGCGGTGCGGTGCGGTGCGGTGCGGTGCGGTGCGGTGCGGTGCGGTGCGGTGCGCTCCCGGCGAGACATCTCCAACGGGGCCAGGCAAGATTGCATACGTGACTTCGATAGAGACATAGACTTTATTCTGCGATTGGGCGCACGTTGTACCGTGGCGGAAAACATGATTACTTACTAGCTTACAGTGGCGCCCCTGTGGCTGTTTTTTGTGTTAAAGAAATTATTTGCGCTCTGTAATTTTCTTATAAAAATACATTTTATATAGGGAATTCCCTGCCTTCTCCATTTACAAAAATAGAAAGTTACATGAAAAAGTGTGGACATTTTAAAATGTAGTTAAATTCATTAGAAAATTGGAATTTATTATCGTCAATCTAATTCAAACGATCGTAACGATTTATGTGATGTCGAAAAGGCAGAGCAGTAATTTTCTGCGTTTCACCAATTTAGGTGCCTTAAAGAAGTTTTTTATGATTCTTCCTAAATAATCTAGATGAATTTGAGAGAAATAATGCCAATCATGTGGTCGTGTCGAGAGGAAACGAATGAACTACTTATTGATTACAGCAGCAGGGCTAGATGGGAGGGTAGAGCTGCCTTATAACTCGTAAAAACACAAAAATGGTTTTTTCGAAAAATATTTTAGAATGTTCTGAAAAGATCCGAAAAAATGTCAGTAGATCGAAAGGGGTCAACGACTCCTCAGTTTCCCGGGATGGTGGACCGGAAGAAGGCTAACAACGGGCAATGGGCGAACGGGCATTCGGACATAAGGTTTACCGATCACAATACGTAGGATTGTTTGCATGGCGTGATGTGCCGAGAGAGCATGAGAGGTAATAGTTTGTCAGTCGCGTTATTTGTAGATGAAGTTACAAACATTAACGGCAGAGACGTGAGTCCTCAGGTATACAAGGAGGCTAGATGTGTAGCGCCTTGGGATCTAATTTAAATGGAATATTCGTGACTGGGTACCATATTGACTCACGGCGGTGCGAATTCGGTCAAATAAAGCGACGCGAGTTGCGTTCATAAGGGACGATTTGACATGAATCGTTTGCCTGGAGCAATCATGCTTCCGGGCTGTAGCAAGGAATCATTAATAAGCATTCTTTGAGAAGTAAATATTATAAAAAAAATTCTAATATCTAAATAAATTCTTATATTTTCTCAAGTCTTTGTAGATCGAATCACTTCCGGACGACAACAAAAAAAATCACTTATTAACACAAAATATTCTAATGATATCTATAAAAAATAGTACAATTTTTAAATAGAATACAATCGTTAATCTCGTTATAAAATTCCCCGTTATTCTCATGGTTCTAAAAGTTTCGGCCACTGACGTTTGTGGTATTCTTCTGTATTATATAAACCAACTAATAACGCCTTAAATCAATAATTTTCTATCATTAGACTACAGTCATACTAAAAAATATTAACAATTTTCTCCGAATTGATGGTAAATCATTCTACAGATGCTCAGTTTTAATTTCCCCAATGATATTAACTAAAGAGATACCTTCATTCAATACATAAGAAACCCAGCGTAATTTGATATTATAATTTAGAACATCAAATTACCTAAAATTATGAGCTAGTTTATCAAATGCACTTAAATACGTGAACAGGAATATCTCTAAGGAATGTTTTCAATAACATTGTTCCGTTCAAATAAATCAAAAGGTTTAAGAAAAAGATTAAATATCAAAGTTAAAAACATACTAAAACTAACATATATCTTTTGAGCAATAACATTTAAGAGCAATACACATACTTCGTTCAAAACCTCACTAAAAGAAATTTCTAACACTAATTTCCAAGACACAACATGAAAATCTGTCATTTTGCAAACCTTAAATGTTTCGTTTCTATATTCAATAATAGAGGAACAAGAGTTCAAATGTCTTAGTATACATAACTCGTCTTAAACGAAACAATCGAAATAACACTGCATTTCTTTGAAATGTATTTTGCTCTTTAGTATTTAAGGAGCGATTTTTCAAAACTTGATAAATACAAAAGAGAGTTTATCGTAAAATGTTGAGAATGCATTTAAATCGATTTTTGCTACAATCTTGTAATTTTGAATGCTTAAAGCTAAAGTTTCCTATAGAAATTTTCGAGTTTTGATAAAACCCGATTTGAGGGATGATGAAAAGATACCTAAACCATGTATAACCTGTTTTGAATTTCTTTTGATTTTACCATTTATATTTTGAAAAATCGCTCCTCATTTGGGGTTCAGTAATGATTTACAAGACCTTTATTTTGGCAGTCATTGCGCCGCAATAAGAAAATCTGATCCAACAGCGAAGTGTTCACCTTCAACTTTTCGCCTCGGAAGAAGTCGTCCAACATTTTTCAAAATCGTCTGCGGTGAAAGAGCGCGCCCTTCCTGCTTCGCCCCAGCTTCGGCGCCAAATCCCCCCTTCCTCCTTCCCCCGTCCCCCCCGCCCGCCATCACGCCCCCGCTCACATCCACGCTCACCGCGATGTAAAACCTCTCTCACAAGGCAATCTGTTTTTAAAAAATCCTTTTAACTTGGAGGCGGAGGTTCTTTCACGACGCCCCGCCCGTACTCGGAAACAACGTTCAAAGTCTTAAGATAAGCTTCTTATCTATCATCTCTTTAATAAACATCAAGTCTCGCAATGTTGTTTTGAGAATCTTACGACTTGAAATTCCTTTTCATGTAGAAACTTAATATAAACACAAGTTCTTTAAGCTCGTCCCTGGGCCGCCGCTGGGTCTAATTTCCAGTGCACTGACGCGATAAGTCACGTGGGAGGCATGTCGGTCCAGCGGTCGCGAGCGGCGGGGTGGGGGGAGGGCAACTGCAACACCTCGCCCGACCGCAAGTTGAGTTAATCGGAACCGCAGATACCCGGAGACGTGGTGAGTCGCCCTCGGTTAGGTTCAGGGCCGACGCTGCCATTAGGCGAACGAGGAGGGCGGCCGCGGAGTGGGCCTCGCGGGCGCGCGACCCGAGTTGAAAAATCTTTCTTTCCTTACCACGACACTATTGTTCGTTGAAGAAACAAAACACCCGAAAGTTTTACTTAATGTTCTCACCTCCATGTAAAAAATATTTCCATCACGTGCTTCCGGTAAACTTGAAGTTATAATGATGATGATAATAATAATAATAATAATAATAATAATAATAATAATAATAATAATAATAATAATAATAATAATAATAATAATGACGGACTTGAAGCTGATGCAGATGTTCGTTAATCGGAATACTTTCCTCATTGAGCCAAACGTTTTCCAGTAAGATAATTATTAGCGAATAAATACAGAATATAACCTCGACTAGAAACGAAAAAAACAGTTCTTCTTGCTGGTGATACGAATACTTTTTTTGAAAAAGAAAATGAAACAAATAATACGATTACAGAAGTTTTGAACTGGCTGAGTAATAACACATTAATAGTAAACAAAGAAAAATAAATTTCGATGCAGTTTTGTATTTGAGAAAGACAATTGCATACACTATTGAAAATAAACTATGTGCATTTTCCTAATGTTATGATAACACCATCTTTGGATCTCTCAAACCTGGAATAGAAAATCCACATATATGAATCCAACACTAAATTAAGTTCATTATGTTACGCATTCAGAATTCTTTCATAGTCAGCCATCGTACACCATGTCGCGTGTATTTTGAGTATGTAGTACATTCCCGCCTAGATACAAAATTATATACTGAGGAAATGCATTCTTTAGCAACCAGACTTAAATTGCAGATAAAAATTGTACGAATAAAAAATAAACGTCACCGGTAAAAAACTGTTGTCACTACAGAGCTTCTGACCGGGAGGTCCTGAGGTACAAGTCCCGACGGTAGCAGGATTTTCGACACTGGCTTGTCAGCTAGGTCGAATTCAGCCGTTGTCTGGACGAAAATTCTAGTTATCGATTGCTTTGATCGGAAGTTCGCTATCTTCTCTGATCAACACCAGGCGAATGACGGAGCAGAACCCTAAAACACGGGCCACGGATCGCACGCGAACTTTCTTTCCTCTTCCTTGTCCTTTCGTCACCCCTTCCTTACAGACACTTGCACTCACATGCAATACATTCATCACTTGTTGTTAGACCAGTCGGGAGCTTAGAATTTGTCCCGGCTGGGGCGGCGCGCCACTGATGGAAGATTCCTGCTGGGGGGAAATTCTCGCAAACGTCTTGGGAATCATATCAGGTGTCGGTAGCAACAGCATAACTCAACAAATACTATATAATACCTATCATTACTTTACAACACATATCCACATGACATTAAACAATTAATATTCAAAGGCAAGTTTAAATTTCAAGTAAAATGATTTCTGCTGCTTACCTGTTTCAATAGAACTGTAGGATAAAATGGCCATAAAAAACGAATGTTATTTATTTTAATAAAGCATTAGCTATCATTTGTACTGAATAATTCTAAACGACTAAATATGCCCGTAGCAAGTATTGTACTTCAGCTTCTGGGTCAGTAACCCCCATTTCGATCAGGTTTTTCGTCCAGCCCCCCTTAATTCATTGAGCAAATGAGAAGACCCCTTTTTTGGCTTCTGTACTGTACGTAACTTCACTATGCGCACGTTTTGATGAGCTCTCCCTCTGTTAGTTTTTAGGAGTGAGACCGCGGAGAAGGTCTGGTAGTTTCTCAGTCAAACTATCAAATCTGTTTGCTTGCCAATGAAAATACTGCCGATCGATACTTCGATCTTTTTTTTTTATTTACCTATTTATTGTTGCATCAACGTGGTGATTTGCGATATATACATTGCTTACATTTTGTTTACATTGCGGTACAATAATACTTAATTCATGGAAAATACAGTGTATAAATTACAGATTATTTAGTGAAAAAACAGATTTTATTCCATTTCAGATTTCATTCCATTATTAATTTCTTTTGTTGCATTTGACTCCCCTATGATTGACTTTTCCTGAGTTCGACTTTCCCTTGAGATTTAGTTCATTTAATACGTTTAATACATCTCCTACACATATTTAACACATATTTATTGACACAATACACAATTCATTGATCTCGATCGTTGTTACTTTTATTTATTATTAAACTAAAAATGTGTGGTAGGGAGTCTGGAGTTCAAGAAAAGGTGCGCAGTTACGCTTCTCTTCCATATGTCACGCTTTCTGCTGTGTTATGGCGTTAAATAATGAACTGCCTTGTGACTTGTTTGCCCACTCCGCTGGCATTCCGTTCAGATTGCCGTGACATCTCCACGATGATTTTTTACGCAAGCAATTTGCTTGCGAGCTCAGAGATCATATTGAAATACAATTCTTACTAGTGATACATAGTGAACGAGCCAACTTCCGAAATTCAGGAGATTTCAGAATTCTCTGACAGAAGGGAAATTAATGTGATTTAATCGTGTTTGGCTAAGATTAGTATTTAATCAATAGTAGCTTAGCAATATGTTATTGTTGTGGGAAATAGAGCTTTTCCAAAAGGCAACAATCTCGCAGATATATTATTACAATAGCCGACCCAGCTACTTCAGTAATTTAAGCTACGAGGTTCTACTACTAGTCCAAACTAAAGAACCTATGCCAAATTGTACTTTGAAAAAGGCAGATGAGAAAAATATCCCCAGTTTTAAAAACAATGGTATGACACGAAACTGTCGTTCACTCGTAGTGTAAAAAGAAATACTGTATTGCTTCCATTTCTCTTATTTTCAAGAAATGATGGGCAGTATTATGTTGGAACAGGGAGGAAAAGTATCAAAAAGTTCACGGCAGAAATTAAAATGTTGAAGTGACTAGTTAAACATAGCTGCTACCGTTTTGTTCCATGAATTCGGGAAGAGAATTGGCTATTCTGTAATGCAAGCTGTACGGATTGTCAGTGTCAAGCATTTTGAGAAAGTTGCTCAAAATAGATTAATTCTTAAGCGCATAATTTCTCTGAATGCTTTTTGAGAGAGTTAAGACAAGAGTCAAGTTTTAGAGATGACGAATCAGATAGTTCTCAATCAATTAGGTCTTATATAGATAGTTGACACAATCGCCAAACCGTAATTTCTTACATTCGTTAAAATTGAAGTAACCTTTTAAAATTATTAATTTGTTTGATCGTCTTTTTATAGCAAAACAAATACTCCGAATTTTACTTCCAGTTTACCTTCAACACATAATAAAAGCACCTAATCCAAATACACTTAAATTGCTAAACCACACACACACAGCAAATGACACACACACAAAATGCAAGGAGCCCCACCAGTTGCGTCGTCTCGTAAGATAACTTCGAAAAGTCCTCACAAAATGGCGTCAACCAGTGTGATAGCATAGTTTTTAAATATTTTTTAATATATCACCTGATGAAGACAACGATTTACGAAATGCGATGTTTCGTGAGTTTGGTACGTAATCATTAATTGTCAACTGCCTGTGTGAAGGTATTCCTCGTTATTAAAAATAATATAATTTTATTGACAGCCGTAAAGATTCAAGTATCTTAGGAGTACTCTGCAGCAGCAAAAGAGCTGGCGAGTGTGTGAAAAATGGGGTCGTGAAGAACAAAAAATTAGTTATTTTGAAACATCACATATAAATACTGATGCTTGTCAGATATTATAAATTTCCTATACATGCTCCCAAGTACATTTTATCAATACAATTCAACAGTAAACTCTTAAGAAATAAACAAGGCAAAGTTTAAAACGCTTTTTATAGTTAACCTCATGTATAAACAGAGATCTTAAGATGTACATTCAAACTCACCTGTGTCGTAAGTAGTGACGCACTGAGAATGAGAATATATTCGTAACAGGTGTGAAAAATTATATATTAACTTAATCAAAATATTTGCATGTTTAGTTAAAATCGAAAATGTTTCATTGTTATTTGTATTATGTCGATTTTCCTGTGTATCTAACAACACCATTGACACAGGCCAGAGGCTGCCTAGTTTTCCTTCAATTCGTGCATATCTTCGAAATTAGTAATCTCGATGTGTCAGTGAGGCTTCAAAGTACAGAAGAGCACGGCGCAGCGGCAGCAGCGAGCGAAGTGCGGGTTAGATAAATAAATAGATATTTATTAAAGTTCGCTTTGAGTTAATGTTCGGTGGCAAACATGATTACCATTAGAATTAGGACAATTACAAAACTCTTACAATTATTTACAAATAGAATGTCAATTAGAATTAGTGGATGATATCCTAATTCTAATTAATTTCTAGTTGTCTCTAAATTGACTTATAGCTTATCTAAAACTTCACTACACTACACTGCACTCTCCTTCCCTCCCCCCCCCCCACCACCACAACACTTCACTTCACTCTATAAGGGACATAGCCGTATGATAATAACAATAATAATAATAATAATAATAATAATAATAATAATAACGATAAAAGTATCAGTATTATTAGTAATTGAATTTATCTAGATGGAATTTATCATATTTTTAAATTTGAATACAAGAGCCTCTAGTGCTTTCGCAGGTAGTTTGTTCCAATATACTATTGTGCGAACTTGCCTACATCAGTGCTTTGCTTTCTACATCATATTTTCCAGGGATGGTCTCCTCTGCTTTTATAATCTGGTTTCTGTATAATTTTACCGATGTCTGCCCATACTGTGTTCCCTTTGTATGTCTTGAACATTACGCATAAAGCCGACTGAAGCGAGGTTGAAGGTGACGGTTGAAGCGAGCCCGCCCAGTGCTGCTTGGCCGATGCCACCCGTTCAAAACCCATTGGGTCGGTGGAGATGTCCGGGCGGTGCGAGCGAGGGGGCGGGCCGGGGGCGGCCGTGGCGTGGGTGGGAAAAGGGGGGGGGCTGTTGCTTCAGCGCAAACAGACGTCGCCGTCGCTGCAGCCGCCCGCTCCGCAAACGCGCTCACGGCCGGGCAAATTGGTAGGCGAGGGCGATCGCGTGGAAGCTGCAGCTTTGTGCATGGCCGATGCGCGCGGCGGAGGCGGCAGGTCGGCGGGCGGCGAAAGGGGGGGTCGCGAGGGCGGTGGGTCAAGAGCGGCGGGAGGGGGCGGAGTCGGTGACGACGTGGATGGCGGCGGGGAGGCAGAGCCGGCGAGAACCGTGGGTTGGTTGGTTGGTTGGTTGTTACTGATTCCGGGCGCGTCAACTACTAAGGTCATTAGTCCCGCAAGTATAGGGCATATTTTTCTCCTCGGGAGGTGGCGGTGATCTTCCCCGCTGGATGGCGAGATCCGACGCCGACCTACCGTCGGCTAGCGGGGTTTCCCTCAACCAGGTAACTCCCACCAGCCAGGCACCGCCCCAGCCGGGACAAGCTCTAAGGTCCGACCGGTCTCCCGGCATGTGTGGCAGTGTAGTGCACGTTAGTGTAAGAGTGGGTAAGGGGTGAGGAGAGGACAAGGAAGAAGAAGAAAAGATCGCGCGGGGTCCATGGCCCGTTTGTTAGAGTACTGCTCCGGCAATCGCCTGATGTTGATCGGAGAAACTCCGGAAATCTATCGATCAGAGCAGCCGGTCGCTCGAATTCTCGTTGAGACAGCGGTTGAATTCGACCCAGCTGACGAGCTAGTGTCGAAAATCCTGCCAACGAGGGTACTCGAATCCTAGGACCTCCCGATCAAAGGTGTTGCAAGCCGATGTATAGGTCGGCGCTGGATCTCACCTTCCAACAGGGGGAACAATGCTGCTGGCCTCCCGGCATGCTCTACACTTACGGTCTAATGATCGAAGCAGTTGACGCGACGGGAATCAGGAAATACTCACACAGCCACTTCCTCGTTCGGTGTCATCCGAACTAGAGGTAACTTACATTCATTACTAGCCGCGCCGGACTGTCTTAATTTTACGTGACTTCGCCAGCAAGAGGAGATAATCGAATATACATTTAGTCAAAAGTTGAAATGCTTTGGGCAAATTTAAAAAATCGTCAAGGACAGAAAATGCTCTATAAGGTCCCTGTCGGCCATTAAAGAACATTTCGAGGTACGGAAGTCACGTCCTAGTTATCACAATGTATCTCTGGCAAAAACGGCTTTATCGGCGCCTATTAAGCAACATTTTTTCACCAGAAATTGAGTAATTGTTTGTAACAGTGGTATGTGTGCTGATTTCAAGTATAGTATCAGTTTTGGTTTCAAATATAGTATCGGTTTCTCGGAAATATATTTATTGGTCACACGACACGAGTTTCCGGAAACTCTCTACGGACTTCCTTTGGACGATGTAAAATAAATCGGCTGATCCCGGGTTTACGGTGCACTTTAGCCTAGACTTCCTCGATTGCTGTGCCTTTACGTGATCCGATTCTTTCCAATCGGTGGACAGGAATGTTATCGTTCACCACAAAGCAATCGTTTATATTATTTTGAGAAAGATTTTAAAAGAAATTCTTATAAGTGAGCGTTCCGTTTAAAATAAATTCTCTTATTTAAAATAAATGTATTTGCGTATATGAAAAGAACATAAAGAACATATACACCCCAAAAATTTTTAAAGATTATTGGCATAAAATGCGGTGGTAATTATGCGTTGGACAAACTCAAGGATGTTTTATGTTATCGCGAGGGCTGAAGGCCCGAGCCTTGTCCTCAACTTGGACACGCGTAGCGAAGCGTCACAATTCTGCACGCGTGAACAAAACGGATCACAAACTGCATTTCTATCGAAATAAATTTTCTAAAACAAGTGTTTAAACGTTCCTTGTATGAATCATTGACTATCGTTCACGTCACAAGAATCAGAAGTGAACGATACATACACTAGTATTAAGGAGGCCGTAACAGCGAAGGCCGAGGTGCACCGTATACCCGGATCAACCCATAAATCACATCTGCGCCCTTCACAGTGAAAACAGAAGACAAATGACTGCGAAGAGCATAGGCGTCCGTGGCCGGAGTCAGTAGCTGCTTGGCTGTCCGGGAGAAGCCGCGTCCTAGGCACCAATGTTTCGGCCGCCATTCCGCGCCCTTCTTAAGGGCGAAATGCCTTCTACTTTTGGTGTATTCATATTAAGTGCTTCTTTATAAATAATAAACATTGTGTAGTGCATTAGAATCTGTAGTCTGCGTTAAGATTACTGCCTCGTCTTTCGGATGAAATGTACCTCAAAAAAATGGAGAGCGCATCGGATAATAATCTTGATGTGGAACTTCTTGAGATCCAGAATATATATCCGATTTCCAATACGGAGAGGTATCTTTTCGAATGTACACCTTTTCGAATTAAATGATCTCATAGGAACCTTTATGTCATATTGGTGGATGTACAATGAGCGTTTACCAAGTCCTGTTGCTTCTTCTGCCTGTGAGATATAGATCATATTGGACATTACTGAAAGCCAAGATGTTCCAGGAGAATTCAAACCAGGAAAAGAAAATGTTCAACATGTCGCAAATTATTGAAGGCCCCAAGTTTTGAAAAGTGATTAAGTAATATCGTAGAGAAGACGCGGAAAAACTTTCAGTTACATTTTTTCTTTGTAATAAAATGCCTTCTGAAATACAACACACAGTCATTGCCATACGCATGTCAAAACATTGGATGCCGCATGTCACAATCTTCATTTCCACATACCGCATGTCACTTTCTCCGCATCAAACATAGCTGATGTTGGTGATGTAGAAGATAGAGTTCACCAGGACGTTAAAGTTATAGAGGAGAGATACCAAGGCTTTTGGGGTTGTTTCAATTTAATTTGTGTCTTATCTTTACCACTCTCATTATTCAGAATTTATGTTGTAAATGCAAGATCCAGGTTTCGATGTTCAACACACAAATGTTTTTATTCACTTGAATTTTGCACCAACGAAATACAATAAACTTTAACGAAAACCAAACCAACGAAAATAAGAATTTTATGTATGACGGCGTGCCGACCTGGAAGGTCGAAGTGGCTAAGAGCGAGTACCGACTCAGCGCTTCGGTCCGAAGGGTCGCGGGTTCGAGTCCCGCCTTGGGCTTGGCTGTGTGTCCCTTGACTTTGTATGTATGTGTTGTCGCGGAGGGCCTCGCGTTCTGCTGGCCCCAGATCAGAGGAGCCCGCAAGTGTGTTGGTGTCTAGTGTATGGTCGAATATGCGTCCCATCGGGGCGCAAAGGGTTGTCGGCTGTCGGCTGTCGGCTGGATAAAAGCCCTGGATTAAAAAAATGTATGACGGCGTTTTTGCCGTACGATGTCCCAGATGATGAAGGCGGCGCCGACAGCGCAGGTCGACAGCTGGCAGTGGCAGGTAACCTTACCACTCTCGCACGGTGCGGCGAGAGCTTGCGCGCCGGTGGTAGCGAAGTGGCACGCTGTGGGACAGGCCACCGAAGGTCTCAGCTGCGCCTAAGGTGCTCACGTCTAGGGCCGGGAGGTCAGGGTTCCGTCCTCGTCCGTTCATCCACGGACTGTGGCACGTCGCGAGCAACATGTACGTCGTGTCGAAAGAGAGACGCTCCGCTGCCGGGCTCGGGTTTTGAACCCCCGCCGCCCGGTGAAGGAGGGGGGAGGGGTTGCGCCCCTCCACAAGCGCAGCGGCATAGCGTAACCCCAAGCCCGCTTCTGATCGGATTGATTGATTGATTTTTTCGTGTTTTCGGGCACGTCAACTGCATTGGTCATTAGTCCCCTTAGTGTAGTGCATGTTTTTTCTCGGGAGATAGGGGTGATCTTCCCCCGCTGGATGGCGAGATCCGGCGCCGACCTACCGTCGGCTAGCGGGGTTTCCCCCTAACCAGGACTCTCCCACCAGCGGGGCACCGCCCCAGCCGGGACAAGCTCTAAGCTCCCGACCGGTCTCCCGGAATATGTGGTAGTGTAGTGCATGTTGGTGTAAGCGTGTGTGTAAGGGAAGAGGATAGGACAAGGAAGAGGAAGGACAGATCGCGCGCGGTCCGTGGCCCGTTTGATAGGGTACTGCTCCGGCATTCGCCTGGTGTTGATAGGAGAAACTACGGAAAATTCTGATGGGAGGTTTACCACAATTTATACGCGAGATTTGTGAGAAACTGCATGTTTCCATTTGTAGCCCAAGCAGTTAAAAACATGGGTATTTTCGATTTTATTTCAACAATGATACATGATGAGCAAAAAACCGAAATCAGGTTCATATTCAGCTCGAAGAACTGATGTGTGGTTGGGCGAGCTAGTTTCGTGCAGTGGGGCCTCAGGTTTCTGAAACAGGGGAGACAGCCCCCTGCACTGAGGCGCAGGCCGCCCTCACATCTCACATAAAGCAACATCCGTGAGACGCGAGCGAGAGAGATTCTCTCTCATTCTCTTTCTCTCATTCTCTTTCTCTCTCATTCTCTCTCTCTCATTCTCTTTCTCTCTCATTCTCTTCCTCTCTTTCTCTCTTTCATTGTCTTTCTCTCTCTCATTATCTTTCTCTCCCTCATTCTCTTTCTCATTCTCTTTCTCTCTCTCGTTCTCTTTCTCTCTCTCATTCTTTCTCTATCTATTTCATTCTCTTTCTCTCTCTCGTTCTCGTTCTCTTTCTCTCTCTCATTCTTTCTCTATCTCTTTCATTCTCTTTCTCTCTCTCATTCTCTTTCTCTCTCTCATTCTCTTTCTCTCTCTCATTCTCTTTCTCTCTCTCTCATTCTCTTTCTCTCTCTCTCATTCTCTTTCTCTCTCATTAACTTTCTCTCTCTCAATTTCCTCCTCTCTCTCTCTCTTTCCCTCTCTCATTCTCTTTCTCTCTCGTTATCTTTCTCTCTCTCAATCTCTTTCTCTCTCTCTCATTCTCCTTCTCTCACTCTCATTCTGTTTCTCTCCCTTTCTTTCTCTTTCTTTCTTTCTCTCTCTTTCTCTTTCTTTCTTTTTCTCTCTCTTTCTTTCTCTCTTGTTTCTCTTTCTTTCTCTTCCTCTCTTTCTCTCTGTCAGCCTTGTCGCCGCTCGTCACTCCGCCTCCACTCGCGTGTGGGGCTACGCTGCCCAAGGGTGGGACCTCTCCAGTCGCCGTGTCAGGTAATACAGCATTTAAAGCAAATACGCTTATGATTTGTGGCTGTGCCACATGCACATTCCCCCTCCACCGTCCCGCGTTCAATAGAACGAACGCGACGACAGATGTACTACTTGTATCTACCTTCCTTTCGAACGTACCTACTTGCAACCTCTGGTGATTATAATTACTTTCAAATTGTCGACCTGCGTAATTTATTTATCGTAAAACTGTATAACGCATGTGGGAGAGGACAATCTTCTAACGTTTCCTTGTGTCTCTACTATACACATGGTTGAATCACGACTAAAGTTCTGCAGTTAGGAACGAGCGTTTAACGCAATACTTGGCTCAGAGCATTTGCCGCAACATTTGATTTGATTGTAACAAGAAATGTTTACTCCCATCTAGTAGAAACTGTTTCCATCGGCAAAAAAGCTACAATAATTTGATGGTACTGCTGACGAAATAACTTAACTTCTCACTCCTCAGAGCTGAAGAAAACCTGGGCAGACAGTAAAGTTACATTTACTGTGCAGAAGCAAGACAATATTGAGATGATGGGGGGTGGGTCGAGATGGGGAGGGGATTGACACAGAAGCTGATTGTGTTAGCACATCTGCACGTCGAATCGTCAAGAATGCTCATGTAATGGCTGATGATGAACTTCGTAGATTTTTCTATCGAAACATTCCTGCGTTTTGAGTGATATATTTTCATAACCTGATTGTAAAATCGTTCAAGAATCGAGCGTCCCGTGTGGTGATATTTGTGTTTTACAAGTTATGTGTGTGTTATGTTCTACAAGTACCCTTAGAGAGTCAATTATTCCAACCTTGTGAAAGTCACGTATTCCTATTTCACAATATCGTTATTCGCTGGCTAACGGAACTGCCAGCCGGCGTAAGATCGGCTTCACTGTTCGGAGATATCTTCGGCTGCCGCGCGGTCACCACAAGCGCCGGTTCTCGTTCACACCAAGTCCGCCACCGCCGCAGCCCCCCCTCCCACTACCACCACCGTCGTCGTCTCCGCCGCCGCAACCGCCGCCCCTGCTGCGCTACCGACGCCGACGCCACAGGTTACTCCGGCCATCGCCACTGCCACAGCCACCGTCTCCGCCGCCGCCACCACTGCTACCACCCTCCCCTCAGTTTTACCACCTCCTCCGCCGCCCTCGCCACCACCGCCGCCGTTAATGGCGACACTGCGTGATTAAGTTTCTCCATTAACTGAAAAATGGCGCGCCGCGGGCCTCTGCATATTGCACAGCTGCGCTCGAGCACAGATCCCATCGGCCTTCACCCCGGCTCCATCCCCCTCTCCGTACACCGCCCCTCATTCGAACAGCTTCAGTTCACTTCTGGAAGTGTATGTGTGTAGGTCCCTCTCTCTTTCTCTTTCTTTCTCTTTCCCTCTTCCTCTCTCTTTCTCTCTCTTCCTCTCTCTCTTTCTCTCTCTCTCTTTCTTTCTCTCTCTTTCTCTCTCTTTCTCTCTTTCTCTCTTTCTCTCTCTTTCTCTCTCTTTCTCTCTCTCTTTCTCTCTCTTTCTCTCTCTTTCTCTCTCTTTCTCTCTCTTCTCTCTCTCTTTCTCTCTTTTTCTCTCTCTTTCTCTCTTTCTCTCTCTCTTTCTCTCTCTCTTTCTTCTCTCTCTTTGTCTCTATCTTTCTCTCTCTTGCTCTCTCTTGCTCTTTTTCTCTCTCTTTCTCTCTCTTTTTCTCTCTCTCTGTCTCATTCTCTCTCTTTCTCTTTCTGTCTTCTTTCTCTTACCGATAGCGCTACAACCCTGTCTATGGCTTGTCTATATCCACGTAATAGCAGAGCTGCCGGAGTCACACTAGATCATGGCCAATCAGAAGTCAGCATCGGGCGCAAGGAGCACATTTCTGTGGCCCTAGTAACCAGCAGGGGCGGCCGCAAGAGCAACTTGGTTGAAGACAGGGAGAAACGGGAATGGAAAGGACTCCATACGGGCCGCTCCTCAGGAGAAACATTTCTAAATTGACGAAAGCATAGAGTAAAGAATTACTATGACGAAAGTTACCTTCAGAAATGCGGCACCTGAATTACGGTCGGACAAAGCGAAAAAGAAAAGAAATTTGCCTCGTTCGTATAAACAAGAATGCAGGTGTCCGTGCAAGCTTATCTTTAAGTGTGATCCAGAGGGAGTGGGGAGGTTCAACCCGCCCCCCGAAATACTTCGTTTATGACTTAATTTTAAAAAATGAAATAGTGTTTTCTAAATCTGTTTTTCTGTACTTGTATGTTGAATGCAAAAGTTAATGGTCGTGAAAGGAAATGATGAAATGTTATTGTCCAAAATGCAAATTATTAGGGTTCATTCTATCCACCCCCGCCCCCGAAAATCTAGTTTCTTCCTCCATTGTAAGGAATGGTAAAAAAGAACAAAGAATAATATAAGCCACATACCCCATAAGGCGATACAGATAAAAATATCCCATTGAGTTCCCAAAGAGGGAAATCCGTCTTCATTGATATCCCAAAGAGTCAAAATATGAAAATATCGTTCCAGCAAAGTTTTCGTCACTTTCACCTCTGCATTTCGTGCGCCTGCAAAACCGACAGTGTGCTTTTTCTACGAAAATGAGTTATATAAACTGTAAAGAGCTACAGAGTTCTTATAATTAGTACCTTATTTGTATTATAATCATGTCTTAATTGTAATAAGTATAATGATGTATTAACACAAACACATTTCTGCTCAACTCAAACTTGCTTATTTTTGCAATCATTTGCGAATTTCGTTTCTTCAATTGGCGTATATATCCTAAACGAAACATATAAGAAAGTTTTGCCGTTCCTGAATGCTAGATGTCGATGGATTAAAATTATAAGTTCCAAAAACATGCACCAAGAGAGCCCCAACAATGACTCCGCTGTTACGGACGCCAGGTTACAGGAGTTGACGTTTGTGACTATGTAGGTATTAAACCTTATTCATTTGGCTATGTGAATCATAAAAGATCAGCTGCGCATACCTGCGCACTCACGAGTTTTTAATTTTTTTCGCAGTGGAGCGCTTGATTTCACGGAGGACGCTATTTTATGTATGGTGTGAAAGCTCCACGGAAGTAAGGTATGACGCCGTGCTATCGTATGTTTTACACGAATTAGGTGAGGAAACCTAATTCGTGTTAATTACCGACACTTCAATCATACCCATAAAAATTCAAATTAAAAATTTTTGTCAGTTTATCATCAGAAAATGGAAAAAATGTGCAAGGCACAAACAGCGTTTTCTAGAAAATTACTCATCGTGACTGCAGGAAGACATCAAATTTTCAATAAATTTATCGACAATTGCTCCAAGTACATCACAATTAGATGATACTACTAGAGGTGTTGGCCGTCCAGATAAGCCATTTAGTTCGTGTGGCCCTAGAGCTAAAGGACGGAGAGTAAAACAGCTCTTATGTTTGTCCACAGAAGAATTGGGAACAGCTACCGGAATAAAATTAAGGAATGAAGGAAAAAGAGATTCTTGGAACATAGTGAAGGAACTTGTACTTGCTTCTCCTAATAGAGGCACAAAAATTAAGAAAGTTCGAAGATCGTTGCATCAGGAACCATCTTTACTCTCTCCAGAACAAGCACTCGCTCTAATGGTGAGTACGAATTTGTCTACTCGGCAATATTTACGAATACGAGAGCAAGCCGAAAAAACAAATTGTAAATAATATCCACCGCATTACAGAGTTATGTAAGCAAAAGTCATGTCAAATTCAGGAGGAGTAAAAGTGACAGAAATATCGGCTGAGATACCTCTACAGTCAGATATTGACCATAAAATTCGTCGTTTGTGCGAAATCCAAGATATCAGAGAGAAATTTCAACTACAATCTAATGCTATTTTTGAAATTATTATAAAATGGGGTTGCGATGGTTCAGAGCAAAACAAATACAGACAAAAGTTCAGTGAAGAAAATTACACAGACGAAAATTGGTTTAGTGTGTCTATGGTGCCAATACAAATGCAGACTGTTGGTGGCGAAAATGTAATTTGGAAAAATTCCGCACCGTCTTCAACTAAGTATTGTCGCCCTATAAAATTTATTTTTGCAAAAGAAACGTCAAGTGTAATTAACACTGAAGTACGCAAAAAAGAACAACAGGTAGGGTTATTAACTCCCACAACAATACAATTTCTCCATTCAGAAATTTCCATTACACCAAGAATGATTTTTTGCATGGTGGATGGTAAAGTCTGCAATGCCGTTTCATCGTGTTCTTCCACACAGACTTGCTACTTGTGCGGAGCGAAACCGACTGAAATGAACAATTTTGAAGCTCTACGCACAAAAAAAGTGAAGAAAGAATATCTCGGCTTCGGGATATCTCCTTTTCATTCCTGGATAAGGCTATTTGAATGTCTCCTGCACATTTCGTATCGTCTGGAAATTCAAACAAGTCATGTAAGAGGAACTGAAAATAAAGAAAAAGTAGCTCAAAGAAAGAAAAAAATCCAAGATAAATTTGGGCAGGAGTTAGGACTGTTGGTCGATATGCCTAAACCACAAAGTGGCAATACTAATGATGGAAATACTGCCCGAAAGTTCTTCAGAAATCCCGAGATATCTTCGGAAATAACTGGAATAAATCTGGACATAATAAAACGTTTTGAGATCATATTGGAATGCCTAAACAGTGGTGAAAAAATCAACTTCAATACTTTTCAAAAATTTATTTATGACACACGAGACCTATATCTCCAACATTACCAGTGGTATCGCATGCCTGTAACTCTACATAAGATTCTCTTCCACGGAAGCGACATAGTTGATAGTTGCTTGAACTATTTACAAGGAAAACATCAAGAAAAGACACAAACACTGATCTCATGAACAGGCTTCTCATTACATCGGATCCATCCATTGCGAATAAAGACATTCAACTTTCCAACTCAACCATAAGAATTTTATTTATTTATTTATGTGCAAATCATTTTCAAAGATGTATGTTCAGTGATAGATTTTTAAAATAAGAGAAATTTAATGAACTCATAAAATGCCATGTTAATTCCGGTAATATTATGCACACTTTACATACTACGAGTACGTGATAAAGTTGGAATAGAAAATATCACATTTCTCTAATAATTACTCAGTACGCTCTTAAGTTTTTTGTAGACATAGACCTTCCTACTCGCTCCCGTCTCTCTCTCTCTCTCTCTCTTTCTCTCTCTCTCTCTCTCTCCTCTCTCTCCTCTCTCTCCTCTCTCTCCTCTCTCTCCTCTCTCTCCTCTCTCTCCTCTCTCTCCTCTCTCTCCTCTCTCTCCTCTCTCTCCTCTCTCTCCTCTCTCTCCTCTCTCTCCTCTCTCTCCTCTCTCTCCTCTCTCTTTCTCCTCTCTCTTTCTCCTCTCTTTCTCCTCTCTCTCCTCTCTCTTTCCCCTCTCTTTCCCCTCTCTTTCCCCTCTCTTTCCCCTCTCTTTCCCCTCTCTCTCCCCTCTCTCTCCCCTCTCTCTCCCCTCTCTCTCCCCTCTCTATTATATCTTCTGACAACTAATATATATTTCAAAAACTTCATTCAACATTTATACTTGTCTGTGTGCTAAGCTTCACTCTGATGTATGTGACTGCTGCTAAAAGCGGTCAAAAACTGTGTTCATTCTTTCTTGAACCACCTGGGGCAATATCTATTTCAAGGAATTCAATGAATTTGAAACGCAATGCAGCATGTCGCTAAGTTTCGCGCCTGGACATAAGGTCAAATGTAACTCGCACATGCTGTCTCATGTTGGTAAGTTCAGGGAATACTGACAAAAGGGATATATGATCCGATTGGGAAGATACATACACGGAACCCGAACATAGTGATTACTGAGCATCCGCAACAAAGGGCTGTGGACCTCTCCCTGCTGTAATAACTCAGAAATTTTAATTATGCAATAGGCATCATGAAAGGTATAGACACTCAGTTTATAAGGCAACAAAATGTAGAATTGATGCATATTAAACGGCACTCAGGTTTCACAGGCCAACCAAATGTACTGTTGGGTTATCATAAAAACTTTTTTTCTTTAATAAAACCTTCAAAAAAGATAAATTAAAACAAGTTGATGATATAAAAATTATAATTTTATGCAATAAAACTATGAATCTTGCAAATTCATCCAGTAAAATCCCATAATGTGCAATTTTCAGGCAGCATTACCTGAACGTGCAATATCGTGCAGTAACCCCCATGTATGCAATTTCGTGCAAAGTAAAACACATACACAAATGATGTTCTTTTCATGATTGAAATTTCTGTCAAGGTTTCATCCAATTTCAAGTTATCAAAGAAAAGATGCAGTAACACGGGAATCTGGTCTTTACTCATGAATAAGAAACTTTGTAGATAAGAAGCCAAGTGAAGTATGGTACCTCAAGCCGAGAGAATTAGCAAACTCCTTCTTGGAAATAATTTCTACAACAGTCCAAAACATATTGCAAAATAAAGGTTCAGTATATGCAATGTATATTTCTGAACACTTTTCCAATTTTTTTATATTCTTTCAAAAATGAAAAATGTGCTGCATGTCTTTCACATAAAGAAAATTAATCAATGCCAATAATATATTATATTATAATATTCAATTCAATAATATAATTATATAATTTGAGAATATTAAAAATAAAATAAAAGTTATTTGTACATAAAATGAATAAAACGGGTCAAATGTACAGTAGTCTTCCCAGTGTAAAATAGTTAAACCAGTGACTTATGTGGAATAATTGAAGAATTTCCTAGTTGTAATACAATTTATTTTCCAGTGCACCTTTTAAGAACAATTAGGCATTATGTGCATTGTATCTGAAATATCTGTGCATCAAACTTTTGTGAAATACAAACAAATTACATGATACCTGGTACTCTCTTTCTCTCGTACCTCATGTTTTGAGTCAGAAGGAAGAGAAATTTCCCTTAGAATTAAAAAAGGAAAAATTGGGATGTCAGCTGGCCGTATTTGATAAATGGCCCAGGAATGAATAGTGAACATTGTTAATGTTGGTGGCTAGTGGTGGTGGTGGTGATGGTGGTGGAGGAAACAAATGGCTGTGAACAATGGTGCAATGGAAAGCAAGGGAAACAGTCTTACTCTTAGAGAATTTCCTATAAACCCTCGTTTATCCCTACCTCCTCATGAATTTGTCTGGTCATCAGATTATGATTCTGAATGTAGACAGCTAGTTGCAAAACCATTTGCCAAACAGGGAACTAGGCTATAGTTCATTTGCATGATGTAGGTTCTACATTAATGTGAAAGTATCTATTTACTGAGCATTTCTGAGACTTAGAATTTCAGTTATGAACACAACTTGGACTGAAATAAGATGTATTTTCCAAAAACTATTATCTCTGCATGAAAAAATATCATTGCTCCTATTTGCCAGGGAAAACTTTAGGGAACCAGAAAAAAAAAGAATATAAATTAATTAAATAATTGTCACATTCAATTGTTGTTTTCATATAATTTTAGTTGATATTGCAATCAATAATAACTAAAACTCAGTAACCACTTACATTTTTAATACACTGCATATTACCACACAGTTTTTACATATACCTGCATTATTTAATTTTTACATAGACAACCTCATTTTCAATTTGCTGATGAAAAGACAAAATGGTTTTGAAATATCAAAGAATTTTCGCTGATGGTGAGATTGTAACGACAGATACGGAGGATGGACAAAAAACCATACATGAACTATATATAACTTCCAAATGTTAAAACATCTCGCAAGAGCAAAATTTTTAATAATTGGTAAACCAGTTTAACAAATTAATAATTTTAAATGCCTGTTTATAGCTTAAGTCTTAAAAACTAAAAATGACATAAATTTTTAAATTAGAAAGTTCCAAGCTTGAAACACAAACTAAGAGGAAAAAAAAGAACCAGGAAGGCCAAGGAAGTGATGGGAGGACTAGAAATACCTCAGCAAGGACGAAGGGAATATTGGATCAAAGCAACAGACCTACAGGCCTAATCCTCAAATCTTCAGCACAACAATTAAGTTCCAAAGTTTATGCGATTCAGTTAAAAGAATTTTTAAATGTCAAAGCTAGAGTTGAATAATTTCTACAGTTTTTTTCAAATTATCATAGTTTTCACATTCCTCTATGGAACAGAATGCTGGACCATGACAGCCCAACAAAAAGAAAGAATGCAAAGAGCAGCAAGAAAAATGCAACAAAATGAAAGAATGCAATCTTGTAATTTCTTGCAGTCAATCTTAAGATAAACAATGACAGAATGAATCTAGTATCTTAAAGAAAGTTGCAAACTAGGTATTAAAAGCATATTGGGGAAAATCAAGGACAACCAGACAAAATGTCTCTTCCAATTGGAAAGAACAGATGACAATGGATTTCAAAAAATATTGTATCAATAAAGAGCCACAGAAAAAGAGACAGAATACCCTCAAAGGAGATGGATGGTCCAGTTCTAAAAACTTGGAGATGGAACAGTCTAAAGAATCCTTGCTGGATGATGATGATGACAACGACGATGACGACGATGATGACGACGACGATGATGACGACGACGATGATGGTGGTGGTGGTGGTGGTGGTGGTGGTGGTGGTGGTGGTGGTGGTGGTGATGATGATGATGATGATGATGATGATGATGATGATGATGATGATGATGATGATGATGATGATGATGATGATGAAGAAGAAGAAGAAGTTAGATTTATTATGAAATGATTGAATGTTGAATCATGAAATTATTGTATGTTGTTTTCTTTTCACTACAGAATTAATAAATTACATTTATTTAGTCTTATTTTCCTGAAATAAAATATTATTCCAATGGAACAGCACATTCTTTATTATGTTTTAGGGACCTATAAAATCAACATTGTTGGTTGCATTACACCTTTGTTTCTTTAGGTGTAATGCTAGATGTTTGCAATATTTTATTTTCTTGGAAATAATGCTGAGAATTGTTAAAAAAGTTATAAAACAAAATATTCTCCAGCAGCTGTAAAATAAATATACTACCTTTTTGCTTATATTTTAATATGTATAATAGTAGAGATAAATACCTTATAATAAAAGAAAATTACAAAAACTAAAGCAATGGGATTTAAAGGTTAAGAATACATAACAAAATACAAGAACAGCTGTCTACCTCTACATACAAACATAAGAGGAGAATTTTGAAATAAAACTGCCAATTACATCACACAGAATCAACGTATATATAAAAACATGCTTTCAGCACATGTTCACAGAATCAAAAAATTAACTACTTAGTACTGTTACACAAATATATATTGCCAAGTCCAAGTTAATCAAGTTAATTAAGTACTGAGGAATGAATATGAATATTGGATCATAGACAAACTGAGGCAGTGCAAATCATGTACCTCAGACCAATAATAATATAATAAGAAAAGTTTAAAAAAAGAAATGAAAACATAAAAAGAAACTTAATACCATGAACATTATTCAAGGCTTGATAAAATATCAAAAGAAATGGCATGGCCACATAAAAACAATAGGACTAACCTACCTACCAAAACTGACCCTGAAATACAAACTGAGAAAAACAAGAGAGAGAGGCCAATAAGAAAGAGATGGGAAGACATGGAGCACCTTAGTAGCAATTAAGATATTACTAGATCAAAGAAGCAAACCACCAGGTCAATCCTTAATAGCTTATTATGATGAATAAAATTTCCTTATGTGTACATTAGAGATGTGTATAACAGCTTGCTGCTATCTTCACAAGTAAATCTATACTATTGATTTTCAATGTAAAACACCAAAATTGAAAGGAAAATGTGTTACCTCCGGCCATGTGAGAGGTGTCTATGGTTTTGTTAGATACCTGGGAATTTAGGAAAAATCCAAAAACAATGAAACAGTTTCAATTTTGACTGAAAAGATGCAAACATTTTATTGTTTTATTTTACCTATCATCACACTGCACGTACCAACTGAATTCTGATCACTACTTACTGATCACTACTTATGACACATGTGATATCATGTGACAAGAATACTCCAAGAAAGACTCCACAATTGAATTATTATTGATTTTCATCAAAAGAATATAAAAACTGTATGTGACGTGTAGGGAAGAAGTACGGTTTTCTGTTTCTGAAATATTCACTGCTTCCTATTCAAGAAATATTTGCTATTCACATGTTGCATTATGGAACACCATTTTTTTGAAAGTATTCTTGATTTTTGGCGTTCAGTGTATATATTGTACTCTTTCATTACAGTGTTCAAGAAGACTGCTTTTGTTAATATATTTGATTTATTGCAATGCTACACAAGAGTATTTTATGTTTAAATCTTGAGCGATGTGTGTGCTACTTTCGTAAAATCATTCTATGTGGTTTTGTTCAGCAGCATTTTTGCTGCTGCAGGTCACTAGTAAATTAACCTTCCAGTGGGCATGCCTTTGATACCCCCAAAAGTGGGCACTTAGGAGCATTACATGCTGCCCCAAGAAAACAGTATTTTGTACCCTCAAAACTATTATTTAATAATAACTATAACTCTATTATTTAATTCAAGAGGGAAGAATAAAAACTCACAACTATTCATCATTACATTTTTAATGTTAATACATTTTACAAATCACAGAAATGGGGCTAGTTTTAGGTATAGAATAATAAATCACACATAGTTTCAGAAAAACTTATAAAACAAAATATAACAAAGAAAATAAAAATAAAATTAACTAGAAAGTTGTTATTAAATAGACACATTAATTAAATGAAGCAGTCTACTGTTCTTAAATTTTATAAAAGCATCAATTGGTTTTCATCAAGCTGTTTCCAGTAACTCAAGAAGATGCCTGATTTCTCCTTCTTTTACACAAGTTTCAGCTCATTAGCAAAGAGAAACAAAAATAAGACGTGTAAAAGGAAAAAATCAACAAAAATTTTGAACATTTTCAATTTTGCTTACAGTGAATGAAAATACATGTAAACGAACAATCTGAACAAATAAAATGTTTGTTTGGAGTATTAAAAAAAAAGGCACTTGAGTGGATGTGGTAGAGCATAGAATGCTGCAGTCAGAACTTATCTTCAAATTTTCTTTACGACTGATAAGGGCAAGGCAAAGGAACGGAGATTCCTGCATTTTGTTTAAAATGTTGCCAAATAAGAATACTGAAGCCCCCTGATGTATAAAATTGCTGTACTCCCTTTGAGTACAATAATAGCACAAAGGTAGCCCAGAGTGCTGCAGCGCACCCAGCAGAAGATTAAGAAATTTATTATATTAAATCAGAAAATATTTTTATTAATGTCCTTTGAAATACATTTAGAAAATATTCATTGCATTCAAGAGTTCCTGTAATTGTATTGCAAATTAGAAATGAAAAACTGTTAGGAATAATGTTTTTATTACATTAATTAATTAATTACCTCAATTAATTTTTATTGATAAAATTTAATTATTCTGAAGTTGGTTTCAGCTATGTACAACCATTTTTTTCTTTCTTCTTTTTCTTCTCCTTTTCCTTCTTTTCTGTCATCTTCTTCTTCTCTTTCCCCTTCTCCTCCTCCTTCTTCTTTTTCTTTTCCTTTTCCTTCTTCTCCTTCTAAGGAAAGTTATGTAACTGTCCATGTTATATTGAAAGTTCTAAATGTTTCCAAAAAACTATGGTGAAATGCTGATTTCATCTAGTTATAGTGATCAACTTAAGCCAATAATATAGAAATTGCATTGTATCAAGTGTTTATATTATGATGGAGAAATTTATTTATGCATAATTTTTGTCCTGCCAAGTTGTGGATGAAATGTTGTTGGATTCAAAATTTTATAAGATTAAATTTCTTCTTGAAATCTAAGTTTCTTAAGAAATTGTTTTTAATGTAATTAGAAGACTTCACAATATATCTATTACAATGAAGCCATAGTAGACCTACATGCAACCAAATAACAAGAAACTATAATGTTAGTTGTATATTATGCTGTGACCAAAAATAATATTTTCTATTTCACCAGCGTCAGCACTAATTATATTATCATCATCATCAACATCATCGATTACTTCCTATTAATGAAACAAATTGGTGAAGGAAATTATGTATGAATGAAATAAAACACCTATTATAAATAATCACAGAGTTAAACATATTTGCCTGTAGCAGACAGCCCATCTAGTGCATAAACACCTAATACAATTACAGAAAATGGACTGTCTCAAAAGGCAATCTTTTACTTCACCAAAGGTAATGTTTGACCATAGATATGTCGTTTTTTTGATTCCCTAGCTCAGAGGGTAAGAGCATCCGTTTAGTCAATTGAAGGTCCAGGGTTGTGTTCCTTGTAGAGTCAAGTGTTGCTCTCTGGGACAGTACATTTTCACAATAATTTTTTCTGTAGAATACAGAGCTACATTTATCCATGATGAAAGTAACTTCCATTATGGATGTACAAAAAAAAAAAAATTGCTTAGGGTGCATTCATAGGGGGTCTCACCTCTGCAAGAAATTCATCTATTCAATAAAGGTCATAAAATATATTACTATCAGTAAAATAATTGTCTAATCAAATTATCTACTGAACTAAAAAGTTATTCTATTGTCATTAGTGTTTTTAGTAAGTTAATTCTGGAAGTTTTATTTTTCTGTGTGGCTCCCCAACACATTTTTGTGTTAGGGGTTCCTGCCATGCCTAAATCCAGCCTGGATAGAACAGTGACTCACTTTAGATATTTCCTTCAAATATCTCCTGAATAGTTGTAGATATGGAGATGTGGTATTCACTAAAATTAATTTAAGCAATGGGCACATAAAATATTGAACTATATCTTTATTTTAATTTAAGGGATGACAACACAATTTTGATTGTTAAAATGGAACCCTGTAGGTTTCTTTAGCCATGATAACGAATATGAAGAGAAGTTCATAGATACGCATGTTAGCCTACATAACAA
Source organism: Teleogryllus occipitalis (assembly GCA_011170035.1). Lineage (NCBI taxonomy): Eukaryota > Metazoa > Arthropoda > Insecta > Orthoptera > Gryllidae > Teleogryllus > Teleogryllus occipitalis. The sequence continues at coordinate 92,437 of BLKR01001704.1, read as the reverse complement.
TATTTTTGAAAAATTTAGAGATTTACGACCATAATGCGTTCTATTTTAATTTTAATTTATCGACATTTTTCAGGCGTTAGATGCTGAAAAACTGCGACATTTGTCTCTCTGGCTAAAACCGTAGTATAGTTTCACTACTTCATACTGGAAAACGATCAATGAATGAATTTACATTGTCAAATGATTAACACCCCGTTACTCGTGGTACCAATAGGAACGCGTTTACTCATGCGAAGTATTTGTATACCCTAGCTTTAGACAATCAAAAGCTCAGGACAACAATTGATGTCACTGCAGTGCTTCTGATCAGGGTTCGAATCCCGAAGGTGACAGGATTTTCGACACGAATTTTTACATAGCTAGGTCGAATTCAACTGCTATCTGGAGGAGAATTCTAGCGGCCGGCTACTCTGATGGATAGTTTTCCGTGGTTTCTCCGCTCAACACGAATGCCCGAGCAGTGCTCAACTAACGGTTCACGGACCATGTGCGATCTTTCCTTCCTCTTCCTTGACCTATCCTCACCTCTTAAACGCATTTTCTCTTACACACACTATACTATCACACATAACGGAAGCTTATAGCTTGTCCAGGCTAGGGCAGTGTCCCGCTGATGGGAGATGCCTGGTTGGGAAAACCCCGCGAGCTACGAGTGGGCAGCGTCTCGACTCGTGGACGGCAACAGTTCGACCCGGGTTTGTTTGGATGCGCTTATCACGTCCCGCGAGATAACAGTCTTTCGATGTGTGGAATTTTGAAACGGCAGCGACTGCTCAGTCGACTGTAGTAAAATAGTAAAATTCGTTTGGTTTTAGGGTTTCTTTCAGTATAGTGATTGCGCATTCATTATACTGAATGAAAACCGAATACCAAACGAATTTTAAAATTAATTTCACATTTACTGAATTGAATGAATTTTAGTTTTGCTGATAAACCAAAGATGTCTAAAGCAATTTCAGTATTGCCTTAAGGGAGTCCAGAAGATTTATTGAAAAGAAACAGAAAAAATCGTAAAATGAGGGTTGCTTTGAGTCTCAAAAAAATAGAACACCCAACGATATTGCAATAAAAATACTGTTTTTTGTTTGGGAATATTTTTGCCTCGTCAATTAAGAAAGAGACCCGGACGCTGGGCGAAGACCACGCGATAGTGTTTCCCCACGGTAGTACGTATTAACGTTTCATTTAAAAATCAATGTTGTGTCGGTATCTCTTACATAGGCTTTAGTTGAATATTATACATCATCTTGGTATACGTTCGTTTGTTTTAGTGAAAAACCCATTTCAATATCTGCAACGGTTTAGGAGATATTCGAAGGGAACATCTCAAGTGATCCGTTCTCTATATCCCTTCTATGGCTCTTACATCCAAACCAATCTTAACAGTATATACAACGGTTAAAAGAAAGAGAATTTTACGTAGATGTGACGTATTGAAACTTAACGTGTATTAAGTATTTATTGAGAAAACGCGTGTAAATCGGGTATGAGCAAACGCAATCCCTAACATCCGTCTGCGAAACGGTCTGTTTCTTGACTCATCCATCCACATAACACATTCATCCATATTCCACATTCGTAACTTGCGTTGTAGAGTCTTCAAATCTTGTTTTCGAGGGCTAATTGTGAAATTAAACTATTTGATATTCTGCTATCTAATAAATTATGTGTATATTTAATTGTTTAATACAAATAAGCGCGTTTGGCAAACATCTTTTTTTTTTTCAAACATATGGGGGAGGGAGAGCCACATGCAAGGGTTCTCGTAAGGGTACGTATGTAATAAAATATGTTCAAAATTTTTAACAATAATTTTATTGCCTTTAAAGCCCTTAAATCCTGCGCTTAAAGCCAATTTCTTATTTTAATATTTCTTGTCAAGATTGCATGCAATTAACGATTAATGCATTTATTAATTTTATACAAACTAATTGATTGATAAGTGATTCCGGCCGCATCAACTGCTAAGGTCCTGTAAGTGTGTACATGTTTTCTCCTCAGGAGGATGATCTTTCCCCGCTGGAAGGTGAGATCCGGCGCCGACCTACCTGTCGGCTAGCGGGGTTTCTTTTATTTATTTTATTTTACGTCAAAAAACAGTTCAAACTGCGTATGACGTGCTATGGGGAAAAATGAATTGTGTGCACATTTTCAAAATTCTGTGATCCCTACACTAAGTCATATACTACTTAAATAAAATAAAATAAAAAATAAAAAAAATCCCTCCCAAACAGGTATCTCTCGTCAGCGGGTCACGCACTAGTAGATTATATGAAGATAATAAGTTTAATTTTCTTTTTTATTCAGACAGGAAGGAGTGATCCGAATGACTAACAAATGTCTCAAAATCATTATCATTCTCTTGGCGATTTATATAATGGCGATTATATGACGATAATTTGAACGAGGGGGTGCAGAATTAGTCAATGTAACATTTCGTTAAAATACCTCAACCTCAAATTCAGGAAAATAATCAAACAATCGAATGATAGCGTAATAGAACATGAAAAGGTTCGTATATCCCGCCTTTAGTTTTGAAAGGCGTGGCATGCATATCGTAAATAAAATATTTACTCTTTGACGCTAGTAATACAAATTCGGAGAGTAAAGTAACCTTTGACAACCTTTGATGTGTGCTCTCTTCTGTTCATCATGTGTTTCTGTTTATGTGTTAACATTAATTTTTGTAAACACCCTCGACCGACAGCGGCATGAAACATTCCATGTATTTATGACAGACGTCCATTAATTTTTTTTAATTTATTTTTTTCATTTTTGGAAGAATTTTTACAAGTTACAGTGATGTGTTTCGTTAGCGACCTATCCAGGTCACAGGAATATCTAAGCTTTAGAAGTAGTATTCCACTACGTAAAATCATTGTTGACAACAATACTTCAAAGGTAATAATAAATACTATGTATTTTTCCACAAAATTTTTATTTTTCATTTTTCCTTGCTTGTACGTTCGTTTTCTTTCAGGTTTGGAAGATATATGATTCTGGACCAAAGAGTGTAAAAACACCTCTCATCTGCCTTCCTCCTGTCAGTGGCACTGCAGATGTGTTTTATAAACAAGTCCTTTCTCTACATGCCAAAGGAATTCGTGTGATAGCGGTAATGAGGAAGCTCATTTTATTTTGTTTATCTAATAATGCCCACAAAAAAATTCATATTATAAATTTGTCACTACGTTTAAGACAACCTATGTTCAAAGAGTGCGTAATTTCATAGATTTAATTCTTCTCTTTAATGAATTTCTGAAATTTACAAAATGTGTCATCAATGTGTTACTTGGTCGCCTGGATTGGTAAATAAAGCAACTGAAAATGAAAATGACAGTACAAGTGTATAAATCATCATATGTTGTTATAGAATGTTGAATGGTTAAAGCTGGAAATAATCATATATTATGAAATTAATTAATATATTAAATTGTTATGGTTATAAACAGCCACCCATTAGGATTAGAAGAAATATATTCTATCATTCTTAAAAAATATAAGCCTGCCCTAGTTTTTTAGTTTATCTAATGAATTCATCTCTATCTGCAGTCACATTTCCATACTCTTTAAAAATTAGCTTTGTGAGTTCATTAGATAAGAAAAAAGATTCACTTGAAGTAAGGAATTACAGACCTACAACACTCCCCTCTGCACTTAACAAACTTTATGAAAAAGTTATTGTAGTAAGAGTTGGTAACTTTCCGGAGGCTAATAATTTCCTGGTTAAAGTAGGGAAGACGGTACACCCTTGGTGAAGTGTCGGGGCAGGAGGTGAAAGGGTAAGGGAGGGGAGTCTCCTTAAGCCCTCCCTCAAATTACACTAAGCGCTCTGATAGAAATACATAAAACTTACCGATAGGCGATTTTCATGGCTCTCCCTTTATTCACTTTGTCCCAGCCTCATTTTAATGCCAAGTTACTTCCAAAGGGAAGTATTCTCACTTTGCTCATCCAGATCCAAGTCACAGCGAGGCTCGGGCCTTTGACCCTCACATTCACTATAAACAATCCTTGAGTCTATCCACTGCGTAATTACCAATTCACTTTTATAAGAAAGCACTTCAGTAAGCACTTTGTAAGAAAGCCTCAAGTATTCATACTGCGCAGTTGCAAACACGTTGTAAAGAAAGAACACTACAAGCTTTATCACAGAGTCACCACCACAATTGAAGCACTGTTTAGTAATGGAGCTCCAGCAAGATACTAGGGTGAAATTGCCTCCCCTAACTTATGACATCACGTTCGTGACCAATTGCAAACCATTAAAATTATTTCAGTGGTTTATTTTTTACAATTTATTTGCATCGCCCACGCTTTGCTTTTTATAAGTATGTTCTAAGTTGTGTGTATTGCTCACTACCCCTCCCCACGGAAAGGTTTCCCTTATAATCATCTAACCACTCCTCGTCCCCTCCACAGTGGATTTCGCCCTTGCCAAGAGTGGTGCAAAGTGCCAATTTAAAAGACTTCCTTAGGTTGTACCGTGTTCTAGACTTCGGCCAATATCCTTAATAAGTCAAAACACAGTTTCGGGAAAGGTCACTACAAGTTGCAGTTGAATACATTTATGAAATTCTTGGAAATTTGGAACCAAATAGAAAAGCAGCAGGAATATTCATTGACCTCCCTAAGTCATTTGATATTGTGTCTCACAAAATACTGCTAGCAAAACTTATTGGAACTGTTTTGGAATAAGGGATCAAGTTAATGAGCTCATAAGATCATTCCTCAGGGATATAAGTAATGTACGAACATTTTCTGATATTCTGAAAATACATTATTTAAAGTTCAATTAAATTTTGAGTCGTCACAGATCAATGTGAGCACCATCATTATTTGTGATATTTGTTCATGATGGTCCAATTTCTTCTGGTTTCTCTGTAATTTCTTATGCAGATGATACAACTTTAATAAGTACAGTAGCATCTCAATAACCTGGAGCAATTAGGACGTGGGCTGGTCCAAGTTAACAAAAATCCGGGTTATTTAGAGGATGAGGAATAAAAAAATAAATAAGAGAGAGAACCTGGGCTTACCAAACGTATTTTTAATGAAGGTTAAAAATTATTATTGGCACACTCTCACCTAAAAACGCACTGTAATATGTATTTATACTGTACACAATACTCATCAGTGCAAACTAGTTGGTGGCCCTCAGAATGCCCAGGGAATCATTGGGGCCACTTCCTCTCTGTATGTGGCCCATTGCTAAAGGCATGGGGAGTGGAAGGAGGGTTGGCAAAAGGGGTGAGGGCATTGAAGTCGAATGCTGATAAGTGAATTCAAGTAATATACCTACGGTACAGAGAATAGTGACTTATTGTCTGTAAAACAAATCTTCATTTAATACGCTAAACAGAACTTTTTCCAAAACTGGTCCAGGTTAACGAGTTTGTACTGTAATGGGCCCAACTTAAGTCACCTAGAAACTAATCTGACAAAATCTTAGAATGGATTAATGGACCTACAAAAGAACTGTCTCAGGAGCACATTTAAATTAAACCAAAGCAGTTTTGTAAAAACTTCTACATTAAATATGAAATACTGAGCATTGTAGCTTTCTACGTTTACAAATCATTACTATTATTAAGAAACAATCATAATCAATATTTGATTAGTAACAAAGATGTACATAACTATCACAAGTAATGATGGAGGGACTATCACATGTACTATACATTAGCAAGTCATCTACTATCAAAGAACTGTTCTGCATTGCAGCACAACTTTTCAATAAGCTTCCAGTTACTATAAAAGCAGCAAATAACAAGTCCTTCAAAACATTCCTTAAGCACCACCTTGTGGCTGTATGTCCATATAAACTGAAGGAGTTACTGAAAAGAATAAGCAGTAGTTGTTGGGGCTCAATAATTTACTTATTGTTATGAATTTTAATGTTAAAAATGAACTGTGTTTTTACCCTGAATCTGGCCTTGATACGTGTACAAGTCTGTACACAATAACATTTTTATTATTATTATTATTATTATTATTATTATTATTATAGAACTTATAATATTGCTTTGTGCAAGTTGGGAATTTTTTAAACTACACCACCAAGGTGGTGTGTATTTAAATTAGCCATATGGTATTTGTAAGTATGTGAAAAATAAATAAAATATGTTTTATCTGACGTTTGAAATTTGAGTTAATCTTTGCTTCAGTTGGGCCATTGTACTTGATCACATGATGCTGCTTTTTCTCTCCCCACATTAAAGGTGACACAAAACATCCTTGATTCTGGAAGTGGCCAAATATCCGCATATTTTAATCCAAAATTCTTTAAGGTCTGAGTTGGCACTTCACTGCACATTTCCAAGTTGGTGAATGGCTACACTCTTTGGCCTCTGTGATTTCATAAAATATCCTTGAGTCTGACCCGTGCAAAATTAAGAACTTATTTTTAGTTTACTTTTACAATTTAATGTATTGCCTAGGATATTTGCATTTCTTGCTGCAAAAGTTATGAGAATAAAAGCTCTGTTGGTGAACATTAAGAAAAGTAATTTACTTTTCATAATTATTTCTAAAAATAACTCACTTGTTAGTACTAAGAAGTTTTAGAGAAGAAATTGGTTAGCTGTAAACCTAGCCATCTAATTTTTTGAAAAATTAATTAAAACCTAGACATGTCTAACTTTTATTTTATATCTGAATTTCTGTTTGTTTCCTGAATTTTGTTCTTCTTTCAGTAAATATCTTTTACAATAAAACATTTGGTAAACTTTAAATTAATTTTAAATGAGTAATTTAGTTTAAACGTATTGAGAACACGTGCTGTTCCCATGCATATTGTTAACTACTATTCTGCTTTACCTGCAATATTTTATTTTCTTAATGTTTCTAGGCTGAACATCCAGTGTATTGGACAACTGCAGAGTGGTGTGAAGGATTTAGGAAATTACTTGATTATCTAGGTCTGCCTAAAGTGCACATTTTTGGATCTTCTTTAGGTGAGATTTAGTGTATTTTTAAATCAAGTCATTCATATATAAACCTCAAATTACAGGATAGAGCCCAGTGTTGTCATTTGAGTAAATTGTTTTTAAAATTATATTACCCCACAAATGGTTTGATGCAAGGAAACCATTTAAATTACAATTTGGAAAACTATTTCATTAAATAAGAGACCTAAACATGAGTTTGAGAAGAAATTGTGTATTAAATTTCTGATTGTTTAAAACAATGATGTTTGCAATAAAAACATTGCTTTATTTAACTAATCAATGATACTGTAAAATTTTTACATTTAACCCATTTTTCCATTTGTTTCTGGATGGTAAATACTACGCTGTGTACCTATTTTGTTGAGCTCTTTTGGTTGCAAGAGGAGTAGGGCAGGTGTAGTGTTAAGTTGTCAGCAGTACTATAAAATCGACCCTGTAGTTGTTTGTCTATGCAAATGCGTTTTCTATTTCTCAGCTAGTTTTCAAATGTTGTCAACCAGGCTTGTTAGGACCTTTATTCATAATGCAACTATGTATAATAAAAGGAAAAAAATGTTGTTGGGATTCTGGAGCTGAACTAAACATACTCGGATTAAATTTCTCTTCCATATGTCACAAATAGTTTGTACTCTTTTTTAAATGATAAATCAGCTTTGGACTTGAAGATTTCTGTTATCTTAATTAATTTTTTTTCAAAAAACATAATTTTACCTGTGATAATAGTATTTATTCAGTGGTGGCCCTCAAAACCTCTCCATAACAACACTACATGTAATGGAAAATTATTTATATTATTCAACTTGTTTGTCTGTGAATTAGTTAACCTGCTGGCATTTATATAATTCATCACCTCCATTGTACAAGTTTTGTTATTCTGTGATTTTTATTAAGCTGCATTTGAAGTAAATCAACTGTTTCCGTGTCATCCAATCGGAAGGTTGAACGCCACCAAAGTGTCATCGGACGGCACCGTAACAGCTGATCAAATGTCAAATGCAGCAATGTAAAAACCGCAATATAATGTTAACATGAATGTGATTGTTTGTAAGTACCTGTTTGTGATCTTAAAACAATGAAGGAATGAAAACAATTTGCGTACATGTATAGAAAATAGAATGGTTCAAGATAGTCTCGAACCGTAAACCTTATTCTTGTGGAGTCCTGAGGTCTCAAATAGTATGTTTTGTGACAGGTCCCAGAGCTTTTTGAACACTTCATGTACATAAGTATGCTGTCTTAATCAGATAATTGTCGTGACTAGATATAAGTTATGGAGTCTAGTCAGTGTGCATTGCTTGTGTAGCTCTTGGGTGACTGGGACTTGATATAATCAAGACTCTTGTAATTACAATACAATAAATTTACAATGTCACACATTACTTTGATGGGTTTCCAAACACTGTTTCATTTTGTGTGTGTGTGTATTAAAGGTATATAAAATATTTCTTTTAATTTTATTTTCTTGCTAGTCATTGTTATTTGTGAGAATGATCAAACATGTAATTTTTTAATTTTAAATATTTTTTGAAGATATCATTGCTATTATTTAATTAATAATTGGCAACCAAAAGTGTTAACTAAAATTATTCACTTTATCTAAGCACTAATCTAGTGACTTTCAAAGAGAAAATTTCATGATTGTTTTTCTAGATCTGCAAAAATACATTTAACTTTCTTATGAGAAAATTAGCATAATTTGTAGCATACTGCTTTGAATTAAAAATGAATGTAAATATTTGGAAAATCAATTGAGATGGTGTCAAAAATGAAAATGTTAAGTTGATTTTGATTATTTATCAAAATACTTCAACAATGCTTTCTCAAATATTTCTTCAAAGAAATAATCATTGTAAAAGTTAATCTAAAACATGTGTTTCAAAAGCTTAAGAGAGAAGAAAACAAGAATTTTTTAAACACTTTACTTTTCTTTTTTCTATATTTAGTGTATTATTACATGTACATGTACATGTACATGTACATGTACATGTACATATGCATGTACACCTGTTCATATGTTGCCAATTGTTTATAGAATTACTTTGTATCCAACAAGTTCAATCTTGTTTGTTGTATTTGTGAAATTTAAGAGAATGTTTTCAAAACAAGTTATGCTTTTTCAGGTGGCTTTTTGGCACAAAAATTTGCAGAATCTACATACAGCTGTCCAAGAGTAGCATCACTTGTTCTGTGCAATGCCTTTGCCGATACTTCTATCTTCAGTTATACAGATTCATCTTCCATGTAGGTGCATATTCCAGATACTTGGGACTTGTTTGTTTTGTATATTTTTTCCATGCCTTTGTTTTGCGAGTTAATAATAGACCAACCTGATTCTAATATCTACAGAGGGATTTTTAATATTGGAAGAAAATTAACTTGTATCCAGTTTCCATATTTTTATTAGTAGACCCCCTCACCGCTTGTAAGAAGAGAGTGTATTTAGGACTCAAAATCAATCCAATTTGAAGTATATCCTATTGTTAAAACGTAAATATTCTATGTAAAGATGCCATAATCATATTTGCTTAGAAATCCGTTAATGAGAAATCTCTAAAAAGTAGTGTGATGCATATAGAAGTTTGCCAAAGAATAGCAAGTGGTATCCTTATTTTCTTTAACAATTTTTGTTGAATTGCAAATTACTTTGAACAGTTGCTAAAAGGCCAAACATTTGTGTCTTCCTTGATATTCCGCCATGAACATAAAATGGTTTCAAAAATAATTTTTTGTCCCTGTCGGTATGCACTACAACACAAAATCAAATTTCACAGGTCTCACCTGCCAAGTGTCGCCCCAAGTGTGAAGCGATCTGTTCATCAGTAGGGGAGACCGTTGTACCTTCAAACAAAATTAACATTTTGATTTTTAATGACTGCTAGAACCAATTTTTCCTTGATTTTTTTCGGCACCCTGTATACTTTTAACTTTCATAAATGTAAATTTCTAACAGCATGAAAATATAATATTTATGGTGCGCAAAAATTAAAACCCTTAAGTCATTTCTGTGTACAACAATACCTGTATCGTACCTACGATCAAACCGTTGTACTTATAAACCACCGTATGAGTACCTACCTACTACAGTTGGATTAGCTGTAGATAAAGAAAACCAGCCATATTTCTTTCAAGTTTTTCATTTCAAACAGTTGATTAGATAAACTTTTTAAAAAATAAAATACAGTTGTTAATTACAAATAGGTATTTTAGGTTCTATTTCAAGTAAACTTTGAACACACTGTTCTAAAATTTAGGACTCCTCATTTAAGAGATTAGTTTTTGTTTTTGTTTTAAAGGGTCTTATCAGTCTCAAAAAAATGTTAATATCACTGTTGGCATTCACCACAAAAATCAAATCAAAGTGGTAACACTTGCAACATAAAATCACAACGAAAACATTTCCCTACATGACTTACAAAATCAAACAACCAGAATACGCATATAAGTTCAGGGAATTTCTACTACGTAGCACAACTAGTATTTTTACCCAAGGCAAAAAATGAAAAGTCCACAGGAAATGTGTGCAGGTTTCTGCCAGTTGACCCCACAGCAGTTGGTTGAGGTGTCATTTGAATAAAATGTGCTCAGTATTGACTTCATATTCACCTGTGACATCACAGGCAAATTTCACGCCACCTGCAGTCACTTTCTTCAGATATTTTATAATGAAGCCTGTAGCATCAACTTCTGCTGGCATTTCAACTTCAAAATACTTGGTCGATTTTTCCCTAGTACTAAAAAAAAAAAAAAGAAAGTTTCCAACATGAAAATCTTCAACTTCAAGCCAAGTTGTAAGAACTTTTGCTTCTATTTCTTCTTCAATTGGTAAATTAAAGACATTGTCACAGGATGAAGGATGTGAGAAATTATTGTCTGAGTCTTCAGAAAGGGTTTGAGAGGTTGTCATCTTTTTCAGTTTTTTGACTGACTTCTTAGTTGCTGTTTTGCTTTAAGGCGTTTGTTGAAATATCTTTTTCTTCATCTCTTTTATTTTCTAAGCAGCTTTCAATATTTTTTTAATTTATTATTTTTTCTTTCCTTGAGAGTGTCCTTCAGAATTCATGATGTCCCTCAGCCATCGATTTTGCGAGGAGGTGCCTTAGGAAAAGGCCTCAGCATTTCAGATGTTACCAAGGGGCAGGTGGAGAGCTATGTTTTGTGTGTATGATGGACCTGTTCCTAGGTGCTATGTTTTTTGTGTTCGTAGGTACAACAATACGTCATTTTGACTTTTGGCATCTGTTGGAACTTCTGCTCTATGGGTATGGTAGATTAATAATCAAAAATAAAACACTTAATTTATACCAAACTGAAGTGAGCATGAGTTTTTATGCATCCCAAAAAGCACAAACATAAGAAAAATGTTTTGGAATGATTCTTGTTCGTAGATACACCCAAAAAATGAAAAAATGGAATTGTGAATTACCCCTTTGTTCGATTAGGCTGAGACCACGCATGCACCTGACTTGTCAAGCCACGCCCTCCTGGCCTCCACCCACATACTTGCCAAGTTTACCCGAGATTTCAGGAGCCGTGTTCGTAGGTACACCTGTTCATAGGGACAATGGTCTCCCCTACTGATAAATTCTGGTTGAACACTCCAGAGTGCAAATGTTTTTGTTCTCGTCATTAGAGAATGGGCTCAATTTTTCAAAATTCTATTCTTTATCTAAGGTATTATAGACCCAAAGATGTAGATATCCTTTTATTTCTTCAAAGCTGTTTCAAGACATTCTTTCTTGCACAATTGGAATTTTCGAAAGACCTCCAAGAATTCTGTCTGGTATCTAAGGGCTTTCTCCAAGCAGCTTTTAATATTTCTTAACCCTGGTTCCTGAGTTCAATGTATTGTGCCTCTGCTTGCGAGAAAAAGACAAAATGTAGCCATGCAGTTTAAGCTTACTGTGAAGTTACCAGTTTGATTTAAGATTGGTGTCAGGAGAAAAAGATAAAAGTAATGATGAAAAATATTTTTGAAATAATTTAAAAAGGCAAAACACTGAAAATATGCATCAGAAGTTTAATCAGGAAAGAAACAAGAGGGGGTAAACCCTTCTTAATCACTTCCAGAAACACAGTTATGTGATTCCTAGTGTTAAAAGTCTTAAAATCATAGTAATAGTAAGAAGGCATTTTGCCAAACTTCTAGTCTCTAGTGGTTATTATCCTATTTTGAATATTTTTATGGTCAGTATGCCTACGTATTTTTGATATTATTTTCTGCCCTTATGTTCGACCTCTAATCCCTTAATGGTGTCAATTAGGTGTATCTCAGCCATTACAAGTGGCAGTTTCTGCGTGAATCAGATTTAACTGTGGATGTGAGCGTAGGGTGAACAACAGCATTGACAATCATAGAAAATCCACGTTAGGGATGCTATTATCCAGTAATTGTAAAATTTCTATTAATTTCATATTTAGTAGTAGCTGGTATTGCTTGTATTTAGGAAATACATAAGTGACAGTATAATTGTGACATGCACTGTAATGCACAGTGACATTGAATCTCTTTAGTCATAATTGCCTGGCAGAAAACCATACAATATTTAATATTTCCCTGTTCCAACGTACAATTATTAATAATTTCCTGACAAAGTTAAGGAACACATTTGGTGCTCTGTTGAATTTTATTGATGTTTTTGCAGTATTAATAATTTAATATATTTTGTAGACAAAGACTTTGTGGATCATAAAAGTTCTTAAAAAATATTTTATTTTGATTTTATGCTGAGGTTTCACCCAACATTGCAGAGCTTATTTTGTTTAGAGTTGAACCTTTTTACTATTTGAATTATCATGAAACGTACTTATTTTACATTTTACCCAATTATAACATTGTTGTTCAGAGTTATTTAGTGTATTGAAAACTACAAAATATACTAACAATTGTTCATGTGATCTCTTAGTGATACCCTCAAAAATATTAATAACTACCTATTTCTGAGGAGCTAGAGATATTTAAAAATTGTTCTGTTTACGATAAGTTGTTGAGAACTTTTTATTCATTTAAACTAAATTTCTACTTTTGTCCTGTGTTGCTTACATTTCAGTTTTTGGATGTTGCCTTGTCTTATCTTGAAGAAAATGGTTATGGGAAATTTGTCTACTAACACACTTGACCCAGCCATAAATGAAGCTGTTGACTTTATGGTGGAAAGGGTGAGTAAATTTGCAGATATTTAATTTCAGAAATTATTGTAAGTATGTAATTGTTAATTTGTTATTGGTGATTTTTATAATTCATGTTGATTGAACTGGTTTAATATATTTATTCAATAACTTTGTTAGTGAGAACTTAATTCAATGAGTTAAAAATGACAATATGATCCTTTGTTAATGAAATCCAAATTGGAAATATATAATATTGCAATCGATGTGTTAAATCGATCACAGTGATGTAGATTTCATCATTTACTAGTAACTCAAAAACAGAATGGAAAAGATTTTCATATACATAATAAATTTCAATTAACCAACCACTATATTGCATTGTTGTTCAGTTTGATGATATCCTGAAATGTTCTTTTAGAGAACAGAATAGAGCATGATGATAGGATGTTGTCCATTGTTTGCATAGGCTTCTACATGCACAACCCCCATCTAGCCATTAGGCCCTTATCATGGTAACTTGTGATCAAAGGTAATTCAGTTGCAACCTACTTTCCTATGAACCTTCAGTTTTCCTAATAAGGAGGTCAGGTGGTTTTGGTGGTGTAACAATATTGGACTATTATTCCAAAGTTTGTAGATTCAAAACTCGCAACCCGTGTCTGAGAGCACTTGTTCTTGTTTTGGTAATTTGGCAACCGTGTCCCGTTGCCTACTTTCAAGACAGCCATGCCTGGCACGCCGAAACAGCAGAGCAGGAGGTAACCATCAGGTCATAAGCTGCAGCAACTTTCCTGTTTCTGTGTTTTCCCATTCAAGGCTTTACGTGGGCAGGTACGTGGCTCACACGCCAGAATATTTTCGCGCTGCACAGAGTAAGTGGTGTGGGGTAGATTGGGCTGGGCTGAGACATGAGTGGGGAAACAAAACATATTTTTAAGCAATTCTGTCCAGTATGCTTTAGAAACAAAACTAAAATACTGAAATACTGGAGGAAAGTTATGACTGATTTATCGATATATTAACAACAACAACAACGACGTAACAAGAATTATTATTTAATGAGAGCAACCTCAGAGAGAAATCAGAAAGATATCTCTTGAAATATTACCGCCAAGCTCTACATTATTTATAACAATAATAATGTATTATTATTAGTAGTAGTAGTAGTAGTAGTAGTAGTAGTATGCAATCTGCATATTAAGCAAATAAAATCTAATAAAATTATTAATAATACTAATAAAATATTAATAATAGTAAATTAATAATTATTGAAAATAATAAAAAAATATTAAAATATAATTTCCTTAAAATGACAAAAATACTCACCTTGGAGTAAATGCTTAAAATGACCACCATTTACCAAGAGATAGGCGTTCACTCTTTTCAGTGTTGTGGCTGCAGTATGTTGAAGAGGAACAAGGACAGAAGGAGTGCTTTCTCTTTCTTCCAACTAAAATTTTCTCAGCCTGAAATCTGAGATCACGAGTCCAGGGGTCGCTAAAAGTGAAAGGGATGCCCAAGGTATTTCACACATTGCCAACTTGCCAAAACAAGAGGTGGAGTTTCCAGACATTGGTTGCGAGTTACAATAAAGACCCGTGATTTCATAGATTATTAGTACATATGAATTTGATCACTAGTGTTGTGGCACGAGGAATGTGGCCATCCCAGTGCTGGCTACATAAAAGGAACAAGGGGAGGGGAGATTTTATTGTGTCATGAATGCATGAACTATAAATATGGCAGTAAAAAGTAATGTACTTCAGCTTCTGGGTGAATGACCCCTATTTCGATCAGGGATTTCATCCAGTTTCCCTGATTCATTGAACAAATGTTGAAATGGCCTGTGGTTTTGCTTCTGGACATGTAGTTTCACTATTGGCATGTTTTGTTGACCTCTCCTCTTGCTTGTAGTAGTAGGAGTAGAGCTATCGTGTGTGTTGCTATTTTGTTAGCAGTACTGTAAAATCAAATCTGAAGTTCATTGACTGATGCAAATAAATTTTCCATATCTTGGGAGCAAAAATTTCTTGTTTTTCAAATGTCGCTGACCTCATTTTGTAGGAGGGGCTTATAGGAGGGAGAAGAGATTCTAGAATTCATGTCCAAGAAAAACTCACCAAGGTTCAAGAAAACAAATGTAATCATGACAACCCTGCTACTCAGACATGACACCGCAAAATACAACACAAATCCACCAAGCAAACAAGGAAATCATGTTCCTTATCTAGGAACTCTCAAATTAAAATTGCAGACCTTGGATTCTTGGACAGAATAAATATTTTACTCGCCATTGTCTGCATCTTTCCATATAAGGGAAACAGTCTTTCTGCACTCCTCACATCACTCATCTCTCGACCTCCTTCTTCCATGATACAAAGATACAAATCTGCCACCTCCATCACTCTCAACCCTTCACCCCCACCTAAACCCCATTCCCCCTTTTAGTCACTCGTGGACCTAGTCAGTCTTCCTAATCCTTGCTTCCATTAGGGTTTCCACACCTCGTCAACCTTCCCAACCTTTTGCTTCTGTTGTGGTTTCCACACCATCACCACAACAATCACACATTACTTCTTTTTACAACTTCAGCCAAATATGTAAGAAGACACCCCTTTACTTTTAACAATCAAGACAACACACCTGTGTTAGAAATTTTAAGAAAGATAGTGTCCTCAGTGTACTTTACCAAAATATTCAATACATTCATAAAATATTTGAACAACTTGAGACAATACTAGAAAAAATTTCTATTCATGTAGGAGTCATTACTGAACATGGTCTTAAGTATAATGAAATTGATACGATTAACTTCTCCAACTATAAACTTCATGAATGTTTCTGTAGAGAACTCAATAGAAGTGGCGGTGTTGCAATAATAGTGCAGAATAGTTGAACTTGCAAATCAATATTCTGGATTAGAGACATGAATATCGAAATGACTTTTGAAGTAGCAGGTGTAGATGTAAACACAATGAAAGGGAACATAAAAATATAATAGGCACATATAGATCCCCAAATTCTAGTGTTAATGACTTTCTACTCAGGTTTCAAGAACTTTTAACTAAACTCTTACAGGGTGACCAGTGACTTGGAATCCTTGAAAACTGGGGAAAAAAACAGCAATTTGAAAAAAAACTGGAAGAACTAGGGGAAAAAAAGGAATCTTGATTTGAAAAACGAGATTTTTTGTTATTTTCAGATTTTCCCTCAAGATTTTGCACAAATTCACATACGGTATCTTATTCAGTAAAGTGCAGAATTCAACTCAGTACATGATTATGGCAAGTCTTAATATCGAAGTATGAGAAGTGTCACAAGTTTTCTTGAAGATTGCGGAGTTCTTGACTCACATATAAGACAACTTCAAACACTGTCGCTTGTATAGGTGCAACATGGGTAGAGAACCTAGCATTACATAGCATCTATATGGTTGCCTGTGGGTTGCACGTGCATGGGCGAGATATTTGTTGGAACAAACATCTCACTGGGAACTCAATAGCTGAGTTTCGATTAGTTCTTTTACTACAATACACACATTTACTACAATACTTGTAAATTTGAGTTTCGATTACTATCGCGCCTTTTCTTTGGTGACATCCGCGGTACCAGTTTGCTATTATTCCAATTGAAACAAACATGTTAACACGTTCGTGATATTCATAGGGAATTTTAAATTCTTTTGTAGAAGAGCACAGTCGAAGCTATCTTTGCTTATAGTCTATATGGAGATTAAGAGTGACAGTTTCCAAATTAATAGGGAGCACGAAGAAAATGAACATCCGGAGATCTTGACAGGGTTGATTGCCAGGAAATGAGAGTAAACCCTATATCTGTTGCTGACTTGTTCCCTAAGGCAACACAGATAATAATATGAAATTAAAATGAAAATGTTGTTACAAAATTTATGGTACTCAATTTTTTCAATTTTTCTTTCATGCAAAGTATTGGAAATAATGCTAATATAATTCATACCCAATCAATTCAATGTGCCTGTGGTGCATTCCAGCATTTATTTCAATAGCCAGGAACACTAGTCATTTCAAACTTTTACAAATGAAACATACCATAATCAGTGATCAAAATTTCTTGAAGTAAAAAAGTAATTTGTTAGTTCAAAGTTAATTTATTACCTTCCATTAATCTACTTTCTTATATAAGAATAGCAGTAGCTTTCAAAAACCTCTCAAATTGTGTTCACAAAGCACATGAAATTCTAAACGCGCAACTATGATGCCAAATTACACCAAAAATACTCATATTTTGAAAAAATATAACATGACCTTATTTGAAGATCTTTTTTTGATGAACATATTCCATTAAGAAAAAAATTGTATCTTCATAATTAAAGTTGCAAGAAGACGCAGAAAATTTTTTAATTTTTTCAATTTTCAAAAAATCAGGTATATCAGCCAATATGAGACCTGCACCATTCTCTTAAGCTCACTAAGGACCAAATTGAATAAAAAAAATTTGGGCTGTTTTTAAGAAAAATTTAATAAAAAAGGCAATGTTTTACACAAAATTTCGCAAATAATTCTCATTTTCAAAAGATTAAACGTGACATGATTTAAAGATCTGTTTTTGATTAATACATTTTTCTAAGAAAAAATAATCTTCATAATTGTAGTTGTAGTTAAAAATGAAAATTTTCAACAAACATGAGCCCTGCACTCTTAAACATCCTATATGCCATCCAGGGTAAAATTGTATAAAAATCATTGATGCCATTTTTGAGAAAAAAAATTGTGAAAACAAACTAAAAAATTGCCAATATTTCACACAAAATTAAGCAAAAAGTACTCAGATTTTCGAAAATTGTGCATGACAATATTTCAAAATCTATCTTTAAGGAACAGATTTTATTAAGGGGAAAAATCTCTATCTTCATAATTCTAGTTGTAGGAAGACGCCGGAAAATGTAGAACTGCTGCAATTTTCAAAAAAATCAGGGTTTTCAACGAACATGAAACCTGCACTATTCTCTTAAACGACCTTCACACTATCCAACAACAAAATTTAATCAAAAACGATGGAGCCATTTCTTTGAACATTTTGAAAATCTCCCAGGGCTTCATGTAATGTACCCCCCAAAATTAAAATATTGGTTACAAATTTAGGGGGCTGCGACTTTGCCAGATCGATTCAGGAGTATCAATTTTCAAGAAAGTTGGCTGAATGGTTTAGCCGCTAGCGTTGTTCACTGTCTGACAGGCAGATGGATCGACGTTTTGCCGACAACCGAGTTTTCGGTATCAACAGCCCACAAAACATGGATTCTGGCTACAACATGTGTTAGCGGATTTCTTTTCTAAATTTAGCAACTGTATTTATTCACTTTTTCATTATTAGGGCCTGGCAATAAGAGTTTTTCTGCCAACATTTCACCACATTTTTCCGCAGCATTACATAACTTTCTCTCAACTCGTAAGTGGTAGAAAGTAAAAATATGTTCTAACATGTGAAAAATAACCTGGAAAATTTATATTCTCAGACCTGGAAAACCAGGAAAAAATCTTGAATTCCAAAAAGGCAGATCGCTGGTCACCCTGTCTTAGGTAACCACAAGTTAATTATTTTGGGAGGTCTGAACATTAATATTGAACCTAATGAATTACATGATTTACTAAAGAGCTTCAATCTTCATGATGTGGAGTTGGGGCCAACACGTGTTACAACCCATTCCAACTCTACCATGGAATTCAAACATTGAAATGAATACTCTTCTCATAATATTGATTTTCATCTATCTGATCTACTGATTTTCATCTATCTCATCTATCTGCACAAATCATAAAATCAATTTCCCCATTAGTCTTGAACTACCTCAACACACATTCACTAGCGAAACAAGTGACACTAAACTACATTTGCTAAAGGAATGTCTCCTAAAAGGTAAATGGACTGAAATACTCAATAGTAATGATACCAATGAGAAGTGGAACTTGTTCTTGGGTGCATAAAATTATCATTTGAATATTGCATGTCTCATTATTAGAGGCAAATGAATGTAGTGATGAAACCCAAAATTAAGCTTCCTAATGACATTCTTGTTCTTAGAAATAAAATGATAAACATGTATGACCTGTTCAGAGATACTAAGAACTCCTTTTATTATGAGATGTATAAACAGTTTAAAAAACAATATAGGCTAAAACTGACGATTGAGAAAGCTTACCAATTAATTCATAAAGTTAACAACTCAACAAACAGATCCAAAACATTATGGAATATAATTGACAGTGCGAAAATTCAGACTCACAAAAACATACACCAACTGCATGAAGGCATTTTTCTTGATAATCCTTTTGATATTTGTAGGACCTTTAACTGCTATTTCTTAAATTCAAAGCAGGACACTGTAACCAGTAATACTAGTAATACTTAATCTTCTGGAACTTCAAATGTTTCTCCATCATACAAATCCTACTGAAGTCAATCGACTGATAAATTCCCTCAAAAATAGTTGCTCCTAAGGGGATGATGAAATATCTCCACCACCACTGCTGCTGTGGAATTCATACACAAAATCATTGAAAATTTGGAATCGAAAGGAAAACCGCAGGTATATTCATTGGTCTTTCAAAGGCATTGGATAGAGTATCTCATGAAAAACTGTTAACAAAACTAGATTATTATAGAATAAGGAGTGGAGTGAATGATTTCATTAGATCATACCTCACAGGACGTAAGCAATGTATAAAGATCTTCTGGCAATCTGAAAATTTCTCATTTTCTAAAGTTAAATCACATTTTGGTACAATTACCACGGGTGTTCTGCAAGGATCTGTGCTTGAACCTGTGCAATTTCTATATGTTAATATATGTATGTTATATATGTTAATGATATTCCTAGCTATCTGATTTCTCTGTAATTTCTTCTGCAGATGATATGACATTAATAAGCAGTGGGCACAATATTTGTCATCTAGAAACTAATCTGACTGAATCATTAAAATCAATTAAAAGTTATTTGTCCACAAATGCATTGAAATTAAATATTGATAAAACTGTATTCATCATCTTGAAATGTCATCACAGATACCAAGTCTAAAACATAAAAGTGGAAGTAGACAAAGAATCAGTGAATCAAACTGTCATAAGTTTTTAGGAATATTCATAGATCAAAACTTAACTTACAACAAACAAGTTGACACACTTTGTAATAAAATAAACTCCAGTAATTTCCTCCTGAGAATCTTTTCCAGATACTGGGAAACAGATTCACTTCTGTCAGTCTGTTATGGCATAATCTTCTCACAACTTCAATATGGGGAACACAAAAAAATATGGATAGATTAATGTTACTACAAAAGAAATGTACCAGAAGCATTTTCAAACTGAATCAAAGACAGTCCTTCTTTATTAAATATGAATTACTGACTCTTGAAGCACTCTCCTCTTACAAAATATTACTGCTATTGAGAAATAATCAGAATTAATATCTTGTGAGTAATAAAGAGGTACATAATTATCATACTAGAGGACATAGGGAATATCACAGGACACTAGCAAGTCTTCAACTAATAAAGATCCTTTGTGCATTGCTGCACAGCTTGTTAATAATCTCCTAGTCACTATAATATCAGCGGATAATAAAAAATTCAAAACATTGCTTAAACTTCACCTTATTAGTGTGTGTCCATGTACAATATCTGAATTGCTTTAACTTTTCTGTAATTAAATACCATGTACTGCTACAAGAGTGACCACACGTTGTACCAGTCATTCAGTTCAATTAGGCAAGGTACTATTTAGTACTGTAGTAAATAATGTAATTATATGTCAGGATATTGTAAGTTAAATAAACTAGTACTGTAAGATAATGGAATTACTGTAATTGTAAGTTATTTTCCACTGTATCGTAATCTGCTAGTTTATTAATGTAATGCATTGTTAATGTTATTTTAATTTGGTAATGTGACTTTGTGTAATTTAAAATATTAAAACTTTATTAATGTTTGTTGTGAGCACTTGCATGCTTTATTAATCATGTAAATTTTCAAGTAAACTATTTGAATTATTACTATAAAATATGTAATATAATTTTAATTCCTGTTATAACTTAAATTAATTTAATTGTTTATATTAATCAATTATATATATATTTTTAATACATAATTTAAACTTGTTAAATTATTTCTGTAAGTGAATGTAGTTTAAAAAAATGTAATTAACTTACTGTAATTTCATTTAATTTCTAGACTGACTTTGCTTGATACTTTCTGGAAGTTTATAAGCTATAAAATTATTATTATTATTATGATTCAAGAAATCATGCGCAGATTATGCTTCTCTCCCATACGTCACACTCAGATTTAGTGTTCTGACAAAAGTAAATCAAATCAAATACCCTCCACTCAGGCCACTTGCCAGGATTTGTTTTCCGAAATCCCCTGAGCTGTACTCAAAATCATATCTGCTCAGATGTGTGCTCAAATGTGGTGACTTAAAAAATAACATGCCTGTTTCATAGCCAGCAAAGTGATTTTAATAAATTCCCATGTTTCCTATATGAATGGGATTGTGAGGCACAAGATCAGCATTGTTCTAGAAAGAATTGATCTGTAAGAAAATCTTTAAAGACAGAAAAAAAGAACATTCTACGGGAACATCCTGTAGATGAACACAAGATTCTGCTACCTCAATTGCACATAAAATTAGGACTCGTGAAACAATTTGTGAAGGCCTTACCTAAAAATGGGCGTTTCAAATACCTTTGTGAAAAGTTTCTGCAATTGTCTGAAACAAAATAAGAAGAGGATATTTTCATTGGGTCTGATGTTAGAGAAATGTTTGATCATCAATTTTTAACTATGTAAGCGTGGATTGCATTTAAACTCATTATAATAAGTTCCTAGGTAACAAAAAAGACCCAGACTATCAAGCATTTCTTGCCAATATGCTGGATGCCTTAATGACCCTCAAGGTTCACTTTTTAAAAACATTTACAGTTCTTTCCAGACAATTTAGGTGATATAAGTAAAGAACAAGGTGAGCGTTTTCATCATCTAGAAGCGATGGAAAAATGTTATCATGGCCGCTGGAATACCAACGTGATGAGAGATTACTGTTCGTCACTTCACCGAGAGAGTCAGCAAACAGTGCATAGGAGAAAAAGCTAAATCAGGGGCTTTAAAGAAAAGAGACCAAGAAAATATACAACAATGAACATGTAATGCCTTTGTAGAATGTAATGTTAAGAATATCTTGTGTGTTTAAATATAGTTCTATTGGTATTTTAAAAGTTGTTTACTTTTCATTTTTATTGCATATTCAGCATATTTTCCCTTATCTTACTAGATCAAATTGTGGCCAAACTGTGGGTGATGGAAACAAACCAAGTTCAGAGGTGGATACAGCCCCCCCAAAAAAACTATAAAAATCAACTATTAAGATTTAAAAAGTTTTTTGAAACCTTTTTTTAATTGGCCTGTGTAATTTTCTATTTGCCAAAAGAGTTATACAGTGATAAGTTTCAAGCAGCGTCAAAGTGTAATGACTTAAAAGTGGTATAAAACAAGAATTAACACACAATATACAATATATAAGAAAATCATAAAGTATGTAAGATACACACATACATACAAAGTACTTTGTAAAACTAATACATTTTCTATTACATTAGTTCTTTTAATTTATAGGGGCATATTCCTAATAAACACTTTTTCAACAAGTCATTGAATTTCTTTTCTTCACTTACATCTTTAATATTTTTAGGAAGTTTATTATATAGTAAGTTGGCTCTGTGTTGGGGGCTTTTATTTGTTGAGGCCCTAAATGTAAATATCCTGTGGTAGTTCTCTTTGCCTCTAGTACTATAATTATGCAATTCACTATTATGAAAGAAGTGTAAGCTGGATTTCTTTCTGAAGAGGGTAATGATTTAATAAGCATAAAGGGCTATTACAGTCAGTATGTTGTGCATGGTGTAGTAATTCTTACATCACCGTGTAGGTTTTAGTTTGACAATGCATCTAAGGGCTCTTTTTTGTAGAATCATAATTCTGTTCATGTTTAGAATGGTTCTATTACCCCATATTTCTACACCATATTCAATATATGGATGTATTATCCCATAATATATTATTTTAAGTGTATTAGTTGTCATGTATTTCCTAAAATATGTTAATAAGAAGGTATTAGAGCTTATTTTATTACTTATTTCATTAATGTGCTTATTGAAAGTTAGACTTTCAACAGTATATATTCCAAGAAATGTATGCCACTCAATTTGTTTTATAGTTTCATTTTTTACCTCAACATGAGTATAGTTATTTGAAATCTTAGTTTGATAAATTAATGTACATTCCTCTTTTTTTCTTTTTTTTTTCTTTTCTTTTCTTTTCTTTTCTTTTCTTTTCTTTTCTTTTCTTTTCTTTTCTTTTCTTTTCTTTTCTTTCTTTCTTCAGAATTTAAGATTCATGTTTAAGTTGCAAGATATATGTTCCATTCAATTTGTTGTTTTTTCATCTAGTGTAATTAAGTCTTTAGCATTACTAACAACTGAGGTGTCATCTGCATATGATATTAATTTATAATCTCTAGTCTTGGGAAAATCATTTACATGTAATAGAAATAGTAGAGAACCAAGTACTGACCCTTGTGGAACACCTGAAATTACTGTATCAAACTGTATTTTATCAATTGAATGTTCATATTCCCAAAAAATTTCTGTACATTGCTTACGATTTATTAGGTATTATTGCAAAAGTTTATTCTTCCTCTCAAACCCAAACATTCCATTTTTTGAAGAAGGAAGTTGTAGGGCACTGTATCAAAAGCCTTTGATAGATTTATAAAAATACTTGCTGTATGTAGATTATTTTCATGCTGATAAAATACTTCATTTATAAAATCGTATGCTGCTGCAACATTTGACATGCCATGTTGATATTTTACCAAAACATTGTTACATTTCATAAAATTATATTCTTTTTGATATAACTTTTTCAAAAAGTTTAGTAAAACTTGATGAGATAGTGATGGGTTGATAATTATTTATATCTATTACATTTCCTTTCTTAAAGAGGTCTTACTATGCTAATTTTTAGAATATCTGGGAAAATTCCATCACTTGGTGAATTAGTTATTAGATGCTCTAGTATTTTTAGGAAACCACATTTGCATTCCCTAAGTATTAGAGACAATACTTAATCCCACCCAGAGGATTTGCTGCACTTAAAAGTGCAAAGTAGTTGATTGATCTCTGTAGTGTCAGTAGACTTTATGAACATAGTATTTGTAATTAAGGTTTTTGAATTTCATTCTGGAGATTGATTTTTTTCATGCCCTTCATTTATAAAAAATTTATTAAAGGCAGAGCTAACTTCCTCTGCCTCACTTACTATTTCACTTTCTTGAAACAGTTTTAAGTTTTGACATTTGTTGTCTTGTATCTTTCTCCTAGTTACTGGATATGAAGTATTTAGATGATTATTAAATACTTGAATAAATAATTCCCATTTTTTGTTAGAATTTTGTTCAGAATATACTTCTACACATTTTTCACTTTGAATTATTTCTTTTAATTGACACAATTTAGTTTCCCTAGTATCTCTTACATAGCAAAAGGGTTAGGTTTCTCCGTTAAATAATTAAAATTATGTGTTTTTATGATGTGATCAATGGATGTGATTCAATGGACTGGAATGATCAGTGATTCTAGTGGGCCCAAGTACTATATCGCATAGATTATACTCTGTTATTAGGTCATTAAGAATTTCATTCCCCGTATCAATATTTATATCCCCTAATAGCACTATTTTACCTTTGTTATTACCAAGCTTCACTAGTAATTCTTCAAGTTTGTCAATGAAATCATTAATAACATATCCTGGTGATCGATAGATTCCCAGTATTTTGATATTTTCCTTATCTGATAATACTTTAATACCTTTAATTTCAAATCACATTTCTACACTATGCTTACTAATCCAGTTAATTTCTTCACATTACACTCTCTTTTGCATAGATGACAACTCCTCCAATTTTATGTCATACTCTACAGAATTGACCCATTAAATTATAGTTTACAAAATTAATTTTTTTTAAAATTTCATTGATCCCTAACCCATGTTTAGTGAAAACACAGATGTGTGGATTTTTATCATTTATAATTATTTCCAGCTGATCACACTTATTACTTATACACTGAACATGTTGATGTAATATATTAATTGATTTACTTACTGCACTATTTGAACCACCGCAGGATATTCCTAGCTTCCCAACTCATTAACACTAATGCCCTCATTGTTTCTACACAGACAGACACACAAACAGAGACAGACAGGCAGATTCACAGACAGACACACACGCACGTGTACACACACACACACACACACACACATTCTTACTTGTAATACATTTAACTTTATAGAATAGCATATTTGTTAGATGAATTTTCCTCCACTATCATGTGTACTGACCATGGTGGTGTGAAGATTTCTGTTCAACTTTCCAATATCTATCAAGCTTACATTTGGGTATTTGGAGCACATAAACTTAATTTTTTTATTAGTCTTCCTAATTCCTCTGTTAACACATAATTCTTCAATCAAATCATATCATTGGGAAAGATTTACAACTACAAGATTTATTTTATGATATTCTCTACAGTTCATTATCTGTACCAGTTTTCTTAGTGTGCCATCAGCTTCATTACACGATACATCATTTGATCCTTCAATCAGTATTTTGATTTTCCACTCTTCATTCTCTGTTCCCTCCACCACTGACGATAATGTTGCACTTGGCTTTACCCTTCCTATCACTTCCCTATTAGTCAGTTTTCACTCAGATTTACAGCTATTCCACCCACATGACTATCTCCAAATAGTTCAGTTTTATTTCCCACTCTCTGGAAGACGACTTGCTTGTGGAAATAGAAGAACATCATAATCAAGCCTCAAATGTCATCATCTACAATTATGCCTTCTAGTCTGGAGTGGCTAATGATCTCAAGTGTCTCAACGCCAAACTTTAATCTGATCCCTTCCTTCCTACAGCTGTGTCAGCAGTGAGAAATGGGACATAAAACTTATTCCCCATAATAAAAGCAAGCTTAAACCTCTTGGTATTTCTGCTAGAAATGATATTGCATCAAAACAACAAAATTACCTAAATGCATTGAGAGCTGAATTGGAAAAATGTATTGAGATCGGCGAGAAGATGTTGAGAATAGTTTATAGAAATGGCATCCCAATGATCGTTCAGAATCCAAAAATCTAAGTCAGAGATATTCCAGAGTACCTGCCATTAATAAACTCCACATCTATTACCAGAAAGTCAGAGGCTTGTGTACGAAAATTGCGGACTTGCAGAAATCTATCTGTTCAAGTCATTGTGTATGACATTATGATCTTGAGCGAGACATTGCTCACTCCAGCATATGTGAATGAGGAGGAGGCATTCTCATCGCAGACAGAGATTCCTTGACTTCATTTCTGGTCACTGTTGGTGCCCTAAACATCGAACATCTTTTTGTTAAAATTTTACTTAACGGGATCTGTCTGATTGTTGGGGTTGTATATCTCCATGCTCCAATACATCATTATATGATACATATGCTAACGATCTTCTAAATGTTGCTGAAGCAAATCCATCTGCTTCTAGGCTCGTGACCGATGATTTCAACCTTCCTGAACTTGACTGGGCACGTTTCAGCTATGACTCCCACACTTTCCCCCGATCTATTTCCCCAATTATTCAAATTATTCCACTATTCCCCCAATTATTCAAATTATCGTTTCCATGTTGGTGCGGCAGGAAGTATTATTCCGAAGGACAACATGGATAAGAGCCAAAATTTATAGCTTATTTATCCTTGAAAATAGATTTTATTACATGGGAGGGTTGTTGTTGGGTTCTTTTTTTTATTTTAAGTAGTATATGATTTAGTGTAGGGATCACAGAATTTTGAAAATGTACACACAATTCATTTTTCCCCATAGTACGTCATACGCAGTTTGAACTGTTTTTTTGACGTAAAATAAATAAATAAATAAATAAATAAAAAATCTTTCTTCTTCAGTTAATGAAGAAGTTACTACTTTTTTAAATGCGCTGGCTCTACTGAACGTGTGTCAACGTAATGATATTGTTAATCATAAAAACTCATTGCTTGATCACATCTCAAACTTTAATACTCTTGATGTACAGCGGTCTATTGATGATCTTATCAAATGTGATCCTTACCACCCTACGCTCACTTTTACACCTCTATTACATCCAGTCGAATGTGATTTAAATCCTACTTAGGTTTATGTTTTTAAAAATGCTGATTATATAACTATTTGTTCCAAACTTCTGATTGATTGGAGTTCCTGTCTTAGCAACATGGATATTAATACGAATGTGGACATCTTTTATAATTTTCTCTATTTGCTCTTCGACTGCTATGTTCCAGTGAGGCTGATTTTTGGTAGCACTTACTCACTCAGGTATTCCACAGAACTGATCTATCTCATCCAGGAAAAGAAAAGGTTACATGGAGACTAAATCAGCAAAATCAATTGACTCTTTATGATTTGTTTTCTGCCTTCAGATCCAAAGTAAAGTACGTCCGAAAGCTTTCCTATGATAATTATTGGTTGAAGAATCTGCATCTTCTAATATCAATGTTTTCTGGAATCATTTACGTTACACCACAAATCACAACCTTATCCCGTGTAATATGCACTATCGGGATATTCATTGTACCGAATTGAGTGATACTGTATCCGTTTCTCGCAATACTTCAGTAATCAATTTTCCAACACCACATCATCCCTTCTGGTATTTTCTCCAGTTTTGGTTGTTGAGAACCCTTTCATCGACAATCTTCAATAACAGTTGTCTTTGAGAAGCTTGGTTCTTTAAATCCAAGAAAGAGTTCAGGTCCCAATCTCATAACTAATCTGTTTTTGTTACATTGCAGATATGCCATAGCTAGCCCATCTATTATGTAATCAATCCCTCAGATGTGGGTCTTTTCCTAATGTTCGGAAGAAGAGCAAGATTATCCCTGTTCATAAAAAAGGAAAGTCTGTACTCACAGACTCCCAGAATGGATTCAGGGAGGGCAAGTCAACCTGTACAAACTTGGTCATATTTAAAAAGTTTGTTGATTTACTCGTTGATGCTCTCAAGTTGATACAATCTATATGGATTTTGCATAGGCATTTGACCAGGTTGATCATATGAACTTAATCCATAAACTAAGATGGGTTTGGATGATCCGATCCTTTCATGGATCATTTCTTATTTGCATAACAGACTGCAGTATGTTTCACTGAATGGTATCCATTCCGATTCCTACTGTGTACCATCTGGAGTCCCTCAGGGATCTCACGTGGCCCTTTACTTTTCAACTTCTTTATCAATGATCTCCCTACAGTCTGAAAACACAGTAATATCCTTCTTTTAGCTGATGATACTAAGATTAATCATTCGATAATTGATAGTACGCCATCAAGTTCCAACTTGATTTACTAGCTGTCAAAAATTGGTGCCTTCTGAATAACATATCATTGCACCATGACATGTGCTATACCATTAGCTTCTCCAGAAAGTGAGACACTTAGTTTTCCATATAGACTCAATGGTAGGATATTAGCTGTGGTTGACAAC
This sequence comes from Teleogryllus occipitalis, assembly GCA_011170035.1. Taxonomy (NCBI): domain Eukaryota; kingdom Metazoa; phylum Arthropoda; class Insecta; order Orthoptera; family Gryllidae; genus Teleogryllus; species Teleogryllus occipitalis. The sequence continues at coordinate 63,767 of BLKR01001704.1, read as the reverse complement.
ATCAGAGACCTTGCAGTTATCTTCAACAGTAAACTCAATTTCAACAACCACATAACAGTATTGTTAACAAAACTCTGCGATCCTTGAAACTCGTCATAATTTTGATCACTCATCACAATTTCAATCACTCTACACGATTAAACTGATCTTTAACTCACTGGTTACACCCATTCTCGAGTATGCCTGATTTGGTCTCCCTCTGGGAAGGCTGTAAATCATCTTGAGTAAGTCCAACACAGGTTATTGCACACACTTAGCATTTCGCGATGGATGCCCTATCCTGCGGTTTTGTCACATCTATGTTGATTACTACTCATTGTATAACGTTCCTCATCTTCGGGATAGAAGAACAATCTTATCTTTCTGTTTTAAATTTTGTTGGGTACAATTAATTGTAACGATTTTCTCCCTAATATTGGATTTTGGGTCCCTCGCATGTCAACATGTAATCTCTTATTATTTTCTGTCAAACCTTTGAAAACTGACTGTCAAATGAATGATATCTTCTACCATATTGCCTTCTACTGCTAACAAGTATTGTAAGCAAATTGATTTTTTCAACATTACTTACTCAAGCTATGTACATACTATCCAAGAATTGCTCCATAAAACCACCTGATGTGTAATTAGATATTGTTCCTAAATTTACTCTTTGTGACTTCATTAACCAAATATTTCCCCAAAAAAATACATCTTTTGGAGGAGGTATTTTAATACTGAAAATTCCATCTGAGTATAACATGAATTTTGTGTAATCGTTCATTTAGGAAGAAATTCTAAATATTAAAATAAAAATTTCTGGATGTTCAAAATCAAAATAGATATTGATATAAAATGGGATCTCCTCCTTCTGCAGGATCCAAATATGATGTATATAAATTTCGTTCTGTTAATAATATTGTAATAGTACCAGCTAAATCTAGCAATGATAATATTTTTTGACAAGTTTTTATCAGGTATTTGACAAGTTTTTATTGGTTAAGTCAGCTTAGGGCCAGCATCACTATTACTCTGCAGTGACTCTGACCAAGGTTTGAGTCCTAACAGTGGCGAATTTCGACTCACACTATGTAATTGGATCAAATTCAACCACTGTTTGCAGGAGAATTCAAGCCAGCTGCTCTGATCAGTAGTTTCCCGTGGTTTATCCAATCAGTTCCAGACGGATACTGGAGTAGTACCTTAAAAACAGGACAGGTATCATGCACAATCATTCCTTCCTGTTCTTTGACCTATCCTCTCCCCTTATGTATATACCCTTACACTTACGTACACTATATTACCACACGTCAGGAGAAAAAATGAGCTTCAAGTTCCAGCTGAGGTGGTACCCCACTGAGGGAAATAGGAGGGGCAAATCCCCCTCAAGCCAACTTATAGGTCAGTGCCGGATCTCACAATGCAGAGAGGGAAGGATCACCACCACCTCCCTGAATAAAGCATGAACTGCCTAACGGGACTAATGTCCATTGCAGTGGACATGCTTGTAATCATCAGTTAATCAGTCATTGACAAGTTTGCTTTTATGGGACAACGGCAATACTAGGTGACAGAACTGTATATTTCAGCTAATTAGGGAATAGTATTCAGCAAATGAAGGTTTTCTTCGTGCTAAAAAGAGTCAGGTTGCAGAAGATTCAATGAATCATATTCATAATTGCAATGTTAAAATTTGGAATGGCATGTCTTGAAAATTGTCCAGTAATGAATACTAACCTGAATATTTGAAAAACAGTAAAATATCCTGTTAGTAGAAATCACTGTTCTGTTAAACGAAAGCTCACGTGCAATGAACTATTAAATCCAATGAACTATTAAATCCATACCCAAACCCGTCGAGGTGGGTTGGTTTACGACCTGACGGAGAGGGTTCTCAAGAATTCCTTTCTTTCAGAAGTCATTTTTCTTCTCCCCGTTGTTCATTATCATTCTTTTATAACATTCTGTTTCTTTTCTTCTCCCTCTTCTGTTTCACTGGCCCCCTCTGTATGCTGAACGCCCACCCATGTGTTTGCCTGGCGACCCGTGTTGAAGGGAATGTGTGTCCTGGCGGTTGAGGGGTCTGTTTGTTTCTCCACTACTCACCTTGTGCTACGTTCTGCTTTGCACTTTGGGATACGTTGTTTACGTATTTTGGGGAATATTCCTTATAGGCTTCAATATGCTTGCTTTGGCCTCGGACTCTTCTAGACGAGCTGTCGGGAGCTAACTCACTCCCGATAATTAATTATTATTAATTATCTCATTAATCTAGGAATTTTACCATTACCTTGTCTGTTTATTTACGAATCAGTGGTTTTTGTCAAAAATGACTTGCTTAAGGGCAGGAATATATTTTCAGAAAATGCCGATGTGTATTACTATAACACTCGACGTAGAAATCATATTCATCAGGTGACAGTATACACTGCTCATTACAAAAAAATCACATACAATACATGTACATTATTTTATAACACTTTGCCAGATGACATTAAACGATTAAATTCGATAGAAAAGTTTAAATCCCAAGTGAAATCGTTTCTGCTGCATAACTGTTTCTAGACAATTAGAGACTATACTGAGCATCACAAGAAAAGTAACATTAATTTTAACAGTGATATTTCATGCTTTATTTATCATTTGGACTGTATAAATGAGTATAAACAACCTGTAACAAGTATTGTTCTACAGCCTCCGGGTCAATGACCCCCATTTCGATCACGTTTTTCGTCGAGTTTCCCTGATCCATTGAGCAAATGCTGAGATGGCCCCTTGTTTTGCTTCTGGACATAAATGTAACTTCATTTTCTGTGCACGTCTTCTAGAATTCATTGGGAAATACAATTATTCAAATTATCGTTTCCATGTTGTCGCGTCAGGAAGTATTCCGAAGGACAACGTGGAAATTTATTGCTTATTTATCCTTGAAAATAGATTTTATTGCATGGGAGCTTTTTTTTTTTTTCTTCAAAATTTAAGTAGTATATGACTTAGTGTAGGGATCACAGAATTTTGAAAATGTCACAATTCACTTTTCAATCACACAATTCACTTTTCCCCATAGTACATCATACGCAGTTTTAACTGTTTTTTGACGTAAAATAAATAAATAAATGGGCTTGGACCAGGTCTTGTACTGAACTCCGGGGTGAGCGGGGGGATCCACGGTGGTGCAGCGCTGTGTTATTCCCCCATTCATCCCCGTGGCAACCGTGGCACTCCGATGGAGTGTCCCCTTGTTGGGCTCCGTGGTGGGTGGGGACCACGGGGATGAATCTAATATCCATCTCATGGATACTAAACCTTCTCCCCCGCCCTCTTCCACATGGAAAAGATGTCCGGAACGAAATATTGATTTGAATAGTTTATTTTCGAAAGAAGTAGATAGTCCAAAGAAGCCTAGATTCTTCCTCATGGCATGCGCTGAGGAAGGAAAATCTTTTAAAATGGTAAATGCTGTACGTTTAGCGCGCGCAATTGAGGAAACGTATGGAAAGCTACAAGCCGTGGTGCGACAAAGGAATGGTACCGTTCTCTTTGAAGCACGTTCGGATGACCAAATAGACAAGATCATGGAAATAAAGCAGATTGCCGGCCTCCAAGTAAAAGTGACCACTCGCCCAACACTTAACCTTTGTAAGGGAGTGCTCAACCATGAGGATTTCTCTGCGGAGAGTGAGGAAGATTTAGTCGCCTTTTTTAAGAGCCAGAGTGCGACGGAAGTCTATAGGATCAAGAGGAGGGAGCATGGGTGAGAAATCCCCACTTCCACTCTAATTCTGACGTTCAACCTTCCAACTCTCCCTCAAAAGATCTCATGCGGATTCTATACTCTTCACGTACGGCAATATGTTCCCAACCCTTTGCGGCGTTTTAAGTGCCAGTGGTTTAGCCAAACACAGCAGCGGTGCATGGCAGATAACTCGGTGTGCGGTAAGTGCGGGAGGACGATGCACGAACCTGAGCCCTGCGCAACTACACCGCATTGTGTTAATTGCGAAGGTGACCACCGGCCAACTATAAGCAATGCCCTACTTTCCTGAGGGAAGGAGCAATACCGAAGATTAGAGCAGTTGACAAAGTGTCCTTTCCTGAGGCCAAACGTAGGTACCAAACGAGGAACCCTATTGATCTCTCTCGCCCCGTTTCCAATGCCGTGAAAGTTAAGACACCGAGGGTAGCAGCGGGCTGCCAAATAGAACGAGCTACTCCCCAAGTGGTGAGCTTCTCATGTCAGGTGTCTCCAGTGGATGCGTATCCTATGGGAGAGTTATTATCCATACTAAATATAAGAAGATAGAAAAGCTCAGCCGTCGCAGTCGACCAAACCTTATCCAATCCTCCTTCAATGGAGGCTGATATTAGACGCACATCTGCCTCAGACTTTGCCACAAAATGCTCATCAAAGCCACGTGTTACTCCTTCCGAAACTCGCACTGAGCGAGCATCTAGCCCCCCCCCCTGGCAATGTCTAGGACGTCTCGGCTTCGGAGGAAACTCCCGTTGGGGAAGAATCTCTGAACTTCTGGACTTGATAAACCAACTGCCCTCTCCGTTCGTGGTAGTCGGGGATGTAAATGCCCACAGTCCTCTCTGGGGCTCTTCCCACACCTGTCCGAGAGGCAGTTTATTAGAATCAGTACACAGCGAACTTGGTTATTCTGAATTCCGGTGAACCAACTCATTTTGCCGTCGCCACAAATTCGAGCACGTGTATCGATCTAGCACTCTGCAGCCCTTTTCTCGCAACCGTCGTACAATGGTCCTAAACGACCTGTGCGGAAGCGACCATTACCCCGTTATCGTCCACATTGCTCGTGGGTTGGCGCGCCCCCCTCAATGGTGTGTCGGACGAGCTGACTGGCTGACATTCCAAGCGAACGTCAGTCTATCGGAGGGCGTTTGCCAGTGTGGAAGAAATGACAGCACATTTTAACAGCGCTGTACTAGAAGTTGCGGACATTGCAATTCCCAAGTCGACCCGCAAATCGCGACATCCTTTCGTCCCGTGGTGTATCTTGGATTGCTGAAGGGTTGTTGGTGCTCGTAAGAAAGCGTTGCCGCGTCTAAAACACTATCCAACCGCGGATAACCTCATTGATTACAAGAGGTGCAGAGCGAAGGCGAGAAGAACCATTTTAGAAAGTAATGTGATGAACCCGACCTGCCGCATACGGCAACCCACGCATGTGAGCAATGCGCGCAGCACGCGGGCCGGATACCTCACAAAAAGGGGGGAAAACACCGTCACACAGAAGTGTGTCGGTAATCAGCTGACAGGTGTGCGCGTTATATTTATAAATGATGGGCGCCAAACGGGCACTTACCTGGCACCGGCATATGAGAACCTCAGGGATGAGCACTCTTGAATGAGGGCATGCACTGGGTTGCTACTATTACAATAATTACAAATTTATGTCACAGCTTAAGTGTCAATCGCCTGAATGGCGAGAACACGTTTATTGTTTGTTTTTTTGATACACTTTGGTCGGAAAGTCTCTCTTAAATTAAACTCTATTATTATTTTTTGTTACATTAGGTGACTCTTTTTTTTAATGTCTTTATAATTAATACAAAATGATAGTCGTTGAGTCTATCTCTTTCGATGATTGCACATCTGAAGTCGTCCTCAAAATAAACGCTGCCGCGAACCGCGTCGTAGCAGGGCGCAGCCATCCCGAAGCAGCAATCCTTCGCCGAACTGCCGCCCGAAGTCAGGAGGTGGATGAAAAGGCTCCGATCGGGGGGGGGGGTCACACGCCGCCCCTACTCCGTACCGGTTCAGCCTTAATGACTCGGCTGCACAATCTATCCTTACGGATCGACGCCGGCCCGTTGAAATGGAATAAATTCCAGTTTTGTGCTTTCAAACGGGGCCGCCTGCACTCCGTTGGTCGACCAACTCTAACTGCTGGCTCCAACTACCTCTCCTCAACACAGCAGTCTCTTTTATATGCCGTTCTCTCGCCTTCTATCTATGTTCTCCCAAAAATCCTCCTCTCTCGAGCTTCCTGCGTCGCATCCCCACTCTCTTTTCTAATTTTGCACATCGCTCCTTCACGTGATCGGAATTTTGAATGTTATTGGTCGAAATCTTAGTTTCTCGAATATTCGACGCGAGTCGGAAGCCGATAGGGCATTTTCTAACTAACGTCATTTTCTGGGCGCCTGATTGGTGGTCTTTGTTGTGCGTGTGTCTTGGCCAGTACACCAGAAATGAACAAAGCAGTCCTTTCTGCTGTCTCCGTGATGATTATATAAGTCCTATGGGATTACTTAGACAGTAGCCGGGATCTCTATAATTCGCTCGTTCCGGTGTCTATTGTAACCGTGGGCGGGCAGCCGCCCGCTCTTTGCCTGAAGGGCTGTCCCCGGGAGGCAATTCCACCCTAGTCGTAAATCTTTGGTTAGAACGACAGGCACATGTTCGCGCGTCTTGCGCTGAGCCGTGTCAAATCAGGGACTGTCCTAATCGGCGTGACCGAGGGGTGAGTTTGGGTCCGGCCACCAGCAATGGCCTCATTGCAGTAAATATGCATCATGGAGAACATACGTCTCCTCTCTGAATTGCCATAAGCCACCACGTCTGGTATGGAGGAAGGTGCGTCAAATTAAAGGATACCCTTTCCCAAACTCAGTGCCAGGACTTATTAAAAATGGTCAAATGATCACAGCTCGAGACGCCATGGCAGAGGAACTTGCCACTCATTATGAAAATATGTCGAGTTCGGCGAACTGTTCCCAACTTCCTTTTCCTTAAAGAAAGAATGGAAAACCGCACTTTGTATTTTTCGAGCATAGCACATGAGGATTACTACACCCCTTTCTCCATGCCTGAAATGCTTTCTGCTCTGATGCTTGTGAAAAGAACCACACCTGGTCCACGAATTTCACAACTTAATGCTGCAATATTTTCCCGAAACAGCCACGAAATTTCTTCTCCGGTTCTATAACTGTATCTGGGAAGAGCACACCATCCCTATCTTTTGGTGAGAAGGCATCATCGTCCCAGTTCCCAAGGAAGGGAAAGATCGATCACTGCCATCTAGTTATCAACCGATTTCCCTCACAAGCTGTGAATGCAAAGTGCTGGAACGCATGGTGAATCACCATCTGGTCTGGACCTTGGAGTATAAAAATCTGTTGACGCCAATCCAAAGCTGGTTTAGAAGAAACCGGTCAACCTTGGACCACCTCGTTTCGCTGGCAACAACTGTCTCTACATCGTTCATCTTGAGACATCTTGTGGCAATATTATTCGATATAGAAAAGGCTTACGATACCACTTGGAGGCACAGCATTCTGCAAACCTTGCACTCTTGGAGATGTAAGGAGAAGCTTCCTCTATTCCTGTAAAGCTTCCTTTCGAACAGATCCTTCCCTGTTCGTGTGGGTGACAGGCTTTCTCGTAGTCACCCTCTTGAAAATGGTATCCCCCAAGTCCTGAGTGTCACTCTGTTTGCCATTGCCATCAGTGGTATAGCGTCGACTGTTCGTGGATGATTTTGCCATCTTCTGTTCATCCAGCATCAGTGTGATCCAGAGGCAACTCTAAATGGTGCTCAACAAGCTCCATGAATGGAGCACGTCAACAGGCTTTAATTTTTCTGCTACTAAATGTATCGGTTTGCATTTCTGTAGGATATACCATTTGCACAGCAATCCAGTCCTTGACCTGGGAGGAAATCAGCTTCCATTCGCGGAATCTGCCTGATTCCTGTGGCTCACATTTGACAAGTCCCTCACGTGGCGTGCTCATATCCGTGGACTACAAACCAGATGTGTCTCCCCGTTAATCTTCTTCGAATGCTGAATGGCACATCATGGGGTGCCGAGCGCACTACCTTTTTACGGTTATATAGATCATTCATTCGCTCAGTTTTGGATTACGGTAGTGAAGTGTATGGCTCGGCAGCCCCCTCCACTCTGCGACCCATCAATAGTATACACCACGCTGGTATCCATCTCTCAACAGGTGCGTACCGTACCAACCGAATTGAGTGCCTTCTAGCCGAGGCTGGTGAGCCCTCCTTAAAAAGAAGGCGGGATATTTTATTAGCATCTTACGGTGCTAAAGAATCAGGACTCTCTAATCATCCTTATCACCAAATAATTATACATCCTGAATATGTAACATCATATATTCTTCGAACATCGCTGCCTCAGCCTCCAGGTATTCGATTGCGAAATCTTTTGCGGGACCTTAATGTTGACCTTCCCACCCCTGTGAAACCAAGTCACCCCGTTCCCCCTTGGAAACTCCTCCATCCAAATATTGACCTCAGACTATCTAATCTTCCCAAACAAACGACTAGTCCTCTTGTTTACCAGATTCATTTTCAGGAGATGAGGGTAGCCTATCCACATAGTGTATTCTTATACACAGATGGTTCATCGTGCAACGACACAGTGGCATGTAGTTTTTACTGTATCATAGTGACCAAATTATATCGGCTACATTCTCAGTGCAGTACCTTCACTGCTGAAATGTATGCAATTCTTGAAGCCCTAAAATACATCGAGTCAGCGACTTTGCGCTGAGCAGTTCTCTGTTCTGATTCTCTCAGCTCACTATAAGCTATTTCCCGTTCTTCCTCAGACTACCTGATGGAATCAATTCAAAACCTTATTCATTGCCTCGTGTCTTGCCACTATGATCTGGTACTGAGTTGGATCCCAGGCCATGTGGGAATCATGGGGAACGAACTGACTGACCGAGCGGCGAAATCTGCGTCGGAGAACACTCATTTTGACATTCCTTGTGCGATGTTAAAGCTTTTTTAAAACGATCCATCTGTAGAGCGTGGCAAACAGAGTGGCACAATACCACCTATAAACTAAGTGCAATAAAGGATTCTGGTAATTCGTGGCGTTCCTCATCCCAACCTTCTAGGCGTGAGGAAGTTATTTTAACCCGTCTTCGTATCGGACACTGCCACTTCTCTCACAGCTTTTGAAGCATATTTTTTACAATATTTTTATAATTTGAACCCTTGTGATTTCCTAGAAAGTTTTTAATGACTTCCTTGAAAGCCATTCGTGCATTGTTTTTCGGTGTGTGTCTCATGTTTCCTTTAGAAGAACTAAATGAACTGATGAATATTTGTTCCCATTATATAAGGGAACAGCTTTCATGCTCACTGCTGAGAAGTCTATAAAAAGCCTCCAATCACTTATAATGTATTTTTCAGCTCCCAAAGAATTCACTAAACCAGGAATATCATGGCAGTATGCAAGATTCTCTTCTTGACAGAACTACGTGCCAAATTTCTCTTCACGGTGTCTATACCATGCAAATGATGTTCCTGGAGCTAGGAGGTTCTTTTCTTTTAGTCTTGATCCCAGGAGCAGCAGCCTTAGAAAGACTTAAGTCCCTTACCAAATCATTAAGTTAATTTTGTGTGAACTGTGGAGACTGCTAAACACCCTCTTCTTGAACTGGATCTGAATCACTGCAATTGTCTTCGGAGTTTGTTTAAGAGTCTGAAGATTCGTTTCAAAACGTTTCTAATGAAGGAGGCACAGGAATACCTGGTTGATGAGCGACGGGCCTTTTTGCTGTTAAGAGATTTGGATAAATGATATTTTTCGGGTTTTTTGAAATGTAGCCTGCAACGTCACACACAAAAATAACAATCATTACATGATTTTGAGGCTAATGCCAAATAATTGAAACAGCAAAAGGCATGCTTATTTTCTTCCCTTGACTCCATTTCTTTAATTGTTCAACACAAGTATGACACACTTTTTTGGGCTTCCATTTTTGTCCAGATCTCTTAGTTTTATACCAAAGTAGGCATGGTATGCCTTTTTAACATAGATTGTGATGTTCTGTCTTCTTTTTCTTGCCATAAAACTCCTACAAATGTGACAAAATATGTTAGGATTATTTTTACATTTTCTGGCAGGCATATTATTTCAAAAGATTCATTGAGTAAATAAAGCGTCCACTCAGAAATGTAATTGCTCACTAACTAAAAATTGATAGTATACTCAACATGAATCAATGTAAATGTAAGAAAAGTATTATTGCATGCTACAGTGTTGCTAAACGTAACAATTTCAACAACAAATTTTATAATATTTTGCTCGCTTTAAACAGAAATAACATCTAGATATGTCTAATATATTGGCCATAAAAGTAGTAATTGTGACAAATTGGTACGTGATAGAGAAAAACCATTTGTATTTTCAAAAACACAATGATGTACATTATAAAAAAGACGTATTGTGAAAAAATCCCCAGAATCGTGCAGACCAATGTAATTACTTCAAAAATATGAGAGAAACGATTTTTCACTAATTCTAGAGTATATAAAGGTTTTGGGGCAGTATTAAGACAAGCTAAGCTATGACCAAAATCAGGATATTAACATTTACAATTAGTGGGAGGCTTCCTGTGGTTGGTGTGACTTGACTTGTTACTGCCCATAGTCCTTCATTTGTAAAGTGGTAGTCTCATCATACTTAAGCTAATTTATGTTGGATTGTCTTTAAAGAACATGAATATCTGTTATATATTACAAGAATTAATGAATTATAATTTAGTAAAGGCAAATGTCAATGCTTTTTGACTTGGAGTGTACTATGGAATTTAGCAGTTGCCTCAGTTTTATGTGGGAATGCCCACATAAGATTTATCCAAGCACTCTGATTTTAGATATCTCATAATCAAGTGATATACCTTTCTGTTCATTTTCAGCTGGAAAGTTTATCCCAGCAGGATCTTGCATCTCGTCTCACAGTGAATTGTGCAAGTTCGTATGTAGAGCCTCAGAAATTCAGTGACTGCCCAGTGACAGTGATGGATGTCTTTGATGAATATGCTCTTGCTCAACCTGTGAGAGAAGAAATGTACAAGTTGTATCCTGATGCAAAACTTGCTCATTTGAAGAGTGGAGGAAATTTTCCATATCTTAGCCGTGGTGATGAAGTAAATCTCCACTTACAAGTAAGTTCTATATAATTTCATTGCACTAGTGAGTGGGGATTTTATGCTGTAATGTTCTAATCATAGGTAATCATAGGTAATACCACAAGTGCCTTGGAAATATTCAACAAATCCCCCTGCTGCAAAGAAAGCAGGGGATTTATCTGAAAATTTCCAAAGCACTGGTGGTACTTAATAGGATTATTCCACAAATGAAATTATGTCCAACTAAGTTCCAAAATGCGCCAAATACTATATTATATTAATGTACTTTATTCAATTAGTTTTCATATTTTGTTAGTTCAACCACAGTCGTCTGCTAGTGTAGCACAATGTGAGATCGGTACATAATCAAAATCAAGATAAATAAATGAATATTCAGACGATGACATGAAATGTATCGTCTGTAAGTATAAAGTTTTTTAGACAAACTGCCATGATTGGGGCATATTATATGTGTTCTAAACACTAACCTTGCCATTCATTTCTCCCCGGCGTCGTACACCTTTTCCCCATATCGACCTCGCATTCTGCAGTCCATTATTTACCAACGATTGTAGAATGGACTGTCCTGAAGGGCCTCCATGGAAGCGACTATTTGCCATTTTTGACCACTTAGATGTGCCATATCTTGATGTTCGCCCACCCCAGTGGTCAGTCCAGCGTGCTGATTGGGCCAAATACGGAAAAAAACTTCACATACTGGACTAATGTCTCTATGACGTTAATTGTATGGGTACCCACTTCACCGAAGCTGTTCTGAACGCCTCAAATACCACCTTTCCGAGAACGACGCGCCGACCACGACGTCCTCCTGTACCCTGCTGGAACGATAATTGCGCCACTGCGATCCTCGAGTGGAAATGTGAATTGGCAAGGATCAATAGGTTCTCTACAATTGAAAATTTAATTGAATACAAAAAGTTTAGAGCCAGAGTTAGAAGGGTCATACGCGAAACCAAAACGACGTCATGGAATGCATATCTTCTCCTTCTTGCCGTACTCCTAAAGTGGTATGGCGAAAGGTCCGTCGAATTGAGGGAAGACTTCCCCCTCCGAACGCCCCAGAATTGCTTGTGAACGGGAATATGATCACCTCCCCAGAAGACATAGCAGAGCAACTGGCTTCTCACTATGAGAATATCTCCAGTTCTTCGCAAATTTCTGTAGGTTTTCTCAATTATAAGAGGAGATGGGAAAAACACACACTGGATTTTTCAAGTGTCAGAGAAGAGGAATATAACTCCCCTTCTCTATGGAGGAATTACTGTCTGCACTCCAGGGCCTGACCAAATCAACAATCAGATGTTAAAACACCTACCCGAGAATGGGCGATCCTTCCTTCTTAGTCTCTTCAATCGTATTTGGAACGAACACACTCCTGAATTCTGACGCGAGGCTGCAGTCATTCCTAAGGGAAGAACCGAATGATTCCGTCGAGTTATCGACCGATTTCACTTACTAGCTGCGTTTGTAAGTTATTGGAGCGAATGGTTAACCGTAGTCTGGTCTGGCTCCTGGAACAAAGAAACGTTTTAACACCATTTCAGTGGGGCTTCAGGAAGCATCGGTCTACTTTGTTACTTGGTCCCTGCTTCGCAGGTATCCACTTCATATTACAACATCTTGTAGCTGTCTTCTTGGAGATTGAGGAGTCCTATGACATGACCGGGAGGCATGGTATACTTCGCCCTTTGCACTCTTGGGGGCTTAAGAGGACGGTTCCCGTTGTTTCTCGTGAACTTCCTCTCAAGTCCAAACAAAATTTGTTGTCCATAATTAGTTCTTTCAATAAGTTCATGTAGATTTGGGGGAATTTTAGTAGTTTTCGTGCATATGCAATTTTAAAAAATAACAAAAACAAGATTTTCTCAAAAACGGTCCCAAATTTTTTCTTTAAATTTTTGGTAGTATAGTAGTGCCACATATACGATCGGCATGCTTATAATTGTAAATATTTTTTCCAAAATTACGAAAATTACAAAAAAAATTCACTTGTCTCTCACGTTGCTAATATTTACATTAGCGGCGATTTCTTCACATTATTATATTTGTGAGTAAATGTGCTTTAAATAATGTCACATAAAGTTTCTCGGAAAAGTTAACTGTTTTCTGTTGAAATGAGCTCAAGTTTCTGCATTTTCAGAAACGCTCAAACGCCTGAAAAAGGAATCAATTTTTTTCAAACTTTTCCAACTGATAGTGCTAAATGCACTGTTTAACATGACGTAAAGTTCATTTTAGTGTATTCATTTGTTTGTTTGTTTTTTTCCAAAAAATACACATGTAATTTTATTAAAATATCTCTCTCGCCCTTCATATTCACATTTCAATCAATTTGCATACATTATTGCATTTGTGAGTGGAAGTGCTTCAAATGGCTTCAAATGAAGTTTTTCGAAAACTGAATAGATTTCTGTGAAAAAGAGCTTCAAATTTTGCATTTACAGTAATGCTTAATCGCCATTTTTTTAAAAACGGCGTCAAATTTTCAAAGAAAATTTGTATTTAGGACAGATTTACTCTTTATTATTCGTAAGTAATAATTCTGTTCTGCTATTAGGAAACCGAAAAGTTGGGAAAATGTCAAAAAATGTACTTTGGGCGACGATAGATGGGAGCTGACCAGAGAATGGAGCAAGACCGTAAAGCCAGTCCACACCAAGAAAATTAGAAAACTTAACTTCGAGAAAGTCTGTGCCATTCTGTAACACTTCTAGTTGATGATATTGAATAGCATACAATGAGTTAGCTGACCTAGCCACGAAAACAGCAACTTGCAAATTGTCAATTGACATTCGTTGTCCCCTCAGCAGATTCAGAAGCACACATTCATTGCATGGCAAGCGGAGTGGCACAATACCACCTTTTTAGAAAGTTTGTTGGCAGCCAACGTAGTCATCGTCTGGGTAATCTTCGGGAGGTGCCCGGCAATAACGAGTCCACGTTCCCGGGCCTCTTCTTTTTTGCGGGACAGCGGAATATATGACATTATCTGAGAGACAAGGACAGTATTGTTTGACCGCTTTTAAAATCACTGCCTCTTATTTGTTACTTGGCCTCTCCGAGCCAGTTTTAAGCTTATACATTTTTTACTAATATTATCCATCTATTAAGTCATTAATAGGCTGAAGGCTAGGCTGAATATCTTAAGGCCCCGAGGTCGGCAGCAATTCTCGAAAAGTATTGGTTAAAGAGACTTGCCACTGTTGCTGAATCGGTCACATCTCTATCGTTATATTTTGAAACAATATTCTCAACAATGTTTCTAGTTGATTTGGTCGTATATTTTATTATATTCCACGTTGCTTTTGTTTTGTTATTTGAGTTTAAAATATCCTGATGGTGTTTCATGATTTTAGCCCGCCTTATGGCTTTTCTTAACAATGATTTGTATTTTTTAAAGTAGATGAGAAAATCTTGAGATACGTTATGACGCTTAGAAATGAAAGAAAGAATTATTTTGTTTTCACATGATGTCCTAACCCCTTGTGTTATCCAAGAATTGCTTTTCCGTGAAATATTTAATTTCTTTTTGAAGAGGAATGCAAATGTTGAAATGAAAGTGTTGAGGGAAAGAATTGTATTTATCGTTTGTATCAACAGTATTATAAACCGCGTTCCTTGACTCCTGCAGCAAGTAATCAATGAATAATTTTATTTCACTTTGAGTGATGTACAATACAACACTGCCACACTGCACATTCAATTGTTTAAACTTGATTGACCAATCATTAGTATACTTGAGAATTTCTTGACGTTTCCGGGTCTCCCTGTTGATGACCTTACAAGGTTTTCCCGAAATCTATATATATAAAAGAAAGTCGTGTTAGTTACACTATTTATAACTCAAGAACGGCTGTACCGATTTGGCTGAAAATTGGTGAGCAGGAAGCTTAGAGCCAGGAGACGGACATAGGATACTGTTTATCCCGTTCGACAGCGTTCCTGCGTGAGAACGCACGTTTTTGCACGGTTTCGCACGTTTTCGCGTGATTTCGCATGTTTTCGCGTGATTTCGCACGTTTTCGCGTGATTTCGCACGTTTTCGCGTGATTTCACAGGTTTTCGCACCTTTTCGAGGGTTTTCGCACGTTTTCATGCGTTTTCGCACGTTTTCACGCGTTTTCGCATGTTTGGGCGGAACGGAGTTTTCTGTTAAGGCGGAACAGAGTTCGCCGGGTCAGCTAGTTTGTAATAGAAGAAACGTTAAACGTGCGTGACAGAACATCAGCTACGACATCTTGACCGGAAATGTGGTTGATGTCTGCAGTAAACTGTGAAATAAATGACAATCGATTAATCTGCATAGGTAGCAGTTTGTCATGTTTCTAAGTGAAGGCGTAAACTAGTGGATTATGATCTGTAAAGATGACGCAATGTTTCGAGGAAGTGTCGGAAATGTCAAACTGCCGTAAAAGTAGCAAGAAGTTCTTTATTAAA
Organism: Teleogryllus occipitalis; assembly: GCA_011170035.1. NCBI lineage: Eukaryota > Metazoa > Arthropoda > Insecta > Orthoptera > Gryllidae > Teleogryllus > Teleogryllus occipitalis. The sequence goes on along the minus strand of BLKR01001704.1, from coordinate 48,412 downwards.
TGTTGGCCTTGTAGTTTGTTTATTGGTAAGTTTTTTTGGGAAGAAAGCTAGCGGATGCCATTTGTTATTATCTAACTGGTTAAGGACTGCACCGACGGCTAAAGGCGAGGAATTGCAAAATAAACCTAATTGAGCATTGGATGGTTTAACTAGGTGGCTTGAGATAAGCTCTCTTGGGATGCCCGAAAAGCATTCTTGGATTCCGATGTCCATTGGATGATAGATTTATCCTTCATGAGGCCCAAGTATCGGCGTAGAGTAGACGTATTCGCACACTGTATTTAGATTTTAGATTTAGATTTATTACTAATTCTGCAAATAAGTTCCAGAACTTGGTGGCAGAATACACTAACTAAACATTACAAAACTTAACAACTATACAAAATTTTACAAATTTTACACACTTTACAAATTAACATAAACATTTCACCGTGCAAGCTTCCATAGCACTCCACTTCACTTCACTTCACATCACTTCATTTCACTTCACTTCGCCTCGTCTCACCTCACCATACTGCCAATCACATTTTAATGTGATTCTGACACACTCTTTTCCCTCAACTTCACATCACTGCACTACACGCCACTGCACATAATAATAATAATAATAATAATAGTAATAGTAATAGTAATAGTAATAATAATGTTATAATAATAATAGTTATAATATAACATACTTTACATAGGAGGTAATAAGACACATATAAACATCTAGGAATTTAATTTATTTTTAAATTTGCTGACATCATGAGGGAAGGGATCAAAGATTGTCACAGGCAAGTCGTTCCAGTCTCTAATAGTTCGATTCGTGAATGAATACTTCCCAACGTCCGTTTTCTGAATTCTTGTCTGAATTTTGTGCATGTGATCCGCTCTGCCGAAATATGTAGGTTTCCCTAATCGACTTTGAATTTCTTTCCACGGTCGAAAGCCTGTGTACGCTTTATACATAGCATATAGACGCGATTTCATTCTCCTTGTTTCGAGTGACTCCCATACTTTATTCCTGGTACCCCTGAAAGCAAATTTTGAAGCTCTACGCTGAACCTTTTCTAGATTTCTTTGCTGCAAAAGTCTGTATGGGTCCCAACATATCGCGCCATATTCTAATATGGGTCGCACTAATGACATATATGCCAGTTCTTTGGCACTCACTGAACTCTTTTTGAGAATCCGCATAATAAAATGCAAAGATCTCCATGCTTTCCCTACAACGAAATTTACTTGATTTTCCCATGTTAATTTACTGTCTAGCTGAACTCCTAAATATTTGCAAGACGTGACTCGAGGTATAACATTATTATTCAATTTATATGCGGTTTCATTGTAACTTCGACCCCTACCAAACGTGATGGATTTGAAAGGGGGTAATCCTGTAATACTTTAATTTTGTCTGAAAGTGCGTAACGCCTTCGGGTGTGATATTGTTCCCTGGAAAAGTGATTTTCGAGCAAAAAAATTCTGATTTTTTTATGTTAGTCTTTCGACGAGCTTGCGGAATATTAGATGCAGATCTTTTTTGTATTGGTAGTTGGAGACCGAGGATACTAAAATATCGTCTAGATAACAAAAACAACTAGAGGTAGCAAATTTTTCTAATTTCGTTGGTGTGGACTAGCTTTAAGGCTCAATTCTCTGGCCAGCTGCCATGTATCGTCACCGGTAGTACATTTTCTCAACTTTTTGGTTTCTTAATAGTAGTACCGAAATATGACTTCAAGAATATTAAGAAGAGTAAAAACCTCGTCCTAAAGAGAAATTTTCATTGAAAATTTTGAAGCCGTTTTTGAGAAAATGGCGATTAAGCATAACTCTAAATGAGAAATTGAGGCTCATTTTCACAGGAATGTATGGAATTTTCGAAAAACTTCATTTGACGTCATTTGAAGCACTTCATCACAAATTTAATAGTGTTTACAAATCGATGGATATGTGCATATTAACGGCGTTAGAGATATTTAAAAAAAAATTACATTTGTGTATTTTTTGAAAAAAACAAAAAATACACCAAAATGAACTTTACACAACTATTAAACAGTGCAATTAGTACTATCCATTGGAAAAATTGGAAGAAAAAAATTTGAGCCAATTTTGAGAAAATGGCGTTTGAGCGTTTCTGAAAATGCGGAATTTGGAGCTCTTTTTTACAGAAAATTAAAAAATGTTCGAGAAACTTTATTTGACATTATTTAAAGCACATGTATTCGTAAATCTAATAATGTGAAGAAATCGCCTCTAATGTAAATATTACCGACGTGAGAGACAAGTCAAAAAAATTACATTTTTGTAATTTAAATGAATAGAACAATATGATGTTTTTGTCATCGAATATGGTGCATTCGGTACTAGTCGTACCAAAAATTTAAAGAAAAAATTTGGAGAAGTTTTTGAGAAAATCTTGTTTTTGTATTTTTTTTTAATTGCAAATATTTCGCGCTCTATTGCACGAAAACTACGAAAATTTTTAAAAAAAGTCTGCATGGCCTTAATGAAAGAACTATTTATGGGCAACAAATTTCATTTCTAGAAAAAAATCTGTGTCTTCGATTTTATAGTTATGTTATTAATTTAATAGTCGTAGGAACACGCCGAAAAAATTCAAATTTTTGCAATTTTCGAAAATTCAGAGTTAACCGTGAAAATCGGACCTGTGCCACCTTTATAAGTGTGGTTCTTCTTACAAGAAATTTAAAGAAAAAATTTGGAGCCGTTTTTGAGAAAATTTTGAAAATGTCCGGGGGGCTTCATGTAAAGTATCCCCAAATTTTAAAGAATGTTTTTCAAAATTTCAAAGCTTTAACTAGAACCAGATGGACAGGTTTCTTCAATTTAGAAAAGATCCTACGTGTGGTTTGGGCGCTAGTGGTGTTCACGGACGGACGGACAGACAGACCGAGAGAGGGATGGACGGGCGTTTTGGAAAAAACGCTTTTTCTGTATAAGGGGCCCCTAAAATGTGTATTTCCGTATAAATCTCGAAATCGATTTTTGCGAGTATATACGCATGTATACGAGAAAGTAAAAATTGTAATCTTGAAACAGGTTGTCCATAAAACCCTGAAACGTTTGTGTGGCGTTTTGTAGTCCAAAGCTCATATATTTAAAAGCAAAATTTCCAAACTTTATTTATTTTATTTATTTATTTAGTCAAAAACTATGTGACGTATGGGGGAGAAAATCATCTGGGTCGAAATCGCTGTTTTATTTCGGCGGGATTTACAGGAATTTGCAGGTAAGCTTAAAGGAGATCAACTTTGAGAACAAAAAATAAGAACAGTTTAATCATGTAACTCTGCCGAGAAATCTAATAAATGTTTCATCAGGTATGCATATTTCACAGTCCTGGCATTTAGTCTTCTGTAATCTCCACAGGGACGCCACGTGTTGTCCTTCAGTTGCACCACGTAAACCAGAAGACCAAGGACTGTCTGAACGGTGTATAATTCCGTCATGTAACATCTTTTTGAATTCAGGCATGGCAATACAAAGCTTGTCAGGTGCAAAGCGTTGAGGACGACAAAAGATAGGAAATCCTCGTGTTACAACGATGTGATCTGGAATGTTTTATAAGTCTATGCGTTTTAGATGTAAAAAGCTCGTAGTTGTAAACATAAACACTACATTGTTACACGTTATTTCTTGTTCCAATAATTTAAAGTCATTAAGATTACACACAATTTGCATATAGTTGTTGATTGTTAGCAGTAGTAGCGTTAGTTTGACTTTCATTGTTACTAAGTGACTCAGAAGATGACAATGTCGTCACTCGTGACACTGATGATGGAGATGTCATCCAGGACATTCTGGCGATGAATTGATGATTCTTATAGTGTAAAGTTATCTGCATTACCAAAATACCTTGGTATAGTAGGTTTTGGGTGATCAGTCATATTATTTTCCTTCTTGGCTCTTTTTTATTTTATTTCTTTAGTACTAGCAGGTGGCAGTTATACTATGGACAATAAATTCAGATGGCTCAAGTTCAGTTTTGAGGTCTCTGCACTACTGACTCTCACATCATTCACGTTCTCCTCATTTCACACTAGTAGCAATCATTCAACTTTCATGTCTGCAATTAGGAATGGGAATATGAAGTTGTGGAATGAGTGCGGAGAGAGGAAATGATCCACATAAATAATTGCCTCCACCATACTATGTTTTTAGCGCCTTTTATGAAAGGGTGTTTGCAGATGAATATTTTTGGGTTGACCTTACATAGTTGCTAAGTATTCAATAGCAAAATTAATTTAATGTATACATTTTGTGAATGCTTACTAATTTGATTGAACTTTTTATTTCAGATACATCTCAGAAATTTCAAAGGCTCACCATTATCACCATTTGATGAATAGTTCCCATCTTTGCAGTACACCATATTTTCCAAAGTACTGAAATATAGAGTCTATATGACATTTTATAAAAATTGTCTTTGTAAACTTGTAGGTCAATAAACCTTGAGTATACATACCTGCTACAGTTCACATTGTGATAATAGGTGATGGATATTCACAAGGGGTGTGACATCACTTTATGCATTTAAGAAATGTAGATAATTATTCATGCAAGGGAATTCCGTATGTTGATTTGTTAATATACTTTTTATTGTAAGAGCAATGAACAATCACACTACAGAATGTCAAGACTCACAGTTTCAGTTCCACGTTGTGTAAAGTCACCAAAGGTTTACTGAAGTTACTGTTATCACTTTACAAGTTAAATTTTAATCTGGTCGTAATGCATGGCTGTGGTTAATAGTTTTGTATATAATTCATGGAATGGATATTGCCGTTCCTGAGAAAACTTTGGGGTACTTTTGTATGTAGAAAAATGTATATAATAATGAGGTTAAGTTAAGAAATGGAACAGTTTAATGAAAATATTGAAATTTCATATGACAATCTGTTTTGTGTTTCTTGTTCATACTATTTGAACATACACCAGTGTTTTTTTGCTTGGTATGTGCACTTGTTAAACAATTTGCAATAATGTTACATAAATGGGGGTCAAGCTAATGGGGAGGAGTGTCTTGAACACTACTTGTGTGTGGTTTGTCACTGTGATCATAATTTCAAATGATGCTATGGCTCAACTGCTGTTCTTCATGACTTGTTATTTATATTAATTATTCCATATTTTATAATAGGGGCACAAGGAATACATTGTACTGAATGGTTGCTGTAAATATTTTGATTTGTTTTCTTGGAAAACATCAACAGGCCTGACATGTACCTAATTTAATTTGGGAGTTTGTGTAAGTCAGCTGGAATTGTTAAATGAATACACACTTTCAAATGAAAATATATTTTTACAAGAAGATATGTACTTTTTAATTTATGTTTATCTTGTGCAATAAAATACACACATTTCCTTTGTGTACTAGTCTCGAATATTTTCATGGTTTTGTATTGCCGAATTTTTATGTATCTGATATTTCAGATAATTAATAAATCATGATTTCTTCTAAAGAAGGAAATAATTTGCAAAAGCCAGTGTGTGTGTGTCATTCAAACAAAGGTTTATGAAAACAATTATATTGAAATTAAATTAGGTGAATACAAGTATGATTTTGTTCATTTTCATTTTGTTTCAATGGTCAATTGTATGTATACGCAGTTAGTCTTAAGTTTTGTATGATAATGGAAGTAAAAGGAGGAGCAAGTTCATTGGCCAGGTTTTGAATATTTTGTATTTTGCAAATAGAATGAGAGTTGTCTGAAATGATTTTTAAACACTGGGCCTTTACCTGCTGTCAAAGTAAAATACAGTAGTCTGAAGAGATACTGAATGTATGAATTAATTAATATATTCAACTCTGGTTTTGCATATGTTATTTATAAACTTAATTTTTATAAATAAATACAACTGTAAATTATGAAATCAGAAAGTTTTATTTTAAGCTCCCTAGAATCATGTTACTAGCATGCCCATACCTTCCAAAAACAAAGAAGAAAATATTGAATATTTTTGTGTGTTTGATCCTACTTTCAAATTACCTGAAAGAGAAAAAATTGTCTGATTGTAACCCCTGGCTTATTTCACTAAATGTTAGGAAAATAAGACTTAAGTTCTTTAGCTCTGCCAGTGTTAAACTTTTGAGTTGTTCTGAAAATTTTGTGTCAGCAAGATAAATTTCTCTATGTGCTACTGCTAACAAGAGTACTACTACTTTGTAACTCCTACTTTGTGTTATATTTTTGCTTTTGAATTAGAGTTTTTATTTACTATTGTATAGTACTTTCAGAGTTTATATGCATTTTTTTACTAGAAATCTTACATATAGTAAACAGGTAAGCTGCATGTGCCCGTCTGTCTGTCCTTCACTCACAGTTATAGCTCATCCAGTTGATTGTTTAGGGCAAATGAGATGTGTTTCAATGTATGCTGTAGGGAAATGGCCATCCTTCAAAATCATTATTATTATTATTATTATTATTTGGTCACGAATTGGCCATCTCGGGACCATACAAACTTGTGGGAACCAGGACCTAGTCATAGTTATCGAGGGTAGGTGAACATGACTTTTATTGGGGGATCAGCATTTTCATGCCGAATACATTTTTACACCAAGGGTTGTTAGCCCTGGGGGATGAGGTGAAATGATGATGGAGGGAATGGGCACACATACAGACACAAATAACCATGCCCGTTATTATTGTTATTATTTTGAGGTTTTGAGGCAGGAAGACCGGTGAATCCGGTACTGTCGGACTCCCAGGCTTGGTCTACCGACTAAAACTCCGCTCGCCTTTGCCCGTATAGTCCCATGTGTGGAACCTTCTGGCGAGACATTACGTCGCACATGGAATTGGGTGTGAGTAAATGCTTTATCTACCACCAATTATGGCCTTCTGTTTGAGAATATTTTTTTAGAAGCGCTCAACGCCCAACAAAGGTTAAGAGACGTGTTGCATCAATAATGATGCAAAAAATTAAAAAAAAAAAAAAAAAAAAATGCTTTATGAAGTCTCTTGTAGTGTTCCAGTTTTCTGGAGATTGCAGCTTAGTTTCGATTGTATTTCCAGGGGTTAATTACAATCGCAATTTGTCGTAGCATTTCGATCTCTCTCCCTCCCAGGCACTGCAATTATATATAAGTGCATAGCGTCATATTCTGTGTGGCATATATAATGTAACGGGCTTTCAGCGATTTTGAACATGTAGAGGTACTTTTTTTAAATATCCATGTCGTGAAAGAGCTTGCGACAAATAGTAATCCATTGCCCCTTGGTCAGGACCGGCGCTAGGTTATTTTGCGCCCTATGCAAAATTAGATGTTTGCGCCCCCCCCCCAATAATAATAATAATAATAATGTTTAGAAATATTTTTTTAAAAGTAAAATATGTGTATATATATATATATATATATATATATATATATATATATATATATTGCGACGGAACACACGTCGTGGCTTTCCCTCCGACGCGCCGCGCATAATACAACTCTGTTGCGAGAAGGTGTCGTAAGCCCTAAGGATGTGTGAGATCGCGTGGGCGTTACCGGCGTCGTTCGACAGTCCACTGTCGTCCCGACGTCAGACCTCTCGAGTTGTTTCGAATCGCTTGCCTGGATGAGGCTTATATCTGAAAATGCACCTGGGTGGAGGATACGGGCAGGTTTGTATTCAAAGCAAAACAATTGTGGCTCTGGCATACAAGGCTGTATATTCTACAATCGAGGAATGACAAAAACAAAAAAACACACACACACACAAATTCAACGAAAATAGCCCTTGACAAACAATCACGTACAGAACGCGACCTTCGTGCTCGGAAATGAATATTCGGAGCAATTATTGCTACCTCGCTTCACAATAAATCACCTTATTTCATCATTCATTTAATGAATTGTACTTTATACACCATTTGGTGCAGGCATGCGTTGGTCTTAAGGACCTAAAGAATACAAAGTTGAACCTTCCTACTCTGAATTGCTTTCATTCCTGACAAATGGTTATTAATCCATAATACACTTCAATCACTACTTCTTAAACAAAAATCAACACAGAGCAAAATTAATCAAACTATTTACAACACCCCTTTTTAACACTTAATTAATTGGGTGACTTGTTTAAAGTGAATTAATCATTTCTGTTCTTAACATGGCTTTCATTCAAGAGTTCCACACATCAACGTTCACAAATGTGGCTTGAAATACCTAATATTTGAAAGCTTTTAAGAAACAGTGTGGTTTAGCGTCGTTCAATTACATTTCTTTCGTTTCTGCAACCGTCTGTCGCACGGGTACTCACGCTTCTCCAATGGGGTTTTACGTGAACTGGCCTGGTCGAGTGCTGCGAGCGGCGCCTTGGCGCTTCGGCGTTTGGGGACGTGGCGATCGCGCCCTACGCGACCTCCGGGGCTCTCGCTGCGCTGGCGACGTGCCGGGGTAGCCTGGCCTCCACGATCCTCCGCCCCTCCCTCTGCTGCGTTTCCGTACCAATTTTCTCGGCTGAGAATTGCCTCGGCCTCGCCTCTGCGCCCGTCTTCCTTCCCCAACACAAATGCTTCTCTGGCGGTGTTTTCAGGAATGGTTATCGCCTTGGCTCCTTGCTTCGGTGATGTGACGTAGCGGCGATGTAGAAAACTGTTCGGCGTACGCCGGAAAAGAGTCCGATTCAGCCCTCACTGAATTCACATATTTCGCTCCCACTGATACACGTTTTTTCTTTTCGTGGTGAGTTATCAACAAAAAAACGAGTACAATGTTCGTTCTCTTCCCGTATTCGGATGAGACAATCTCGCGTGAAGTTCACTGCTAGCGACTCGCGACCGGTTTCTCTTCACTAACCATCACTTATAACGGTTTTTACGTGATTTGTGAGACGCGTTCCACAGCGATCCGTCCTCCTCCGAGATTTTTCTGAGACTCCTTCAACTTCAACGGAAAAAATTTCTTGCCGTTGGCTTCCCTCGTTTTTCGGATACCGGCCAATCACAAGATCTCGTTCCCAAGCTTTTCTTTCGAATTTCTTATTCGTGGACAAGCGTTTCGCTCGGCGGGGCCGCTGCCGACGTCAGACAGTTCCGGGGTTCTCGCGCCGTGTTCAAATTAGCGAACTGCCGAAGACGGTATTTTGGGAATTTTTATATATGGTCTGGTCCGTTACCAGGGCGTATATTCGAGCTCGTCTCAATATATATATATTTTATATATATATACAAATTATTTTAAATTACATATTTAGGTGTTCCACAAATATAAGACAAATGATATTTATAAGAATAAAAGCAATTGTAATAAGTGTAAGACAAACTATTTTACAAAACTTTCAATGAAACATATTAAAATTTAACTTTACGCGCTTTTTGTTTTGCGAATTGTTTTATTAATTCAGCTAGATCAAGTACTGATGCTTCAACATGTTTGATAGATATAGTAGCTAAACTAACGAGTCTCTCTTCAGACATTTTGGAGCGTAAAAATGTTTTTATGAGTTTGAGTTTCGAAAAACTACGCTCTCCACTTGCCACGGATACTGGTACTGTTAGAAGAATCCTCAGAGCGATGAAGACATTCGGTACATTATCCTGCAGAATTTGCTGCAGTATAAATGTAAGCACTTCTTGTGGGGGTAAAGATTTTAGAAATACTGCTACTGCCAAAAGTTTGTAGCAAAGGTCTTCACCGTCAATATCTTTGTCTTCATTATGTGTTAAACATTGCTCCAAATTCTTACAGTCTTGAAGTAGCTGTTGAGATGTCTTTTGTTTCAAACTATATATGTCATACAGGAACCCAAACATAATAGTATATTGTTTCAGTAATTGAAATCGCTGTTCAACCGACTGTATGGCTGTATCTAAAACAGCATAGTAGAAATCCGCACGGGATTTTTGTTTCGGATTTTGTAGTATCTCATCTCGGCTTTCATAATCAAAATGACGTTTCTTCCTTCTGCTTCTAACATTTTCTGATTCGAAGTTCGATGAAATCTCTAGATTCTTTGCAATGTCCGTAGCATCTTGCAAAATCTGTTCAAACCCCTTCTCACTCCTACAGTCAACAAGGTAGTCCTTAGTAGATTCTAACTGCTTTATAGCTGAAGATAAATCAGAGTCCTTGGATTGCAGTAGCTTACTTGTTAGGTTGACTTCAAAAAGAATGTTGTACCACGTTACAAGGGATACTATTAACTTAAAATTGCTAATAGCATCTGCAAGGCTTTTGGCTTCAATTGGAAAGGTATTTCCCGATGAACCTGTTAGGTTTGTGTCATTGTAAATTGACATTAAAGCATCATATATATTTCCAAGCTGATATCTTAGTGGCTTTAAAGCATCGATGCGGCTCTCCCATCTGGTTTCACTCAGCGGTTTGACAGTTCTACCTGAGTCCGGTATTTGACTAATTAATACTTGCCAACGCTTAGTTGATCCGGAAAAAAAATTGAACGCCTGTTCAACCAAATAAAAAACGAGTTGCTTCCAAGCAACAGCTAGCAGCATCATTGACTACTAAGTTCAAAGAATGCGCATTGCAAGGTACAAAAAATGCCTGTGGATTAACGTTCAAAACTTTCTTTTGTACTCCATTTTCTTTACTATTCATATTACTACCATTGTCATATCCCTGTCCGCGCAAATTTTCAATTGCTAATCCCAGTTCCTCCAACTGTTTAAAAAAGAGTGTCTGCTATAAAGGCACCTGAAGTCTCTTGCAACGGTACGAACCCTAAAAAATTTTCTCTTATGGCGATTTTAGAGTCTGATTGAATCACTTCAACAAAACGTAATATCATCGTCATTTGTTCAGCATGGTTAACATCGGGGGTACAATCCAATATAATTGAATAATATTTTGCTGAATTCGCGCGAATTAAAATCTGCTCCTCTATATTCCTGACTAGAAGATGAATAAGTTCATTTTGGATTTCTTTTCCAAGGTGGTGGACCATTATCTCCTTATTTTGAGCTCTACGCACATACTCTTTCATGATTGGATCGAAAAGAGCCAAGTACTCTACGAACTTTAAAAAATTTCCATTATTAGAACTGTATAAATTTTCGTCCGTCCCGCGAAATGCTAAATTTTGCACCGCAAGAACTCTAACCAAAGCAATCAACCGTTCCAAAACTTGACGCCAATAGTGTTCCTCTTGAAAACATACTTGTTGAGTAGAATCATCTATTGTTTTTCTTTCAGTTAAGCGCATTTGGAATTCGCGCCAAGTTTGATAGTTTTCCAAATGGTGAATATTTCGCTCGTGTGAAGAAAGAATAGCACTAATGTTCTTCCAGTCTTTAGAGCCTGTTTCTTGTAAAACTGATCCACAATTTTTGTTACTAAACAATTTGCAGCAAAAGCAAAAAACTGCATCAGCTGACTCTGAGTACACCAACCACTTACAAAAAGCTTTTTCGTTATTAATTAATCTTATAATAATAATAATAATAATAATAATAATAATAATAATAATAATAATAATAAAATTGTCTTTATTTGTGGCGAGACTCAGGCCTTAAGGCCTGCTCTTCCGCCTAACCACTTTAATTAATTTACAATTTTAAAAATTACAGTTGAGGCGTTCGGATGTAATTAATATTAACTGACTTTTAATCATTCGGATGTAATTAATATTAACTGACGTGTCGCAGAAGAAGAAAAAAATCAATTTGTGCCTACCAACTACATTACTTTATCAGTATGAGCCAAATGAATTTATTGTCATTTTTTGTTCATTCTTGAAATTTTGCAAAATGGAAAGACATGATGTAAGGAACATTCTTAAAAAATGTATAATAAAATAGCTCCCACTTATTCCACTTAGAATCAATAATTCAAAATTCGCCCGAAATGTCAGTTGTCATTACCCGACAGCCTCAATTGTGAACAATAAACAAAAACAAAAAAGGGGGGTTATTTTACATTTACGTCTGGGATGCAATACTAGGGACCATCCCGGCATACGCCTTAAGCGATTGAGTAAATCCAGAAAAAACCTCAATCAGGATGGTGGCTTAAGGCCGAAATATTGAGAGGAAGAAATATCAGGGCTGAGAGTGAAAAACAAAAGAAAAGGGGAAGAGAAGAAAATGGAGGTGGACACGAGGAGATAATAAAGGAATGATAATGAAAAGGATACGGGGGGATCAGAAAGGAAAATATAGTACTTATAATTTTACAATTACATAACAACAGGTAGTGCTTGATGACATATACAATACATAATCTCAATCAGAAACATGGAAAATTACCACATTAATCATTAGGTAAAGGCACTTACGAAAGGATATCTTATACATAATAATATCTCTATATAAAATACAGAAAGTGACCACAAAATAATAGTGTGACTACTGATTTTCTTTGTAACAATAATAGTAATAAAATATATAAATAATAATAAAAGTGACAAACATCATAATTTCAGAAACATTTGTAAGCTGTAGTTTTATATAATGTTTTCTTATTTTACATTTAGAAATCTATTACATTATAGTAACAGAGTTGTATTTTAGATATAGCTATGTAATTTCTCTAATTTAAACATTGTATCAGCACTAATAGGATTAGCTTTTACTGTACCCTGAAGTAGGAAAGGAGAAAGATGGCCAGAAGGAAGGGAGTGGGAAGAAATACTTTCGAAAATATGACTTGAAAAAACAAAAAACGATCTAACATGGAGGATGATATGTAATGAAGGGATCATGGTCATTGTTTCAGAAAATAATTAAGATAAAATTGATAAAACAGAGAGCGTGTGTAAACTACATTTCATTGTTTTTTATCCAGACACCAAGTTGAGTTTTGAATTTTCTAAAGTTGCTTATTCTCTTAAGATGTGTAGGTAGTGAGTTCCAGTTTCGAATTACTGTGACAGTGTAAGATTTACTGTATGACACAGTGTTGTGTCGAGGTACGCACAGCAATAATGCCAAACGCGATCGCTCTTGTGTTAGAATTTTGAAGTTCTTATATATGTGTGTTTGAAGGCCGTTGTACAAGATTTTATGGAGAAGCAAGAGGCTATGCAATATTCTTCTTTTTTCAATGGAGCTAATTTTTGTCTGTCTGTAGTACGCAGATACGTGATCGTACTTACGAAGAACGAATATGAAACGAATGCATGCGTTTTGTGCTGTTTGCAACTTCCGTTGTTGCTTGGTTTTTAAGTCAGTGAGCAAGAAATCACAGTAATCGAAATGGGGCATAATTAGAGAAGTAAGTAATCAGGTTCATACGTGTGTTTATAGGAAGTAGTTCTCGTACGCGTTTTAGGGAGTGGAGGTCTTTGAAGACTTTTTGACAAATCTTACTTACATGCGTAGTCCAGCTGAGAGTGCTGTCTATATGAATTCCTAGGTTCTTTACGTCGTTACACCAGGGTAGAGGGGAGCCATTTATACTAATGGACGGACGGAAGGGTTCTTTAATTTGTTGATGGCGTTGCAGGAGCCTATCAGTAAGCTTTGGGACTTATTTGGGTTTAATAAAAGTCCTGGGGTTGCGGTCCATTTATAGAGAGCATTTAGGTCCTCATTTATTTTCTGAAGTAAAGAGTTAAGCTCCGACGGATGTCCGCTGACATAGAGTTGAAGGTCATCTGCGTACATTTTATAGCGACAGTATTTAAGACATTGTCCTACGTCGTTTACGTAAATTAAGAATGCTAAGGGTCCTAGAACTGTTCCCTGTGCAATACCCCGGGCGATTCTAATGGCACTGGATCGGTTTTCACCTGATACTACGACTTGTTGACGACCTGAAAGATATTGTGAGAACCACCGTATCGTGGGTTTAGCGAAGCCCAATGCTTTCATTTTCTCTAGCAGGATATCATGATCGAACTGCTTTACTGAAATCTAAGAGAATAAGTATTGTTAATTTACCGTTGTCAATGGCGACTCTGGCCTCTTCAATTAAGCTTAAAAGCACAGTTCCTGTACTTATGCCTGATCGGAAGCCATGGAATTTCACTTTGACAAGATTCGATACAACGATATGATCTATCCAAGTATCTGTACTGATTACTTACTTACTTAAGAGATTTTTGCTGTCTAAATAGTTCGTAATTTGATGTCGTGCAATTTTTTCTCATACTTTAGAAATTGTAGGTAGGTCTGTACTCAGGACGATTTGTTGATTTAGGAAGACGATGGACAAGTGCAGTTTTCCAAGAGGTCGGATAAGTTCCACTTATGAGAGAAAAAATTATTATATCTGTTACAATGGGATATATTATTTCGGCACAAAGTTTCAGTAATTTGGCATTAATATTGTCTACTCCAGAGGCGCTTGATTTTAGACTCTGAATAGTTTTAACCCTGCAGTGGTGACGCCATTTTTTGTAACACGACCGGTGACGCTGGGTCTGTCAGACCCACCTAATGTTTTAGTTATAACTATTTTGTTTCGATGGATCAGGACACAATGATACAACAGAAATGGCAAATGATGTGTTCTCAATAACTTTTGTTGATAATATTTAGATACTTATCCAATAATTAATACTGATTACATTATTTACATTCAATTACAATTTTCCAGACAGTCTTCACACACAATTTTTGAATGCTCAATGCCCAAAAATGTGTAACACTTCACAAAGTAATATTGTGTCTTTTTTAACCTTCTTCCTGCATTTAGCACATCTGGCTCGCTTTCTTGCTACTGGTTTTTCCGTTGGAGGTGTTGTATTGGTTAGTTTTCTCTCACTGTTTTTGGCCGCTTTGGGGAGACATGATGCAGACGCTCTGTATTGCAATTGATCATTTGCCAGTTCAATACTCAATTGTTTAATAAATTGTCGCCTTTTCATATTTCCGCTTGTGTTTGTCAGGAATATAATAAATCCATTGATGGCAGCAATATTCAACATCACACAGCTGTAAGAAGCGCACATTTTATCGACATCTACTTCTCCTTTAGTGAGGATATAAAATGTAATTATTTCTGGTTTCCGTGCATCACCAGTAGCTTGATCAATTTTGTCATTGTTGTGCATTGTCGATAGTAGAAAAACATTTTTTCCTTTATTGGGATTGTATGACACCAGGGCGCATGTTTCTTGGATTGATTGATTGATTGATTGATTGATTTTTTCGTGTTTCCGGGCGCGTCAACTACTGTGGTCATTAGTCCCGTGAGTGTAGTGCATGTTTTTTTCGGGAGATGGCGGTGATCTTCCTCCGTTGGATGGCGAGATCCGGCGCCAACCTACCGTCGGCTAGTGGGGTTTCCCCCTAACCAAGACTCTCCCACCAGCGGGGCACCGCCCCAGCCGGGACAAGCTCTAAGCTCCCGACCGGTCTCCCGGAATATGTCATGTTTCTTGGAATCCAAACATACTTGACTTTATCTTTCCTTTTGGTATTCACGGATTCTCGAGGAATCTCGCGCTTGTTTTTTCTCACTGTTCCAACCATCGTCAACTTGTGAGTCAAAGCTTCTGTGAAAGAGGGTAGCAAGTGAACCAGTTATCCATAGTATTGTTCCGTCCTGTACCTTCGATTGGTTTACAGAACCTTACCACAACGTCTTCCGGTTTCTTACTAATTTTGAAAGGCCCGTCTGATTGCGTCCCGACATATATCTCCATATTGTTGGTATACAATGTTCGTGAATCTACTAGGGCAAAGATTGTTATCCCGTACTTTGCCGGTTTACTGGCGATATACTGCCTGAAACCGCAACGCCCTCTGAAAGGTTCGAGTTTTTCATCGAAGATACCATACTCTGCTATAGTGTAAGAATTCTTACACTATATCCGCTGTTTGAAAATTATTTTCAAAAAGCTCTCAAAACAATTTTCTTACCTTTTATTAGTCTCGAACATACATCACGTTGAAGGAAGTCGAAACCATATTGCAAAACGAATAACATAAAATGAGTAAATAAATAAATAAAATCCCCCCAAAAAAGAGTTACTCTGTGACTGAATTTATAAAAGATAGAACAATTATTAATTATTTACTTATATAGTACAATTAATTTTTACTCATAATTCGATCTCCGATACGAGAGCAAAGACACTGTCGAAGAAATTCCTGAGAACAAACCACAAGCACACGAGTCTGTTACCCGGACGCCAATGGTGACGCTGGGTCCCTCAGACCCGACGTAGAAAAAACGAGCTGTCGTAGTCATAACAATAGATAAGAATAACCGGAGTCGTGATGACGCCGCTGCATGGAAGGCGATGAAAAGGTACTGAGAATCTCAATGTCTTATCTGCGAAACTCGATCCGCTACATAACCATATCAGGAATCTCATGGGTCTGACAGACCCAGCGTCACCGCTGAAGGGTTAAGAACGTCAATATGATTTGTACACGCGAAGAAAAATTCTTCTGGAGTATTTCTAGAATGGAACTGTAAGTTTCATAGAGTCATGTTTTTTAATGAACTTTCGAAATGGGGAGCCATATTAGCGAAACGTTGGTTTAGGGAGTCTAGAGGTATATCAATTTGAAGCGGTGCTCGTGATCTGCCTATGCCAAGAGTGCGTAGAGATTTCCATACTTGTTTCGAGTCGCCATTTGTGCCCAAAACTTTGTGGTAATATTTACATTTCGCGTTTCTCAATTTTTGTGTAACAACATTTCTTAATTTTTTGTATTTAATTCTGTCGTTTTCGCATTTTGAATTTCGAAAAATTTTGAAAGCAGCGTCCCTTTGTTTCATTAAGCAACGTATTTCCTCTGTTATCCAAGGTGCCGGCGGACATGTTGCACGAGATTTCCTTACGGGTATGTGTCGATTAATCAGTTCCGTCAATTGATGAGTAAAAGTATTTACTTTTCTATCTAACGAACTTACTTGAGAGACAAGATGCCAGGGCATAGACATACCGTCAGAGAGAAATAATTCAAGATTGAATCTTTTGAAGTCGCGGTATTTGAAAACTGTTGGCGTATATCTAGGGCATTTCATATTGTATGAGACGTATATGAGATCGTGTTTAGATATTACAGGAACTGGTGATTGGCCATGGAATTTCACATTGTCAAGATTCGATACAACGATATGATCTATCCAAGTATCCGTACTGATTGTATGGCGAGTTGCATTTAGTGGTAAGATAGAAAGATTCATTTCGCCAAAAATACGTTTGAAATTGTCGGCATGCGACGTAGATTTCAGAAGATTACAATTGAAATCGCCCATCAGTATTATGTTATCGTATTTACTTGAGCAAAGCGAATTTATATATATATATATATATATATATATATATATATATATATATATAACTTTATAAGTGAGATCATCGCGAAGGTCGGCAACACCCTGAGACGCGATATGTGGGTTCCGGTCACTTCTAAGAAAACGGTATCTAGGAATTGTGACAATTGTTGCAGCAAGTGACATCTTTAGCCACGTTTCGCTAATAAGGAGAGCATGAAAACGGTGGGTTGAAATTAGTTCTCGCTCTTCATCAAGATGACAATATAGCGATTGAGCGTTTACGTGACCTACAAATAAAGTTCACGATGAAGATTTCGATATGGAGGCGTAAGTATTATGAGTGTTATTGGTTGATTGCTTTGTCCATGTAATGAGGAAAGGTGTAGGGGCGGATTCATGCTGGTGGCCATGCTTTCAGAATGGTTGTAGAGAAAAGATGAAAGAAGAAAAGATGCTTAGAGGGGTGGGGAGAAAAGAGAGGATCCTTGGAAATTCCAAGTTAAGGGAGTGTTAAGCTGTGGGGTAGGGGTGGGGAGCGCTCTTACTTAGGCGGAAATGGCCTGGAAGTCGGCAATTGTCTGCGCGCGGGCTTTCCTGCTACCTGCTTTGATGACTATTGTGCCATCTTCCGTCCAGACGTTCCGCAGACCAAATTTATCTATGGCCGCTCTCAGAACCTCCAGACGGGATCTTGTGAGGTCTTCTCGTATTGTGACACCGGTATTTTTCAATTGTCTTTTCTCCCGAAAGACTTCACGACGCTTCCTGTAACTTACAAATTTTACAATGAGCGGTCGTCTTTTTCCTGGGATCTTGGGTCCTACTCTATGACATTAATGTCGTTCAGGCTCAAATCGACACTTATCTGTTTTGCCACATCAAGCGCCAGTTGATCTGGGTTTTCATTATCTTTTTCCTTGACTCCGAAGATCCGCAAGGAATTCCGCCGCGTATACATCTCAAGTTGGTCTGTTCTCGCGTCGAGCTCTGCTTTCAGATTTTTAATTTCTCTAATCTTCGCATATAGTGAACAGGGGAAAGTCTTCTGTTGTTTGAATCCCGAGGGAAATTGTATGATTCAACCTGCTGCAATGAAACATTGAGGCCATTTGGCAGGATGATCATAATTTAAATTTGCTGAAAGCCCATCAACTACTGTAAGTACACTAGAAGTTTTACAAACTCTCTCCGGTGCGTCGTTTTCAGGTACATCTGCAGTCTGTAAATCTTAAATTAAATGTGTACATTAATATCATGATTTAAGAATATCATAGTATGATTTTTTCGAAGTTATTTTATTTAATGATATTTTCATTGATATATTTTGTCTGTGATATATTCAATTAACAACTTCTAAGATTTCCTAAGGGAAAAAATTGTTTGGAATTATTATAACGGATTGTGAAAAGAATATTTCCTCATATTTCCCAAGTTGAATTTCCCAAATAAATTTTGTTCAATGATTCAACATACGAAGATTTTAATAATTAACACGTCCCTATTGATTTGTACACCTACATCTATTGCGGGTAATGAGAAATAAATACACTATCTGCAGATTCTATATATTCTACTTGGAAATTTCCGTTTCACAATTCCTAAGAATTCTGAATTTTTTTTCTTAGGAAATTTTAGGAGATTTCAATATGGGTTGACGGATACCTTCAAAATTAGAGATGTCATCAATTTCAACCAAAGTTCTATAATTTTTAGTCTGTTCATTTGATTTCTGAGTACATAGATACTTAAGAAACGATCCATCTTGTTTAGCTTCTTCTTTACTTCTTTCTGCCTTCCGTTTACGATTTTGAGCTCCAGAAGGGCGTTTTCTCTCAGACATAGTTTACTGAAATTATTGTAAATACATTTAATACAATAATAATAAATAAATATAAGCGATATCTTCATACAATTGAAATTCATCGACACTGCAATTAGAAATCTTACCTATATTTGTACACTATGTTGTTGTTGTTGTTGTTGTTGTTGTTCCCTTTATTGGCTATAGGGTGAAAGAAGTACCCTGTATGCCAGTCCTGTATGAATAACTTTAACGAAAGAATATTAATTTAAAAAATCATATGACTGACAGTCCAGTCACGAACTCCAAAATTGTAAGTAGATTAAGTATTTAGTAATCAGGAGAGACGAGAAATTATAGATTCAGTGAACGAGTTAAAACGGAATGATGAGGAACAAAAGAATCGAACTAGAAACGCCTCAAGAAAGAAGATCGTCATAATGCATGTCTATTGTAACTTGTTTTTATGAAAGCTAAACTTCAAGCAAAAATTAATTGTAAATCCATGTAACAGTCATCATAGTATTTTAGAAAATAAATAGTGGGCTTTTTTCAGGAACCATATTGAAGGAACTCCTGTACTCTCATTCAGTAGCGCATATTGAGCACACCTGATCCCCAATAATTGGAAATCTAACCCAGACAGACCAAACCCTGAAGATAGTCTCGGCTTTCGGGAGCTAATCTCGTATCGGCAGTCGTCGAATATCGGCGTGAAACGTAAGTTGCTTACGACTCACCTGCCGAGCACGCCTGGCGCCCAACCTTGGCAAGCGATCACAAGGGGGTCGTTACAATACTTATTCATTAGTTGATGTTGGGAATAAGACTATAAGTCCATCTGCCTTTGCCCTCCAAGTCCCATCGGCTTCGCCATTTATACATAAGATGGCTTCGCAGCTCCGCTTCGATATCATTTACCTGCTTTGTTGTCAGTGGGCGCATTTATTGATTAGCCGCTTTCAGCCTTAGGTACCTTGCTTTCATTTCTTGAGATAGAAGATCGGTAGGGGATGTACTGGCCAGATCTAAGGCTGCATTGTTTGATACAGTACGATATCCCAAAATTATCCTCCGTGACATCCTTCTTTGAATCTGTAAATATTTGCGTCGTATGGCCTTTATTTAGAACATCAGCCCACACTCAAGCAGTATACATTTTCGAGTGTACTGCGTCAGATATCAATCTTCGTTTACTCTCAATTACGGAAGCTCAATGTTCAACTGATCATCGACAAGCCACAGCAAAGAAATCAGAAAAAAATTTACGAGAAAGTTTGCGCCATTCTGTAGCACCTCTAGTTTTTAAGTTATGTCCGCACCAACAGAGATGGGAAACATCACCGTCCTGAAATGTCCCCCTCGCACGGCGAGATAGATTTGTACATTCCATAGAAAGGGGACCAGCCTTGACCCTTGTGGGACACCACATCTTCCTCTATCCTATATCCAATTGTGTATATTATTTTTCTTTCGTTGAGATATTCCTTGAGATTGTGGTGGAACATACACATTTATTTCTCTCGAATTTATTACACACACATAGTTAAAATCTGACTAAACAAAATGAATATTCACTGTAGATATTGTCTGGCGGCGGCCAACAGCATTTTGACTTGTTCACCTTCGCAATTTCTTCCGCTCTCCATCCGCGGTTATTATTTTCTCGTATACATACGTATGTACGGGAGTAATATACGTAGTGTAGAGAAAGTTATGTAATGCTGCCGAAAATCGATTTCGAGATTTCAACGGAAATACACGTTTTGGGGTCCCCTGATACCCAAAAAGTGTTTTTTTCAAAACGTCCATCCGTCTATGCGTTTCTCCGTCTGTCCATCCGTCTGTGAACACTACTATCGCCTAAACCACACGTACGATATTTTCCAAATTGAAGAAACCCTTGTCCATCTGGCTCTAGTTGAAGTTTTGAAAAACATTATTTAAAATTTGGGGGTACTTGAAAATTTGGGGGCAGCTCCCCAGACATTTTCAAAAGTTTCTCAAAAAGTCTCCAAATTTCTTCTGTAAATTTCTTGAAAGAATAGAGTAAAAGACACTTATAAAGGTGGCGTAGGTTCGATTTTTCCGGTTAACTGAATTTTCGAAAATTGCAAAAGTTTGGATTTTTCACGTCTTCCTATAACTATAAAATTGAAGACAGATTTTTCCTTGAAATTAAATTTGTTGTCCATAAATAGTTCTTTCATTAAGTTCATGTAGTTTTCGTGCAAAAGAGCGTGAAATATTTGCAATTCTAAAAAATTACAAAATCAAGGTTATCTCAAAAAACGGCTCCAAATTTTTTCTTTAAATATTTGGTACAACTAATACCGAATGCACCCTATCCGATGACATAAACACCATATTGCTCTATTCTTTTAAATTACAAAAAATATGTTTTTACTTGTCCTTCACGTCGGTAAGTTACATTAGAGGCGATTTCTTCGCATTATGAGATTTATGAGTACATGTGCTTTACATAATGTCAAATAAGGTATTTACAATACTCAACAGTTTTCTATAAAAATGAGCTCCAAATTCCGCATTTTCAGAATCGCTCAAACGCCATTTCTCAAAAATTGCTCCAAATTTTCTCTTCAAATTTTTTGAATTGATAGTACATTGAATTGATAGTACTAATTGCACTGTTTTAATGACGTAAAGTTCATTTTAGTGTATTCTTTTGTTTTTTCAAAAATTACATAAATGTATTTATTAATATATCATGCCGTTAGTATGCACATTTCCATCGATTTGTATGCATTATTACATTTGCGAGTGGAAGTACTTCAAATGAAATTTTTCAAAATCTCAGTAATTGTGTAATAAAGAGTTTCAAATTTCGCATTTATAGTAATGCTTAATCGCCATTTTTTAACACAGCTTCAAAATTGTCAATGAAAAATTCTATTTTAGGCGGGGTTTTACTCTTCTTGAATATCCTTGAAGTCATATTTCGGTTCTACAATTAGGAAACCGACATGTTGAGAAAAAGTCAAAGAAATGTACTTTGGCCGACGATAGATAGCAGCTGGACAGAATGGAGCAAGACCTTCAAGCCACTTCACACCGAGGAAATCAGAAAAAAATATACTAGAAAGTTTGCGCCATTCTGTGGCACCCCTAGTTTTTAAGTTATGTCCGCACCAACAGAGATGGGAAACACCACCGTCCTGAAATGTTCCCCTCGCGCGGCGAGATAGAGCGACGTGTCTCCAAACATACCACGACTACTGAGAACATTACGACGGAAAACATTTCGAGTGCAACGGTCTTCGACCATGACGTGGATGATGGGCCGGTCGCAAGCCAGGCGATCATAAGACCGTTCTGACCATTCTGACCGTTCTGATACCACAAAACTAGATTAAGGCTCTAGCATAGTTAATTTAAAATATATATATAGCTATAAGAATGTGTTATTTAAGTAAGACGCCCTATGCGTCCAGTGACGAACAAAATGATTGGTAATGTAAGCGGAAGCTGAGAGGATAGAGGCTGAAGCCCAAGGTGCCCTCAGTGGAAGCGGTGAAGCTGCAAGACAGCATGTATTTGGAAGTAATAAAGATCCCTCCCACATTCGATGACGTGGATGTGTCTGCTCAGGCGGCGATCGAGAGTGAACTGAATGATGGGGCTAGTCTGTCTCTCCCTTCTCTCCTCTCTGTTCCTTCTTCCTCTTCCTTGTCTTATCATTACAGGATGTGGGTCACACTTTTGCTTCATGTTCGTGAAGTGTGACGGTTGGAGACGGGAGAGCTTGGATATCTTTCCAGATGAAGGCCATGCGTTTCCGCAGACCTGATATGGGATGCGTTTTTATGCGACGAAACTAAGTTGAGAAATGAGTTCTTCCATGATGCCAAGGACTTCTGTATGCATGAAAACGGCAATGTCATGAATAGTCTTTTCTTTATCACCGTCGAAATTGTAGGTTTGCTTCTAATGAATTTCCTTTGTGATGAAAGCGGCGTTCCAAACTAAGCCAGAGATCTCCCACAGCTTAGAGATTTTGCATTCCTCGTCCTTTTCCTCAGCTGCGATGACGGAGAGACCGTCTGTAGCCTTCTCGATGTTGTTCTTCGTCGCCTCGCCCTTCCACCCGCTGCTGTCTTCGTAGGCCAGCCACGCGACAGTGATTTTCGTTTCACGTCTTGCCCTGATGCCGGGCGCTGACTGAATGAAGAGTTGACATGAGAGGCACGACATTTCACTTTACAAAGAAAAGATTTCCGATTCATATCAGGGAGGCGTATTTTCGTCTGGGAAGGGGAGAGAGTGGATAACTTGTCGAATGAGAACAACGCGTTGCTGCAGTGCCGCACTCTGAACCAGATCTTTAAAAAGACGACTGAGAATTGCCAGATTGCTAGTACTTCCGCATGCATGAAAACGACAATACCATGAATAGTTTGATGGTGTGATATTTTAAGAATTATTTGGGGGAAAGCAGGATGTGTCGAACCAATCTGAACAATGACTCATCCTAGCGTACATATTCGTTGAGGAACAGATAACGAAAGAATCTGTGTCGATGTACAGGAGATGAAGCTCGCGAAGGTGCTCTTTACAAGACTTATAAAAAATTCATACATTCTGAATTTAGAAATTTCTGAAATGCAAAATTCTAAATAAATAGGTTTCACGAGCTTCACTTCTGTTTTCAACAACTCGATGGTCATGAGATCACCATTCACATGCTGACTTCGCACAAAAGTGGGGTCTGCGAAAAGTGTCCTCACTCCACACTTCCCCCACCATCTGTTCACGAAATAAATGTGACGATTGCGAAGGTCCTCCGTCGACATCCCGTAAACGGAGTTGTTCATTAGTTGACAGAATTTATCTTCAAAATCGAAAGACGCATATTGTCGCTAATTGTTGAGATCAATGTAGGTGGCAAGTCAAGGACCTTGATCGAAAGACAGAATACGATGAATGTTGAGTTGCACTCCCAACTCCATAGTCTGCATTAAATTTTGACTATGAATGACATAGCGTCGCTTGGGTAGCAACGTCCCCATTAACTTGACTTGCATGCTTTTCGTGTCGGGGGGGGGCACACGTGACACTGGACCAGGAGGCAAGTCACTCAATCGATGGATTTCGTCAGGATAGTCGAGGTCGACTTCGAGGACGTATCCACGATCAACCTGGGCGGCCGCCTGCTTGAGTTGGAAAGTGCGAATTTCAGTATCATAACCATCTAAACCGTCCTGTGGGTAGTGGATGTCTCATACTACAGCCATAAAGATTATTTGCATCCCAATAGGAGAGATAAGATTCCTTATCAAATAGCTTGAAGGAATCCCTCACGTGTGCATGGTTGGCCTCAGCATGGCGTCCGACAACCTGCACGTGACCCTCCCAATACCTTTTTCGAAAAAGAGAACCATGCCCCATCTGTGAGATGTTCAAGCACAACACCAGTTTTGAGCATGGCGTCCCACGAGAGCCCGGCAGCGGTGTAACAGAACGAAGAATCGAGACCAAACAAATTTCTAAACAGTTCAAAAATGTCGGTGAACAGCAATACGTCGATTTTCAAATACAAATTGGCGTACTCACCTAAATTTTGAAAGGAGAAAGCGCCCCACACGGCCAGCGCGAGAGCGTACTCTGCGTCCGAAATCGCTGTTTGTTAGCTCCCCGAAAAAGCCCCGCACCGGGGCAAAAACGTTTCTCCCAGTTTCTTCATGCAATTCACATAATCGTAGGGAAGACTCCCTTCCTTCGTGTAAGTTCAAAGAGCGCATCGATTGGAAACGCTGCCCCAGTGAATGTCAAATGTTCCGTGGAAAGGAATTAACTCAACGCGTCGAGCCCTGCTCTTAAAAATTTAAATGAATCCAAAAATCGCAATTCCACACTTCCGATTCTCTGTGAAATGGAGACGAATCTTTTGTGATTATGTGGGATTGCACTCAGTTGATCGTAGTTACTCTCCCCCGGCTTGCAGCAGAAAATGCCAATCGTACCCGCTTCCGTTATGCATCAAGACGGGAATGTGTTTTGGAGCCCGGAAGTTGACATCCTTGACGTGTTGCTCCACGAAAACGACCCGTTTAATGATCGTGGTCTCGAACGCGAATGCAATTTGGAAGAAAAGGGCGCTTACAAATGTGGCAATTGTCAGCATTTTAAAAAACACTTTCATCTTCCTCTCGCATGAGGAGAGAAGTCGTATGATTCAAAAGGAATTCATAATCCCTCTAAATATTCGATCAATTGTTTGGCGACGTCGCGCCCGCGATACACTATTCTTTGGGGGCGTACTTCATCAAAATCACAAACAACTCGGAGGCACACCGAAAAGGGCTCATGAATTTGATACGCCTGTAGCTAGGATTCACTCGGCCATGTCTCACATGAAGGGACGGGAAAGATGAGCGCTTCAAAATCAACATACACTGCATTGGGACATCTCTGCTGTTTTTCAGGATTTTAAAGTGCATGAACCGTTCCTCCGAAGAAAGTGACGGCAACGTCAGTCGTGTTGGCGTCGCGAAACACCAATCTAATATGTGAACATCGAGTTTCTCTTGTTTTCGAAACAAGTTTAAACATCGTTCGCAAGAGAAACCTTTTCTTCTTCTTCTTCTTCTGCTTCTTAGTAGGCCATAGGCCTGTTCCATTCCTTGGATTTAAAAGCATTCGTGCCATCGTCGCCTCGGTCTTCCGGGATATCTTCTTCCCACAGGTCTATTGTCTCTCGAGACCTTTACAATTCTGTCTTCATTCATTCTATCAATGTGTTGATTCCATTCTCTCCTACGTGATATTATCCATTCGGAAATGGGACTAATTCCACATGTTGTTCTCATGTTATAATTTCTTTCTCTATCCAAGAACGTTTTGTTTAAAATTTTTCTCAACACACGCATTTCTGCCACTTTTAGCTGACGTTGCGTGATTTTTGTTTCAACTCGTGTCTCTGCTGCATATGTAAAAGTCGGTCTTACTACTGATTTATATATTCTCACTTTTGATTCTTGTCTCACTGAGGAATTTAAGCAGCTGGAAATTCTGTTTCCTTTCATGACTTGTTCTTTTAACTCCTTACTCATCTGCCATGAGCTTGTGATCATTATCCCCCAAAGAGCTGCTATTTGTGTGACTGAGACGCTTGTGAAAGAGTCCACATGCGATGGACCACAGGAAACATTTCTCATCTCCATTGCGCACAATATTCGCGTGGCGCCGAGCAATGCTATCGGGGAGCGGGATATATAAAGATCCAGAGTGAGCGATTGGCTCATAAACATGAATATGAACACGGAGACCAACGATTTCATACAGTGCTTTTCCGCTATCTCGCTCCTGAAACTCATCGAATTTTGAATTTATCGGATCAACAATGTTTGAAAATAAATCCTCGATATTCTCGCTTCGAGTCACCACGGCTGCGCGAGCGTTAAGAAAGATGGGTTGTATGTCCCCGACAATTTCATGCGTCACGGGATGATCTCGCTCGTTCATGAATCGACATTCAAGTTAGGCGAAAATTTTGAAACCTGGTTTTAATGGAGAAAACAGATCAAACAACTTGAGTTGAAACGGAACTTGACAACGATTGAGAAACGTGAGGGGCTCGATGTCATTTAGGAAATTAGCAATGGCACCAGAATGCACCCGACTGTTTAAAGATTGCACTACATCCGTCCATTGGAGAGCATTTGCAATGCATGATAAACGTTGTGATTGTTGTTGTTGACGGTGATCTACAGAAACACACAAATTCAAAATAATTAATGACTATGAATTAAAAACATGTTAATATGAATGCGTTGAATTGTCAAATGAAATTTACGATTTGTGCGATTGATGAATCACAGACGCGCGTTCTTCGAGGTGGTGGTGGCGCAGGTGCTGCACATGCTGCATTCTGAATCAGCGACTCACTTTGTTCGCGATAGCGATTTAAACAAATTTTTTCATCTAAAGAAGAAACAAAAAATAATGTGTCAAATAATTAATATTTTTTAAATATGCAATGTCAACTAAAACATATTTATCGAATGATTATGATTGATGAGATGTAGAACACTATCATTTTTCACTAATAAAATGCCACCTGTTGATGTTGCAAAATAGCTTCCTCGGAGTTTTTGGGAGAGCCACAGACGAACGAATCGGGTTGCCTACAAAGCGTGGCCACAGTTTCTTTGCATGACACAAGGGAAAATTCTAAAAGACAATTATTTAAGAACTATTAGTTTATCCCAGCGTAAAAACTATTGAATATTGAAGAAGTCGTCAATGTTATCTTGTCTTAGACAAACAGAAGTATGTCGTAATTCAAGCGCAATACAATTTAAGCAAGGTTTCCGCGCCAAACACCTCTTTGCACAGAATGTACAACGACTGTTGGTAGCTCCCGCTACCAACAGTCAAAAATAATATTTTTTTTTCAATGCAGCCAGGATGTGAATTACTACTACGCCTTTTACTACTACGTCAGTTATGACGTGGCGATCTTTTGTGAAAATGTTCGGCTGAAAAGTTCTCCAACAATTGAGTCTGGTGACGTCGAATTAAGAAATGCATTTGATTCCTGGAAATGTGCCAACAATGCGGGCCCCCAGTATCTTGCGCGATCTCTCGAGCATCTATAAAAGCAGTTCAACTTTTCAAAGCGATTTTCCCTTCCAAAGAGTTGCATACGAAAGACGTCTTTGCCTTTCTCTCCAGCCTGTCCGCGGTTTTTAGAGAAAAAATGAACTCCAACGCGGGACGTTTAAAATGCATACTCTTTGCTGATAATTAGCGCCGAGAAATTGTTACATATGATAGAATTTCAAGTACGGCGCCACATTTGAATTAATTTTGGCCGCCTATGTGCCAACACCACTTTTGTGCACTCACTAATTTAAAAATGGCGCTGTTGTGTACCAAGATGCGACTCACTGAAGAGTGCGATTTCTTTAACTAGAGTGCATTGAAGTAGTGGTGGAGGATGCGCAAACCGTATGCGCAGTACAAGTCATTAGAAGCCACGAAATTTTTATACAGAACGAAAACTACTAACGAACAGATTAAAGACGGAAGAAGCGGATCCCATGGAAAAAGATAAACGACCACGAGGCCGGAAACGTTCATGACGACGCGACAGTTATCCTGTTGACAAGGAAACGGTTCACCACAGGAAAAGATAACCGACCACGACGCCGGAAACGTTAAAGACGACGCAACGGCTATTCTGTCGATGAAGGAAACGGAAAACTCGGTTCCCACGGAAAAAGATAACCGACCACGACGACGGAAATGGTAATGATGGCACTTAACTTACGAAAAACCATTACCGCAAGGTTGGAAGTCGTTAGATACGAGTAACGAGATTTTTGCAAATTCAAATGAACGTTGGAGGGGGACATCCGTTTATTGTACATATAAGGCACAATGTATAAAAGGCTCCTGTGAGTATTAGAATTGCTGCGAACCTCTTCTTTATCCTGCTGGTACTGCTGCAAGTAGTTATTGTTGAGAATGACATCAATTCAGCTGATAGAAGGGCGGACTTGCGCTTCCTTCGACATAATTGACACCGACGGAAAAGCGGAATAATACGTAGGGTAAACGGTACAGTGATTGGCCACTTAAGAGTTGTGACATTAACTCATTTGAAAAAAAATTGAAAATATGCTACGAACTTTCTACTGTCCAATGATACTTTTACTTAACCCAACCGTAATTTTTATCGGAAAGTGAACATCACATTACTTTTTTTTAGTAAAAACATGACATTTTGTACATTAATTGGCCACAAATTATAGTGGTTGACCAACATGATGACTAATTGGCCACTCAATTATTTCTAACAGAAACAACTAGTAAAACGATGTATTTAATTAATTATTATATTACCCATGAAAACACATTTTGTAAGATACAGATTAAAAATAACTTTAATATTATAAAATAGATAAATATATAAATACTGTTATGTTATAGACAATTAAAATATCATCGATTTTCTAATCTGAGTATATTCAAATTAATTCAAATGAGTCTTCTGGTCGCCTACGTATCACAGGGAGTGTGATGGCTTTTTTTAAAATAGAAATGGCTGAAATACGTTTTAAATATATTCGTAGAATATCTCGCTTGTCATCCAACCGTTCTCCAATAGACCCTTGTAGTATCATTTCTTTCGTCATCCAAGTTGCTTCCCTCGATGTACCCTATAACTTCATATCACATTTTGATGTTTTGTTCGCAGTAAGCAGTAAGTAAATATTACATAAATGCTTCACTTGTCTATGTAGTGATTATAAGATGTCTTCTTAAAAACGACTTGACCCAGCCTTCTCCTAGACAGTTGTTGTTGAACGGATTGGGCCTTAGTTTAGCAGCTAACTACTAACGCTACTCTATAGATCTTCCTTCTTCCTTGAAAAACCTGTTGCTGGCTAGTTCAAGTATCGACCTAACTTGGCTGGCTGGCTTCTTATTCTTTAGATAAAACAGAATCAGGACCTAGAGCTATTTTGTGATCGGGATTATTTAAACGACACTGCAAACTTGTTTTGGGAACTCTAAATGATTTTGCAGCAGAACATACAGATTAATATTTATTTTTAGCATATTTGATGTCATATGCAATGGGTCCTGTATCATAACCTTGCTTCGGCTTCTCTGGCATTGTAAGATCACTTATTTCAGGCCCACGCAGGATTTACCTAAGTGCAATAATACTAAACTACGATTAAAAGCAGTGTGTCAACAATTATTAGCAGAGTGGCCAATAACATAATCCACACACTATCAAAGATACAGTCATTGGCCACCCCCTATAGAACTAAATACGCAAAGCTAGGCTTCTCATTATCAGTTGATATCATTGTCACTCAATAAGACTAGTGCTTTCTGACATATCATTGTAATTTACTCACCGCCGTAATAAACAAACAGCACTTTTGTATATCAGGTTTCTAAAGAAAATCGTAAGAAATCTTTATATACAATGAACACACACCGTGCTGTTAACAAGCATCCGTCATATTGGCAACAGTTGCACTCTTGCGACCCAAGTAAATATTACATAATACTCAGAAAGCGTCTCTTCTCGCCTTTTGAAAAGGTTGTTAGAACACGCGATAATTCCAATCATAGTTGGAATGGCCAATCACTGGGAGTGGCCAATCACTGTACGGTTTAACCTACCTGTTTTTCATTTTTTTTTTATTTATTAATTATATTTGAAAATATATTATTTTAGTGTAAATGAAAATATCCGTATATTGGAAGGAGAATGTTGGGAGCGGACGTTCCCACATTAGATTTGTCTACATTTGTAAATGAGGACGACGAGAATGATTACCGTCACGCCGTGATGACGCAGTCTGCCAATGTGGATGAAACAAGTGCTTCGACATCTATCATTAGAGTGAAAAAAGAAACAACGACTCGTCTTGTTGCGAACCGTGCATGTCCAATATATATTGCTATAAACGCCCCCAAGAGAGGAGTAATTCAATAATCAATTAAATTTGTAAATGTTTTCGTTTTATTTTCGAAAGAATGATTTTAAATGTTTAAATTGTTTTGGGAATTCTGGAATTCTTTCGCAGAACAAACAGAAGGTAATGGTGCACATAATTAATTCAAAAAATGGGAGGATTTTCCGAAAGGGATCACATTTGAGATTACAGGAGTGAAGAAGTTTTCTTCTGAGAGATATAATATAACATGCAATTACATTGAACGACAAATACAGTGTATTTTTACCGACAAGATATATTGTTTCTATAATATGTTTATACATAATACTTGTTATAGTAATAATTATAAGTATATTCATATATTATTTTAAATTCTAGATTTACTCACTTTATTGATGACATAGGCGTTGGAAAATTTATTTATTTATTGAACGTCAAAAAACAGTTAAAAATATGTATGACGTGCTATGGGGAGAAGTGAATTCTGTGCACGTTTTCAAAAATCTGTGATCCCTACACTGAGTCATATACTACTTGAATTTTGAATTAATTAAAAAAACGCTCCCATATAATAAAATCTATTTTCAAGGATAAATAAGCAATAAATTTTGGGCTCTTATCCATGATGTCCTTCGTCAAGGAATAATAGTTCCTGACGCGACAACATGAAAACGATAATTTGAATAACTATATTTCCCACTGAATTCTAGAAGTCGTGCAGAGATAATGAAGTTGCATTTATGTCCAGAAGCAAAACAACGAGCCATCTCAGCATTTGCTCAATGAATCAGGGAAACTGGACACAAAGCCTCGAGATGGGGGGTCATTGACCCAGAAGCTGCCATACAATACTTGTTACATATTGTTTAGAATTATACAGTCCAAATGGTAAATAATACATTAAATGTCACTGTTAAAATTAATGTTACTTTCTTCTTTATGCTCAGTATAGTCTCTAATTGTATAGAAAGTTATGCAGCAGAAATAATTTTACTTTGAATTTAAACTTTTCAATCGAATTTAATCGTTTAATGTCATCTGGCAAAATGTTGTAAAATAATGTACGTGTATTGTATATGATGTTTTGTAATCAGTTGTTGATACTGTCACCTATGATTGAATATGATTTCTACGTCGAGTGTTATAGTAATAGACATCGGCATTTTCTGAAAATATATTCCCGCCCTTAAGCAAGTCATTTTTGACAAAAACCACTGATTCGTAAATCAACAGACAAGGCAATGGTAAAATTCCTAAATTAATGAAGAGAGGCTTACAAGAATCACGTGGGTGGGATTTGGTTATTATTCGCACAATTCTTTTTTGTAATATAAACGTCTGGGAGCTATAAGATGTATTTCCCCACAATATTATGCCATATCTCAGGTGGGAATGAACATTCGCGAAATATACACGTGCAGTATGAAGGCTGACTGAATTTGAAAGAATTCTGAACACGTAGCATAATGGACTTAATTTTGTGTTCAATTCATTTAAATGGACGTTCCATTTAAGGCTTGACTGAATTGAGAGATCGAAAAATTTTGTTGCCTTAACATCAGTGTACCGTAGTACACCGTTCATTTTCAATGGTGCACAGAATTGTTTATTTGAAATGAAAAACTTAATTAAAACCGTTTTCTTTTCATTTATTATTAATTTGTTATTTCGGGACCAATTTGAAACATCTGATATTATATACGGTTTGATATATATATATATATATATATATATATATATATATATATATATATATATACACACTTTATTGCAAAGAACGTTCGTATCATCCGCAAAGAGAACTGTTCTTCTTCCGTTTCGAATCGTTGAGGGCATATCGTTTACGTACAGTAGGAACAGAATAGCGCCTAAAATCGATCCTTGAGGAATTCCACGTGCAATTGGCAAACAGTCGGAAAGATGTGTACATAATGTTCCATCATTCGAGTAAGGTATTTCCACTCTCTGAGATCGTTGTTCAAGGTACGAACATAACCAATCTAGAGCAATAACACGAAGTCAAAATTCATAGAATCGAGGCCGCATGTAATTTATCCTTTCGAACAATTAAAACAAAAAAATTGGAAAAGGATAATGGAATATGGAAGATAATGTTTGAAAATTTAAATGTAATATTATTTTTTCAATAATTATGAAACATTGTAAATGTTGTGTATGATATGAAAATTAAAATTTCCTATAATTATAAACTTATTACTTTCCTTGTCCTATTTTTCCTTTATTTATAATAGAAATGTAGAGAGTAAATTTCACTATTTGAATTATTTATTAATGTAGGAAGTATGCCCTGCATAATTCTATAGTGTTTTTTATTCAACTGAATGTAAATAGCTCTTATGTAGTTTGTGAAAGATATTGTGCGTTTTTCATTTCAAACTAATTATTTTCATAAATTCATTGTTGTAGTAACGAAGATTTTCAAATAATTTTTTTTATTTGATGATTATTATATTAATATACATCATTAATATACATAACATACAATTATTATATTATATTATATTAATTCACAATTTGAACACTTGTTATAAATGACAACAAATTGAAATTATGACAAATTAATACATGGATGATAACTCTCACTAATCGAATTCATAAACGAAATTATTTATAACAAATCAATTCAAAGAAATTTAATGAAATATTCACAAACATCAACACTTCTTGTCATAATTAGTTGTGATTCAAAAAATTAATACTTGAAAGATTACTCTCACCTATCGAATTCATAAATGAATGTATTTTATATCAAATAATTTCCCATATCCTTTATTCGTAATGGAAAACTGATTTTGTAGGAAACCTATGTAGGTAGTGACAAGATAAAAGCATTGCACCAATAGTTGAAAATTTCATTTATTGATTATAATCTAATTCTTACAACTATTAACAAATATAAAGAAGAATAAAATCAGAATATAAATTTAAAGAGAATATAAAATCTTCACATTCCCAAAATGATTTCTTCATTTTCTGAAATAGACAAAAATAACATTAGAAATTTGAAAGACGAAACAAATCAACACCAAAGAGAATTTTAAAAAAATAACTCACCATAGAGAGATGGAGAAGGTGTTTCAAATAACCTCTCGACCATCTCCATTACAATCGATTCACACCACTGCCGCCGCCGTAATTCTTTCCAGCCACGTAGGTGTCAACTGTGGCATCGGAAGAGCCGGAGGAGGAGGTGGAAGTGCCAACAGAGTTGGAGTTGGTGGTGGTGGTGGTGGTGGTGGTGGTGGTGGTGGTGGTGGTGGTGGTGTTGGTGCAAGCGCCTCCATTATCTCCCTTGCTCGCCTCAAGGCTCTCCGCGCGCACGCGTGCGGCGTCTCCTGGCGCGTAGTAGGCTGCTGCGGTTAGGGCGTATGATACACCTACGGTGGATGTGACTGTAGTTGTATCTACTGTTGCTCCTGAAACTGCTGCGGTGGCGGCGGTTGGGACGTAATCATCGGCGCTTGATCTTGCAAATGCTGCGGTGGCGACGGATACAATATTGGCACACACACCCGTGTCATTGGCGAGAATACGAACAATAATTTGGATTGCAATGTCTTTTATCCTGGGATGGGGAGGGCCTCTTGCAGGCAGCCTTCCTAAAATCATGTCAGCTGGGCTGACGCCCACGTTTTTTAAAAATAAATTTCCACCACCTTTGAAGAAAATCTCAAAGTCTTGACGGGCGATAGGCGATTGCGATGTGTATGGGAGTACTCCCATACATATCGCAGGCGTCCATGGACGCCCCAGCGCCCACCAAATGGGCGCACATCGCCAGACGGTTATATTTCGCCGCTACGTGTAGCGGCCGCCGCCCGTTGCGCCCGATCACTTTGAGTAATCGTTGGTTGTTCCGCAGTAGCCATCCTACTTGTACTAAATTGCCCTCCCGGTAGGCACTGAGAAAAGAATTCTCCATAACTATTACGACGACGACTCGAAACGCAGACACTGAGAAAAGAATTCAGCATTTCGAAGAATTCTGGTATATGAGAATGTTATACATATGCATTTTTCCCGCGTTGATGAGGTTGACATGCGGCATTCTCCAAACGAAGCGATGAATTTCTATTTCCGATGGTGTCGCAGCTCCTTCCTTTGATAGAAGACAGCATCTGTTCGAGTGCGAGTAAGAATGAGCTCGTGCTTCACGCCGGCCATGCTCTTCTGGGGACGGAAGGAAGAGCGTGAGGGGAATCCATGCCACGAACGATTCGTCCTCATCGAT
Source organism: Teleogryllus occipitalis (assembly GCA_011170035.1). NCBI lineage: Eukaryota > Metazoa > Arthropoda > Insecta > Orthoptera > Gryllidae > Teleogryllus > Teleogryllus occipitalis. Next base: position 13,784 of record BLKR01001704.1, on the reverse strand, counting down.
CAATTCCATATTGGATGAACGTCCGAGATAGTCGAGAGTTTCACTTGGTGTCCACGCGGCCTAATGCAATAATCTCTGTTCTTCGGCACTGAGGAGTGGCACGTTCTTCATGGTGGTTGCGATGCCAGGGTGACGCACACTGTCGACAATGACCTCACTGATCTCATAACGAATATCCGAAAATAAAAATGCGTAGGCATTATTGATGAATTGGACGGGTGTGCGCCCACCTCCGCTTGTCTTGATCGCCTTTCCTTCTAAAATGATAGATGATTCGTACGGGACTACTAAGGTGTCTTTGTTTTGAACCATAATGCGAATTTCATCGTTGTGATCATATCCGTTCGTATACGGTGTGAATACTAATGATGGTAATTAAAGCCGAGAACGTTAATTCTTTCGTCCTTGGGTATTGGGTGTTGTAGAAAACGTCTTTTCTACCGCCGGTGGCGGTAGGATATTTTTTTGCCTTTTCATGTTCTCTGAGAACGTACCCTAGCGCTTTCAGCAGCAGTTGACTGGCTTGTATTAACCTATTGCCAGGACAGAGTATTATGTACCGCGGTCGAGGCACGATCCGCATTTTATATGTCATCATGCGCAGTGCGAAGCAACAGGGCCACAACAAGATTGGTATCACTCCTCAAGGGAATGAGTTGTCCTTCGTCGTTCTCGAGTCTTATCGTTATATCATCAATCCAGTTGGGAGTGACGCAATGGAAGATTTTCTCCGGAGCTCTCAACTCAAAAATGGAAGTTGGTCGCTTGTCAATGTGGAAATGATTCAGAATGTGCGCTTTTCGATTATTAATATACCCACTTTCGACGATGTTGCACGTGACGTGAACGTTCAAGTTCTTTACGTGCGTGACGTCGGACGTAATCACCGGGACGCGTAAGCTCGACGTTACGCGTGAAGCCCAGCAACGGGTCCGCAGAACCCGCGGCCTAAAAGTTGAGTCGAAAGGAAGTGCTCATGTGATTTTGGGTATTCTCTTCTCCGTCCAACACGAAAAAATATTTTTTATTTGCAAATGACATTTCTCAGAGAAAGGAACCTTAATGCCGTCGATTGTATATGTGCCCGTTGGTAATGTCATGGCGTAATCTTCGTATTTTATGGCACCCCAGCATCTTCGATGGGAACAGCGTTGTTTAAATTGTTACATCCGTCGTTTGTCACCATATGTGCCGTTTGTAGAAACAACAGAACAATTCCATGAACCTTACCGAGATTGATCACTGGAGAGAAATGAACACTCACTTCCGTTCCTTTCCCACTGAGCGTGTAGGTGCGCTTCTTCACGAGTTCTCTGTGAAAGTGAAACTGTTTTCTGTCTCTCAACACCTCAAATACTCACGCGTTCAACCACTCATAAAACAGAAACTGGAAACACAATCTTCCGCAGTCTTCAGCGTCAAATTGTTTCAAATAAAATGTTTAAACTTTCGAACTTGGCGAATGGTTTGAATATCGTTTGACGAAACGTGTTCACTTTTGAATAAACAATATTCGAGCTTTGGTGCGAAAAGATAACAGAAAAAGTATTTTACTTTTAAATTAATTGTCAATAAATATATTATAATTACATGAATAATTTTACTTTTATTTTTTTCGCATAAAAACACTTAAGTGTCTATTCACTCACCAACATCAACAAGCGTCGAGGCTGCCAATTGTGAACGCGATGGGACCTCTTACCAAGCAGCGTTCGAGCTCTCGTTGTCGGACCGTCGGGCTGCGGCAAGACGAATGTCGTCATGATACTTCTTACCACAGCTAACGGACTGAAGTTCGAAAACGTGTAGAATTCGACCACTTAAAGAACAGCCTATGTACGTATTTTTAAAAGAAGTGCTGAAAGATATTATTCCTTTTCATTTATTTACGCAACACAATATCGTTCCTCCCTCCGAAGCGAAGAAAAACAACGTCTTCGTGTGATATTGCAACGAAGAAGCAAGACTGAATAAAAGCCTACTTCGCCACCGGACGTCGTAAACACACAGATGTGCTGTACTTGTGACAGACATATACCAACATTCCGAAACAGCTCATTCCCGACAATGCTAATATGGTGATATTTTCCTGGCAGGACGGCAACATGGAATTTATTTACAACAAGCATGTGGGAAACGACTTTCCATCACTTCCTTTTCGTGATTTTAAAGCTACGTACTGTCACGTGCGGAACTAAAATCAGGTTTCCTTTTGATAAGACACGTCCTGTGAACAAAGGAAAATACTGCGCTCATTCGATCGATTTAGCCAAGTTACCCCAACTATATAATCTCGTATTTCGTTTCTTCCACCACAGTCGCAATATGGCGTATCTGCGACAACATAGATATCGAAGAGGGAAAGGGTTTATCGAACGTTTCATCAATCGAACGATCGACACGCTTCCTTTGAGTTACACATTCCTGGTGGATATCAGTTTGGCGAACCGGGGGCACGTCTCAGCGAACACTTAGCGAGAGGTGATGTTGGCATCAATCCCCTAGATCGAGCGTGCAGGATGCACGACATTGCTTATCACGAACACAAAGACGGTGAAGAACGAAAGAAAGCGGACGCGGAACTGCCGAGGCGAGCGTAGTCCCCTAGCTTGTGTCGAGCGACGCGAGTGAAAGATGAAAGAGCAGCGGCGCTCACAGTGAGCGGTGTGATGAAACTTAAATCTAAATTCGGAGGGGGAGTGAAAAGAGGAAGGGTGTCGAAAAAACAAAAAGACAAGGAAGACGAGAAGAAGGAAGAGGAAGTCGTCTGCAACGAGAAAATAAGCAGAGACTACATGCTGAAAATATAGCTGCTACATGAAAATGCAAAACCAAGGGACGGTATTCATTCGAAAGCCAAACGCTTTCAACAGACACAGCGAGTTCGTTACGATGTAAACACACCCAATCGGTCGCCGGCTAGAATCCTCCAGGAGTGAACACCGATGCGGAAGAGGCAGTCAACAATTTTTCATTCCCACGAAGCAAACGAAACTTAAACTTAGAAAAAGATTTAGTCCGTTCGCCTAGAAGTAGCAGCGATTCCGCCTTCAATACCCATCGTGGACACGTTATCTTCGCATGCTCCCCCAGTAGCAAGCCGCAGATACTGTTTCCGGTCCTCATTACCGTTCTCATTCGAGCAGCGGTGAGAGAATGCTTTACATCGGCCATTCTAACATGCAAATACACGACAACGAATGTTGTCCGTTGGTATCCCAACAATTGCGAAGCGCGCACCGGCCTTCTCAAATTAATTTTCAAAAAGCAGTCCAAACTTCAGATTGTAGAAGATAGAGACTGCAATGATTATAAGGAAATTCTCCAACACTCAGATTCGCACAGAGAAGGATACAAAACGAACGGTGATATACCGGCCATCACCGAGTGGAAATACAACTATTTGCAACACTATTTCCTCCTATTTCTTCTCGTAGTCCTCAAATCTTAAGAGCAAACACGACGAATCAGCGAAAAACGACTACGCGAAGTCGGAAAAGATCGGGAAAAGGACTTCGTTTCGTGACATCTCCAGACTCCTGACATGACCCCAACACGATGCAAAAAATCCGACTCTTACTCGCATCAAAAGAAGCCGGAAACGGAGATCACGACGGGAATATAATTGAAATAGAGAACGAGCTGGGCGATGACGGTATTATTTTTTTGTCATCTCTCAGATTATGAACAGGAAAACGCTGCATCGTTCGTGCGAGAAGGGTTAGCGACAGAATTACACGCACCAGCTCGACACCATTACACTAGACGGTGTGTAATTACGAAAGGTCTCGATGAGATATGGCAGGCGGATTTGCGAGATCGAATCGGGATATGCTATGCATTTTTACTGTGATCGAAATCTACTCTAAGTACGCTTGGGCGGAAGAAAACGATGGGAGAGGAAGCCGCAAAGACCTTAACTCGCATTCTCAAACGCGAAAGGTGGAACTCAGAAAGTCCACGCTCTTACAAACGGACGCCGGTACAGAATTTTACAACACCACCGTCACCGAGTGGTTCTGTACGCGTGCCATTCACCATTATTCACCATTTGACGTTTTCCAGCATAAAGGCAGCCGTCGTAGAGCGTTTCAATCGCACTCTCAAAGAGTGCACGTGGAGACGTTTCTCCGCAGATGGCACACGTCGCTGGATACGCATGCTCCCTTCGCTTATCGAAAACTACAATAACACAAAACAGAATGATCGGCATGAAACCGAAAGAAGTGAATGGCAACAGATTAATGGCGACGATTTACGCCAATGTCGACAAGAACACATACAAAAGCTTCCCGTTCCGGATGTGTTACGAACCGCGATGGGGTACAGAACTCTTCAAAATCGATGGCATTCATCTTTCCAATCCCATCACGTAGCCCATATCACACGACAAAGTCATTACAGGTTGTTTCTATGCTCGAGAACTGCAGCGCACACGATTTCCACATCAGTACATGGTGGAGCGCGTCATTTGCAAAAAGACACCGCTCCGCCTCGTGAAATGGCTTGGCTTCAACGACCGACACAAATCGTGGGTACACGAACGTGACATGATTACATAAGAGACGGCGGTGACTTGCTCTCTCTATGCAGGAAGCGGGATATGACGTTTCAAGAAATGTCTAGAATGTGGTGACTCAGGAAACAGGATGTGTGTCATGTCTTCTAGAGTATATTGCACGTGCTCTTTCGTTTTTTAATCAGTCACTTCAGGACACTGTGTGTGTATATGTCCCATTGTGATCTGTCTCATGTATTATGTGGACTTTTTCTGATACTTTTTGTCCCCGGTCTAAATATTCTCGTACTCTAAACGCGCGAGTGTGGGAAAAGGAGCGTCCACGAGACGAAGACGATCCCATCTCGACCGTTGACGCGGCCACCAACGCCGACAAGGCGCGAATCTGGAACGAGGACGACATTTCAAGCAATGCCATTACCACCAACAACAAAAGAACGACCCACTAACGTCATCAACGCTGAACATCAATTCTTCTTTTTCCTTCGATCTACCACCACCGTCCATATCTGCGACAACATAGATATCGAAACATCGCCGTCAACAATGCACAAATCCATCAACGATGAACAAATACTTCGTGTTCTTTTTCTTGCGAATAGACGCTGCCACCGCCGCTACTGCCACCTCGCCACTTTTACCGCTGTGAAAGGACGACGAAAACCACAGCAATCGCTGACCTTAAGACCAACAAGACTTTTGGAGAGACAGAGAGTTCTTCTTGAAAACGCTGACCATGCTACGCATACTAGAGATATTTGTAGAAGTGCTCAACGGATTTCACCACAGCAAGTAATTCTCTCCGGGTTACACAACTGTTGCGTTCTGAGTTCGATAGCACTTTACCGTAATAACCGATGACCCTCTCTCGTCCATCTTGTATGTACGATAATATTCCTTCAATGCCAACGTTACTTGCGTCAGTATTGAGTACATAATTCCCTTGAGGTAGTGGATAGCTCAATATAGGGGCACTCAGCATGACACTTTTAAGTTTTTCGAAAGCGCACTGGCACTCTTGATCCCATTGAAACAAACGCTTTTATTCGGTCAGCTGAGTTAGCGGTTTCGCGATGTTGGCAAATCCCAAAACATACCGGCGATAATAGCTACATAGACCCAGGAAACTTCTCAATTCATGTTTATCATTTGGGACTGGCCATTTCTTTACATCTTTAACCTTCTCTGGATCAGGTTCTACTCCCGTGCCAGATACATGCCCAAGGTAATTCACCTGCTTGCAAAATAAATGGCATTTCTTTGGGCTGAGTTTCAAGTTCGCTCCTCCCAACCTCTTGAACACCTGTTCTAGGTTCTTGATGTGGTCCTCGAAAGATTTTCCGACAACAATTATATCGTCGAGGTAGACAAGACATGTCTCCCACGACAGACCTCTAAGCACGGTTTCCATCAATCTTTCGAATGTAGCTGGAGCATTACACAGTCCGCAAGCCATTACTGTAAACTGCCACAAATCTGATACGATGGTAAATGCAGTCTTCTCTCGATCTCTGAGATCTAATTCTACTTGCCAGTATCCGCTTTTCAGGTCAAGTGTCGAGAAGATCTTGGCCCCAGAAAGCGTATTCAATATGTCGTCAATACGGAGCAATGAATAGCTATCCTTCTTCGTTACATTGTTGAGCTGACGGAAATCGACATAGAACCGAGTCGACCCGTCTTTCTTCTTTACCAATACGACAGGAGAAGCCCACGGACTGCTTGATGGTTCGATTACGCCATCCTCCTTCATGTCCTTAATAATCTCATCCGCTTCTTCTTTTCTAGACAGAGGTAATCTTCTAGCAGCTTGGCGAATCGGTGTGGCGTTTCCGGTGTCTATTCTGTGACGGACAATATCAGTCTTTCCTTTTACACCATCACTGCATTCAAAGACATGCTGGTATCGCCGTATTAGGTCTTCAGCCTTATAACATTCTTCCCGAGATAAGCCTTTACAGGCCTCTGTAACCAGATTCAGGAATTCCTTTAGGTGGTGGGTCGGTATGGTTAACATTTTGTAAAACTAAGGATACCGTAGAACAATAACCAATTACTGTTCATTTTCTTAACTTAACAGGATAGTGGTTAATGTTCATTATTCTCACAGGTATTGTTCTATTCACTCTGATCAGTTCGTTGGCTACTAGAATTCCTCGGCCAATGTCATCGTAACTTCTAGGTTCCAGGATAGCAATCTCTCCAGCTGGAACGTCGCCCTCAGGGCTCGCTTCTATAAACATCTCGCTACGCTCCGTCAAGATTACATTGTCAGCCTAATCACATTCACGGCAATGTTACGCGAATGTAGAACCACCTCCACTTCGTTGAGTCTCAGCACACCGTGTCGTAAATCCAACTGACACCCATATCTCATGATATCCATTCCTAAAATTGCTTCTTCTTATTCTTAGAACGTAGACGTAGACGTCTAGGACCAGCAGACGATGATTGAAAGAGACAGCAATCAATCCCTTCAATGGCAAGGAGGGAAGCCATCTCTCCAACAACATTCGCCGAGTCGCCAGTGGCTGTTAGAAGCTTCCATTTGAACGGCATAAGATGAGATGACTTGGCAAAATTGGTTCGTATAATGCTCTTGGTTGCACCAGTATCCAGACGCAAGACGCATGGCCTTCCATTTACGAGTGCATCTACATAAACACTGCCAGAACGGTGTCGAATGCACTTGACGTATATTTCGTAAGATGCGTCAGCGAAGGTTTTCGGTCTTGCCAGTCTTAATGCCTGTTGGGTTTCTGCATCATGGAGCGCTTCAATAAAGCACCTGACGGCTGTGCGTTGCAGGGAACTTTCTGAGGCATCAGGGTCCGAAAGTCCAAACCAAACCAAACCAAACCAAACCATCAGGGTCCGAAAGTCCAAAGTCCGTACCAAACGAGAAATATCAGCTTCCAGTTCTTGAAAAGTCTCTCCAGGTTTCTAAACACGATTCGTTAGCTGAGAAAAATACATGTCTTCCAGGTGTGCCTGCCCGTACCGTGTTTCGAGTCTCTTGACAATTTGCACGAAGTTTGACTGTTCATCGGTGGATATTGTCTCTAGAATATCAAGGGCGTTACCACACAAAGCCAAAATCAGGGCCGTAGCACAATCTGTCGTGCACCAACCATTTACCGTTGCAGCAGCCTTGAATTGTTTCAAATAATTCGACCATGAAAAAGTGCCATCAAAGGTAGGTGGTTCTACTTGTGCTTTTCCCAGTGGTTCCCGTACGGTGACCCCTCGTGCCATTTCCAGTGGTTCCTCTACGATGTTTATATTCGATTTTTCTGTTGGGGGAGTAAAAACCTTCAGCTTCTCTTCTAACAGATTAAGTAATTTCCTCTCATTCTTCAAAATTTTCTCATCTATCTTCTCAATTTTCTTTTCCATTTTTTCTTCGTTCTTCAAACTTTTCTCACCCATCTTCTCAATTTTTTCTTCGTTCCTCAAAATTATCCCCACAATTTTTTCTTGCACCAATTTATTATTCTGAGTTATTTTGTGTTCTAACTTTTCTTCCAAAATCCTGGAATTTTCTATTAATTCCTCCTTTAAAATTCTGGAATTTTCTGCCAGTTTTTCTTCTAGTATTCTGGAATTTTCCTCTCTTAATATTTTGGATAGGTCCGAAAAGTTCCTTGTTGTCTCGAAGAGAAAATTCTCAGGATCCTCGCCTGCTTCCTTCATCGCGTTTGCAAGACGTTCTTGTAATATTGCTTTCGTGCCAGTTGTGTCCTGATGTGTCTTCTCTCTCTTCAGTTCGGCCACTTTCAGATCCCGTAACGTTTTCTGAAACTCATCTTGATTAAAGTTTTAATTCACCACTCGTCATACCCCACACCTGACACCAATTGTTGATTCTAGGTGGTGAATTAAAACTCTGATATTATTTTAACAAAAAGTTTATTTTGTTTCTTAACATAATCACTGAAAACACTCGATTTATGTACAAATAGTCTTCACTTGATTATTCTTTATACGACACACTTCTCTTGATTATTTATTTACACTACACTTCTCTTACACTGTCGCACAGTCCTGACCACTGTTCGATGCACTGGCCACAGTCCACTGCACTGATCACAGTTCACAGCGCTGGCCACGGTTCACGTCACTGAGCACAATCACTGCACTGCTATTCACCGCGATGCACACACGTCACAGCTCAGCTCCCACTTCAGACTTAAGACTGACTCGCGGTCGCCGCGTATTTATACTCGGCGGGCACTGGACTTTGCGATTAGCGCCAGGACACTCTAGGACTAGCTAGTTCGAGGGCCGCCGTCTGATGACGCAATCCGCGCATACAGGTAGTTCGTGGTGGCCGCCGGCAAATGCAATATACGTTACAGTATCAAGATTAATAACATTTGAAATAATATATCAAGTTGTAATTTTATTTTTGTGAATTAGACATTTTCCTGGCTCCGTGCCTTCCTCTTTGCCCTCATTATTACTTGTGTTATGTTCAACATAACCTCGTCTTTTAGTTCCTCAGGCAACAATGCTAAATTTTCGCAAATAAACTGAGCAAATGGCTCCACTCTACTCGAGTCTACTTTTTTCTCGAAGTAAGAGTTTCAGAAACCTTGATTGCTTCTGCAACAGCCTACAGTAATAGAAGAATTGAAGAAAAGAAGGCATCGTAGTCTATTGATGAACTACGATGCCTTCTTTTGTGGACAGGAGGTAAGGTAATAACCTCTGGAATAAGACAAGTAATTACCTCGCCTCCATCACTACTGTTGCTGGCCTCTTCTATAGTTCTGAAGTCCACTTCACTATCTGGCACAATAGTTTCACCTTCACAATCCTTTGCAGTAAAATTATTATGTCTTTCGTGACTTAATATGATCGTCCAGAAAACACATGGCTTCCATTAACGGCCATTCTTTTCTTGGAGATGATCCGACTGCACTTCACCCCATTTCCTTAATTTTTTTCTTTACAGTATCTTTCCCTTACTGTTACGATTAGTGTTATTTTCAATGATTGCTATTCAGAATTCAATTAATTTTTTTCCTCTTTCAATTTAAGAATGATAAATAAGTTGGACAATCTTTGGTTGTTGCTTCACGATCAGTCGAAATGTTCGTCAGTTTTAATCTCCTAACCTTCACAGTCCACATTTTTTAATTCAAATCCTCTACTGACATGATTACCAACACATATTTTACATACAATTTCTTTCTTAAATGATTAAAAACCCAACACTTGAAACATCTGAAAACACTTACGAATACCGGACACCTCTTCCCTTTCCCAGTTCACTTTTCCCTTTTCCATTAAAAATTTAAATCTCCCTACATCTCTCTCCAGAATATTATTGCCTGTTTCATCGTTTCTATAATCTTGATTAGTACTATATATTTTTATCAGCTTAATGTCATTATCTTTACTCGTTTCTATTTAATTTTGCATCTTAATTAACTTAATCAATTGTTTGTCTTCTAAATCAAACTCCTCTTTTCTTACTTTTATAATTTTAAGTTTAGGTTCAATATTCTTTGGAATACATCTACATCTTTTTTTTATTTTTTTCTCTATTTTCTTTTTCAATTGCTCTCTCGCTTTCTCATTATTACATTTTGCGATCACTGCTCCCTTATTTCCTTTCTTGATATTAGTTACTCCAACAAGGAGTTTATTAATGTTAACATTCTCCCTGAGAGTTTGTTTCGTTATATTGTGGTATTTTCGGTTTTATTAGTTTTTTTCTTTTCTAGCTATTTCGGCATAAGTTACTGCTTGGGACTTCCTTTTATCATTTTTTTATTATTTCTGTTATCTGTACTTTGATAATATTTATTTCTTCCAAAACTACTGCTCTGACAATTTCATTCAATTTATCTATACTTTATTTATCTATCAATTTATCATTTTCAACGACGTTCTTTTCTCTATCCCCATCACAATTCACAAGTTCATCTCCAGTATCGAACACTTGACGTTCCTTACTGCAGCTGCTATTGAAGTATTTCATACATTTCCTACAATAGATGCCCTCTGTATTTCTTTCTTTCTTGCACCGCCCCAATTCGCATATGCGTTTAACTCCCTCCATTCTGTTCACTTAAGGCCCATTCACAATGCAATCACAAACATAAGCATAACACATATACATAGACATTAACACAAGCGAAGAGTTGGCGTATTCACAATGTCGAACATAAACACAAGCAAAATAAGAGTTTCTATTGGCTATGAGACGCAGCACACGAATCGACACGATCGACTTCGATACTCGATTTTGAGTAAACGAACTGTGATTGGCTCATTCCTTATGTTTGACATAAGCATAGCACAGAAGCTTGAAGCTTGCAAGCTCTTAAGTTAACGTCTTACGTGTTATCCTTATGCGAACGCATTGTGAATGAGTCCACTTGTAGACGTAGTCCTAACTTTTATGTTAACGCCATGCTTATGCTTATGTTTGCATTGTGAATGGGCCTTTACAATCCGTCTGTGAAGGCCGGTAAGCTCCGCACTGTCCACTCAGCTCGCCACCGCCGCGGCGTCAGCTGCCTGGGTACGCCCCCGGCGTACTTGGCCTTCGTTGTCGTCACGTCCGCCAGCGCAGATAGCTACCTCGCGCCTCTGTTGAACGAATCTGTTGAGTCCAGCACTGGCGCCACGCACTCGATTCAGACACTCAATACTTAGCACACGATTGCCAATTTATTGTACTTTCTACAAAATTGGAACATCTTACGTTTCACCACTTACTGTCCACTTCTTTTTCTCACCTGTCACTCTCACTTGTTAGTTTCAAATATGTACACCTCACTTTTCAGTTCTCTTTTTTCAGTTAAAAAAATCCACCACGTCATCACGACATTTCGTAGAGAATGTTGTTTTAAAGGATAATGAAAGAGAAACAAGTAATCCAGAAAAAGTTGCGAATCTCTTCAACCAACACTTTTCTAGAATTGCGGTCGATTTCACGAAGGGACTAAAACCACAAAATTCAACATCATATGCTTCCCAAAAAAATTTCGGCACGATGTTTATTTACGAAACTTCTAACGAAATCCTCAGAATAGTCAGTAAATTAAAAATAAATATTCATCAGATTTAGATGAATTTCCGGATTGTTTATTAAAAACGTGTGCACCTGCCATTATACACCCATTAACTCACATTTTCAATGCTTCCTTGTGCACAGGAATATTTCCAGATACTTTCAAAACAGCAAAAATTAAGCCACTTTTAAAAAAGGGAACAAAAATGAAATTCAAAATTACCGGCCAATTTCTCTTTTGTCAGTTTTCTCAAAAATATTAGAGAGGTTTTTCTATACGCGAATGGAAACTTTTCTCAGGAAAAACGAAGCGTTTTCAGACTCACAACACGGTTTCAGGAAATCAAAATCTACGGAAACTGCCATTTTGTCTTTCCTTAAAGATGTTGCTTCATCAATGGACCAAAATGAAGAACCCATTGGGATATTTTTAGATCTTTCGAAAGCTTTTGACGTTATTAACCATAACATCTTGCTCTCAAAATTACCTTCTTATGGAATTCGTGGTATTGCCCTAGATTGGATGACGTCGTACCTTAAACACCGATCTCAAAGAGTAGAAATACCGTACTGGCATGAAAGGATTATGTTTCATTAAAAGTGATCTAGAAGTTGATCCAGTAATTGAGTTGTGAATAATAAAGTTGAAAGTTGTTGATTGATTCAGAAATGTTGAATAGTTTGGCTGGCTGTTCACGTTTCTAGAATGGATCTCTCCAATTCTTTGCCAATTGAACATGGGGTCCCACAAGGTTCCATTTAGGTTCTATTCTCTTTCTGTTGTACGTAAACGATATGCCCTCATCTATTAAAAATGGAAGAACAGTTCTATTTGCTGATGACACGAATGTTCTTTGCAAAAAAGAAACAATAAATAGTACAATTTCGGAAAAATTTTCAAATTGGTTTTGTAATAACAAATTAATAGTTAACGAAGGAAAAACTGTCTCAATGCAATTTTGCTTTTCAAATCGGCAATCGTATGCTCCATTAAAAATGAACAATATGCAATTAGCTGATGTTAAGGTAACAAAATTTCTAGGTCTCTCAATTCAATCAAACCTCAAATGGAATGTACATATAACAGAATTAAACACTAAATTAAGCTCATTATGTTATGCATTCAGAATTCTTTCTAATTCTGTCAGCCTTCATGCAGCTCGTTGCGTGTATTTTGCAAATGTACATTCCCGCCTGAGATATGGCATAATATTCTGGGGAAGCTCATCCGCTAGTTCCCAGACATTTAGATTGCAAACGAAAATTATCCGAATAATGAAAAAATCCCATCCACGTGATCCGTGCAAGCCTCTTTTCATTGAGCTTGGAATCTTACCATTGCCTTGCCTATTTACTTATGAGTCTGTAGTATTTGCCAAACTGACTTACTTAACGGTGGGAACGTATTTTCATGTAATACTGATATTTATAGTTACAACACTCGACGTAGAAATTATGTTCATCAAGTGTCAGTATCAACAGCTCACTACAAGAAATCCACATACAATACATGTACCCTCTCCCTCAGAAAAAATGTCGTTCAAAATTCTATCTTCCACACCGCGCCGACAAACTTGGACACCCATCGGCCTGGGGGAGGGCAGGGGGAGGGACGCATGGACCAATCGCTAGCAGGTAGAACCACAGTTGTCTGTGATTGGTGCAACATCCCAAGGGGCAGAAAGAACGCTGTCTCAGGGGGAGGGGGCTAGTTCATTTACGTACGAGACGGAAATATCGTCATATTTCCCTGCCGAAGGAGATAGTTTGCCTGCGCGTACGCCACGACGAAAAAATATTTCTAAGCGGGGTTTTCCGTCCAGAATGATTGTCTATAGACCAGTAAATATTTATCATTTTAGCAACAATTATTCTAACTTTTAATAATCAATTTGTAACTCCTGACAAACTGCTATTTTGAGATATTTATTTCAGGCACAATTTGCGGAGCCTTCCCAGCCGTTCTAACGCATATTTCGAATTTGTTTATAAAATTATAAATTGTTGCAAAATTGTTAATTCGCGGTTTTTGGTTCTGGGACATCGGGAGACTCTCCCCCCTTTAGATTTGCAAAATTTGGAAATTGTTTATAAATTTGCAATTGTTGCAAATTTTTTATTGTAAATCTGAATGGCGTTTAAATGTGATGCAAAATTCCGGAATCCGTTCGGTGCTATTATATCTCGTTCTCGAGATATATGTAATTGTTTATAAGAAATTAACATCTTAGTAGACCC